>OZ023270.1:55348535-55948535 GCA_964006375.1 Tillus elongatus
AACGTGAAACAATATCAAGATTAACAATTACATAATTATCTGGAATTGTAATATCCTTTATAAAATCTGAAAAGTGAAAAGAGTCTCTTATGTAATAATCATTGTTTATATTGTAAGCTTTTGTTAAAATTTCAGTGATTAGTATAGCTAATTTATTATTAGGTGAATTTATGGAAGAAATAATTGGCCTTAAAGATAAAACAGGTTTATGAATTTTAGGAAGACCATAGTATTTGGACACGTCTGATTATATATTGTTAATTTTTTAGCCATTTCTTGTGTAATAAAATTATTGTTTTTTAATTTGGAAACTATTTTATTAGCTTTTTGTTGAAAGGTGGATGTTGGGTCTGTGGTTAATTTTTTGGAATAATTTTTGTCAGAAAGTAAAGAATTGGAAAGCTCAATGTATTGATCCTTATTGATAATAACTGTGACATTGCCTTTGTCAGATCTTGTAACTATAAGGTTGTTATGTGATTTAAAAAAAGAAACTGATTTTTTGTAAAGTATTTCTAGGTAGGTGCACTTTGTTTCTTTTTGATAAAAATTTGTTAGAATGTTAATTACTTGTGATCTGTATATATTCTGTTTACTAGTATTACACTGTGAAATTATAAATTCAATTTCAGACAAAAATTTTGAAAGATATATGTCATTTTTGTTTGGAGAAATGCTAAATTTGTAACCTAAAGCCAAACAAATGTTTTATTTCACTAGGTAATTCGGTATCAGATATATTTTTAATCCAGTTTTCTTGTATGTTAATTTTTCTAAAAGTTTCATTAATTAAATGGTTTAATTTATTGATATTCTTAATTTTAATTTCAATAAACTTTTTATTGTACCTAATAATTTGTCGACGTGAAAGTTCACTAAAAATTTCATTCGGTATAATTGTAGATACTAACGTTTGTTGATTTTTTAATTAATTTTTCAAAATGAGTAATCTGTTTATGTGTAACAGAAATTTCTAATATAAACAATCACTATTACAATACAAGACACTCTCTACAAACAGTATCAAATTTATCTGACAGACATAACACCCATATAATTTCGAGTTCGGAAACATCTAACTTTTTTTACATATCAATCCCATACATTAAAAGTATTACCAATAGGTTAAAGTTTATTTTTAAAGATGAAACCAATTTTAAAATAACCTTTCGATATTCAAAAACCATGAATAACATTTTCAGTAAACTCAAAAGTAGGGATGAAATTTCCAAAGTGTCTGGAGTGGTATATTGTATACCATGTAATAATTGTAGTTTAAGATACATTGGCCGTTTGGTCAGAGTTCTTAAAGATAGATTAACACAGCACAAAAGTGACATACGTTTACAAAAAAGAACTTGCGCTCTGTCAGAACATAATCTCGACACTGGCCACAATATACATTATAGTAATGTTTCTATTTTACACTGTGAAACATTAAGTAATAAAAGAATGTGTTTAGAAGAATTTGAAATTACTTTTAACGACAATTTAATAAACTTAAAGAAAGATAATAATTTTAGAAATCACTACCCCTATTTATATTTCCTAGACAAAAATAAAAAAACAAATTCAATTAGACAATAGTTAGCTTTATATGTCAGTTGGGCACTTTTCGACTTCACTCAAATTTATTAAAAGGTTTTTTCATGTTTCTTATTGAATAATTAGCTTAGTAAAACTCACGTTATTTGTAAGTATTTTAAACTTTTATATTTTTCCTATGTAAATTGTAATCTTTTTTCTTTCCATGTTGTAGCCTTGAGAATGGAATAAATTGTTTCCGAAAGCTCGGCATATAATAAAGAGTTTTATTTTGCAACTGACGGCTTTCCCACAATTTTTTGATATATATATATATATATATATATATATATATATATATATATATATATATATATATATATATATATATATATATATATATATATATATATATAACTAAAACTGCACCCGGATATGTGTTCTAGGGGGCCTCGTTCGCGCTCATTTGAAGATTTTTTTAAAAATTCAAAAGTCGAGATCCTTCTCATTAGTAACTTTTTAAAAGAAAATTCACTAAAAAATCACGAGTATTAAGAGTAAACCAACAACAGTTTTCAATATTTTCTGGCAATGTTAATTAAACAGAAGTAATTTAATGCTTTGTATTTAATTATCTTATCCAACTCTGGCCAGAGTAGATTAATCGTTAGTGTTAATCGTACTGATTACAATAATTACTGCCGCGAATGCATAATTGAACAATTGTTAACGTTCAACTACCATATTATCAAATTTAATTAATCTTTGTACAGCCAGCACAGACGCTTAATTATCATCAATTTATTGTATATTATGTTTTCAATCTTTAGTGACAAACTAACTAGTTGTGAGACTCTTTCATTCAACCAATGCTGTTTTACTTGTTAATTCGTGTTTAATGAACATTCTCAACAAAGCTTAACCATATTTTATTATACAGTGTGGCTCACCCTAATTTGTTCGCCCAGGTTTTCTCCCGGCATGACAAAAGATCGGACTAGTCTTAGTTTCTGGAGATCACGACTGGTCAGTTTTAATTTTTATGAAGAAGAAAAAAACGCTAATAGATGTGTCATACATCGCAACTTTTAAACATTTTACCTAAAATGAGACAACTAAGACCCCCTAGAATTCATATCTACAGTCCGTGAATATATATATATATATATATATATATATATATATATATATATATATATATATATATATATATATATATATATTGTAATATCATCTCCCCCTCTTAATACTCTAAAAATTTTAAAAACAGAACATTACCGAATTTTACATTACCCATGACACAAAACAAGTATACAAACATTTAAAGAAAAACATTTTTCTTATTTTAATTTTTGATTTTGATTCAATTATTTATTTCTTTATTATTGGATGAGCGCAGATCAATAAAATGTACTTTACTTCCCTTTAGAAAAGTCTTCTACCTGAAAGTTTATAATAAAAGGTATCTGATTTCTTGAATCACCTTAACAATTACATTGGCCAGTGAAAATCTAGAGCTAGGACTGCGTTGTGCTAATTAAAACTGTGGTATTGAGGGATTGTGAAAGAGACGCAAAAATTCGTAAAACACTTAATTTATTGAACAAAGCTTCCTATCCGACAAATACAATGAATTAAAAATGGAGGCCCAGACGTCGTGGCATTCGTTCTCATATGATCGCAAAACACGACATTATCATTAACAGATGTGATATACAATGATATAAGAATTCAGATAATTAGGACGGTGATTGACCTGGTTCTTGCGTTGAAGTTCTTTGCGTTACTCTCAGTTTCCACAGTGGCGTATAATATTTATATTACTAGTTTCGTTATTCAGATTTTCCTTTTTTGTGTTTGTTTGATTCATGTGGAACTGATTTTCCAGTATCGCAGAACATGACCAATTCGCCAGTCCCTTTTCATCGCTTCCCGACTCCTCCCTTTACGTTCCTTATAAGAATATTAATTATTGAAGTAATATGCATTTAAGTTGCCTTTTCTGTTTTCATTGTGCTAAAGTTGTATATAACGCGAGCTATTCTAGACTATAGGCTGACTGTCACTTCCTATGTATTCAGATATTAGCAACTCAAGCAATAGAAAATTGACCTAAATGCCATTGACCTTGCAAGACTTTATTACTTTTACTGGTTGTACTGAACGTAGTGGGAAGATATTCCTACAATTCAAATCTAATAACTGTCTATTTAAATAGCGAAAACGATTTGAAGCCACTTTTACTTCCCTCTATGTCAAAATGAACACTACGAGATTTGCAAAAATTACTGACCTTCAAATTGCCCTTTCGCTTCCTTTATGCCAAAATTGTATGTACCGCGAGCCATTCTAGGCTATAGCCTGTCTGCTAGGTCTTATGTATTCGAATATTGGCACTTCGTGAAGCAATATTTTGGAGTGAGAAAATCACTGCCAGCCTGACATTATTATACATATTATACTCTATGTATTTTTTTTGTGTGACACCAATTAAGCTTTGTTCAGGTACGATACATTTTGTTTAAACTGAGTGAAAATAATCGTTAAATGATTTAAATCCATTTACAAATGTAAACTCACCGTTTGCTGCATCGTTTGCAATTCTGTCTGGCCTTTCTAGAAGATGTATCTGGACCGTAGAGACTAGCGCTTTGTCGGACAAGTCTTACGTCCGGGGTCTCGTCTCCAATGGAGACAGATCCGGCCTCTGAAGGAGATTTTTAACTTGCGAAACTGTGCCTAAGCTATACGGGTGTCCACAAGAAGAAATCCCTTATGTCCGTATAGCAGACCCCCACTCGAATTGATTCTTGGAGTGGTAACATCTTCTTGGAGGATCTGCAGGTCTAAGACCTAGTTCGCTGACCGGATCAGAGTGGAAAAAGAATATCCTCCGTTCATACACTGGACAAAATGACCCCCAGACGAGATTCCATGACATCCAAGTGCTCAGCAGCAGTACCGAGCAGCTCGGATTGAATCTTGGCGGAGTGGTACTTTGCCTACTAACTGTAGAGATCTTTTGGTAGAATGACGTTCAAAAAGTCTGCTTAAAGAATCTATAAGTCTGGAGACAGATTCGTAGGTGAGACAGCTGTGACAGTTCAGACCAAGTCTAACTTTTTAGTGCCAGCGCACGTTCTTTTATATGATTTCACTCCCCCCTCTCGCATGGGAACAAGAATTGCAGGTCTAGTTATTACTGTTGAAAATACATCGACTATCTTCACGTTTATGTTTATGTTTATGTTTATGTTTATGTTTATGTTTATGTTTATGTTTATGTTTATGTTTATGTTTATGTTTATGTTTATGTTTATGTTTATGTTTATGTTTATGTTTATGTTTATGTTTATGTTTATGTTTATGTTTATGTTTATGTTTATGTTTATGTTTATGTTTATGTTTATGTTTATGTTTATGTTTATGTTTATGTTTATGTTTATGTTTATGTTTATGTTTATGTTTATGTTTATGTTTATGTTTATGTTTATGTTTATGTTTATGTTTATGTTTATGTTTATGTTTATGTTTATGTTTATGTTTATGTTTATGTTTATGTTTATGTTTATGTTTATGTTTATGTTTATGTTTATGTTTATGTTTATGTTTATGTTTATGTTTATGTTTATGTTTATGTTTATGTTTATGTTTATGTTTATGTTTGTGTTTGTGTTTGTGTTTGTGTTTGTGTTTGTGTTTGTGTTTGTGTTTGTGTTTGTGTTTGTGTTTGTGTTTGTGTTTGTGTTTGTGTTTGTGTTTGTGTTTGTGTTTGTGTTTGTGTTTGTGTTTGTGTTTGTGTTTGTGTTTGTGTTTGTGTTTGTGTTTGTGTTTGTGTTTGTGTTTGTGTTTGTGTTTGTGTTTGTGTTTGTGTTTGTGTTTGTGTTTGTGTTTGTGTTTGTGTTTGTGTTTGTGTTTGTGTTTGTGTTTGTGTTTGTGTTTGTGTTTGTGTTTGTGTTTGTGTTTGTGTTTGTGTTTGTGTTTGTGTTTGTGTTTGTGTTTGTGTTTGTGTTTGTGTTTGTGTTTGTGTTTGTGTTTGTGTTTGTGTTTGTGTTTGTGTTTGTGTTTGTTCTTGTTCTTGTTCTTGTTCTTGCGTTTGCGTTTGCGTTTGCGTTTGCGTTTGCGTTTGCGTTTGCGTTTACGTTTACGTTTACGTTTACGTTTCTCCTTAGTATACATACTTTTAAAGCATATCTAGACAAGTTTGTAATACTAATACGTTGTATTTTTATTTCAGGTAAGTGATATTTTGGGATTGGAGTCAGGCAATGCTTCCTATTTGTAAGTATGTATTATTAGGTAATAGGCAAGTAAAAAATTGACCTATGCGTGACGTAAGCATCCCATAAAACTTCCCCACCGATAATAAAATCGACTTCATTATTAAAAGTTATAGTTTTAAAATTGACAACGCACATACGTACACCGTCAGTACTCGAACCACCTGGAAACAACGTGTGCTATTGTATACGTCTGAAGACAATCGCGAACCACCGAGAATATTTGCCAATCAAGTTTCCTTAACGAAACATCGACACTCAGGTGGAGTTGAAATATTTAATATTAATGATAAGACCTATATCCCCACACCCTAAAGTCTTAGGCTTGTGGGGAACTTACACACCAGCAGTGTGGTTCAATTTCAGGCAGCATGTAGGTACGTGTAACTTTGTTATTATTATAGCAAACTTGAATAAACGGAAAACGTTTTTTTGCTACTATGAGACCATTCTCAAAAAAATTCAGTCTTGGTCTAATTCATTTGGTTTCAGAGTAAACAGTGGAAGCACGAAAAACATCGAGAAATTACAAGTTCTCGAGTGCATTTTAGATCCTAAGGAAAGGAGATTGTTGTGGCCTGTACTTAATGTACAGGTGTCCCATTTTGATTGCAATTGCTGGGTATCTCGGTTATTAGTAAAGATAGAACCTTGCGGTTTTTTCTATCCCGTGTAATTTTTTTCTAAAACGAAAGATGACTCAAACAAAATTGTCATATACCTCTTAGTTTCCGAGCTACAGAGCGATATTGAAATAATTGCATATTCAGGTACCATTTGTGTTTCAGTTGTCTGACCGACTTTCCGTAGAATCTAGTGGCGTAGCTGGTTTTTCTAAATACTGTTTTTTTTTAAATATTGACCAATGTTTGGTTTTTTATATGGGACAGCCTGTATATTTGCCACGAAATTATCTTGCATTTTCACAAGCTTACATTATGGATCTATTTTAATATGCAAGAAAAAAATCCTAATTTTTATAATTCGCAATTAAAATTTTGCAGTATGCTATGCAAAAAATGCTGCGGTTTATCGTTTACTTGGAAGCAAGTGACATTTCCCAAAATTGGTTCTATGCCGTGTCACTGCTTGTTTTGATTATATAAATTTTGTGTTTCATTTCCAAATTTCGCAGATTTTTCGTATTTATTTATTGTGTGAAGGTACGTTTGTGACTATTGCAGTAAACCAAACTTTCGGACATTTTGAGAAATACGATATGTTAGCTTATTTTTTAACAGGTAAATAAGTAGTTGACTTTCAGTTATGTTGAAATACTATTGCTGTATTTTTATTCATATATTAAGAAATGAGGCAACCCAAGACACCTACTTTTTACAGAATAAAAAAGAATTTACTTGGTCACGGTCATTTAACCAACCTCGTTCAAAAACATATAATAAAGAAAATCGAGAAGCCGAGGAAGTCACAGTTTTTGCTAATGTAGAAGCTTACCCTACAAACTCCTGCAGAACCATTGAAAGGAGCGTCGTGATTCCAAAAGCCAAAGTTCAAAAAATTCGTATAAAATATAAATACCACCCATACAAATTTAGGCTTGTCCAGCACCTACTTTTTTTATAAAATTTTAATCTACGTAAAAAAGTAGGTTAGTGCACACAAAAATCATTTGCTCTGTTGGTTACGGAATTATGATTTATTAGGTTAAAATAAAGAATGTTCGGGACGCAGCAAGTGCGTTATGGTAGTTAATTTTTATTAAATGCTCCAAATTTGAATAAATCAAATTTATATAAACTTAGAAAGTTTAATTTTGGTGTGTAGTAAAGTCCTTCAACATATCCACAAAATTTCATTAAAATCGCATTGTAATTTTCAGAGAATTTTTTTTTAAAGAAAACTCAAAATTTTCCCGGAAAACCTTGTCCGATTTTCCTGCCGAACGAACTCATCCAAGCGATTAATAAAAGAAAGGTACTTTCCGGGTTTCATCCAAATCGGTTAATTATTTTTTGAGTTATCGGTTTGATACACACACACACACACAAATATATATATATATATATATATATATATATATATATATATATATATATATATATATATATATATATATATATATATAAATTGAAAGTGATCTCGGATATGGGTTCTAGGGGTCCTAGTTCATGCTCATTAAAAAAAATTTTGCAAAGTCTCACCATCGATATCTCTCTATTAGTGAATTTTTTTAAATACAGCGTAAGGCAGTTATGACCCTAGTCTATATGGAAAAACATGGGGACTGAGACCTAGTATGGCGCACTGGCTGTACACAAGCGTGGTTAGACCAGCGTTAACATACGCGGCACTGGCCTGGTGGCCTAAGGTGACACAACCAGTGTTAAACAAAAACTAGGCAAGATCCAAAGGATATCTTGCCTGGGCATCACAGGGGCCATGACTTCAACCCCAACAGCCGCCATGGAAGTGTTGCTGGATCTAACCCCCCCACCCCCCTCCTACACTTAGTTATCATGGGGAGGCCAGGTTAGGACTATTTATTATTTTTATTTACTTATTTATTTCTGACATAAATTTTACAATGTACAATACAAATAAGCTTAGGCTTGTGGCTGTATTAAATGTACAATTTTAAAGCTTAGTATCTAAAATAATATTTTCATCCAAAGTCGTGTTTAAAAACTGTCAGATTTGACAGTATAATTACCTGTGGCTAATAGATTCGTCTGAAGCCATACCAAAGCTGTTTTGTCACACACACACACACACATTTGACAGTATAATTGTAATTTATTCTCACTCCTTCCCAGTATAGTTACGTCAGTGGCTAACACTTCCAGTTTTGTTAAACTGTATCTCCTTTCTTGTTAAGCAATTTCCATACTATTTTGTTAACGAAAACACAGTGTAATTTTAACTTTTCTTTTCACTTAAATTTTGAAGCTTCTTTGTTTGACAGACTAGCCTGCAATTGTAGACTGAAGATCAACCCAGGTTTCAGGTGCCACTGCAAAATTCAGGACGTCGTGAAGGAGCCCATGCTTGAAATGAGGTCAGACCTCTCTAGCCTGGGAATCTGCGGAGAAACCAATTTTACAGTGGAAATCCCCGACCGCGAGGCATGTCGGGAAGAGACGCCGGGCTTACCACGGGACGCGCTCGTCTGGTTCACGGACGGATCGAGCGGGCAGCGTGGGACGGGGGCAGGTGTTTATTCGGAAGGACCGAGGGTAATTAATAGTATTTCCCTCGGAGCCCATGCAACGGTCTTTCAGGCCGAAATGTACGCCATCCTGCACTGTGTGCGGAAGAACAAGAGGAGGGGCTACACCAACAAGCGGATCCTCATAGCCACAGACAGCCAGGCAGCCCTTAAGGCTCTAAGTAGCCCACGGGTAAATTCTAGGCTGGTAAGTGAGTGCCGAGACGAGCGACCTGGCTGGACAGAATGAGGCCACCCTCATCTGGGTGCCGGGTCACTCGGGGGTCAAAGGCAACGAAGAAGCTGACAGTCTCGCGAAGAGAGGGTCAGCAGAACCATTTATGGGACCAGAACACCGGTTCTGGGCTTGACAAAGAGCACGGCCAGGGGAGCCATCAAGTCCTGGGTCAGAAACGAACACAAACTGTACTGCGAAGACTGTCCAGGGCTCAGACATGGGAAGTCAGTAATTGACGAACCCATTTCAAAGAGAGCAGTGGAGCTGCTAAATCTTAGCAGAGGACAGCTCAGAAACATAACAGGTAAGTAGAACAGCGCTAATTTCCGCCATCTTGGATAATTATAATCCCATTAATTACCCTTTAATGACGTTGTGAAGGTCGTTAACTAGATTCTAATTATAGGAATTTTAATGATCTATGACGTCTGTGGCTCATTACCTACTTTCTAATTGTTGTAGTATTACTGATTAAATAAAATTTTTGTGACGTAATATAATTGTCTATGAATCTCGAGTTAATGTTAGTTTGTCACTCTATTTAGCTGAAGAAGTTTTTGATAATTTAACGAGTGAAAGTTAAAGTAGAAATTGATATCTTTGTTAACGAGACATAAATGTATCAATACGTATAAATACAAGTGTCAAATCTATCACCAGTCTCATTCTTTCACTTCTTGCTAGGTAAGTAAATAGTATTCTAACCTAAAACTTTTGATATTATTATTATATTTTCTCCTTGTATTGTCTCAGTAGATTACTGGTGTGTATTTGCGGGTCTTAGACCAAGCACTTATTTCTGTTGTAAACATTTTCTGACAAGATTATTATTATTATTATTATTATTATTATTATTATTATTATTATTATTATTATTATTATTAGCAATGGCTTCCTCTTCGTCGCAAGTAGAAAAATCTGCTGTAATCAATCGTCGAAAACGCCGTAGCAGTCCCTACGACAGTGCCACCAGCCAGTTGGTAGACGTGGAGGAAGAGTTACCGGCATACCAGATTGAAAACAGAGCTGAAGATGTTTTCACAAACGGAGAAGATATCGAAATTCCGGAAGAGGCTTGGCTGCAGCTAGAACAACAGACGTTACAGCATCAGCAATCCGTTAAAAGAGAACGGTACGAACGGCAGCGATTGTTCAAGGAGCAGCGTTTCCCTCTAAACGACAGCGGAAGCAAGCTACTCTGTGTTGGTTTGGATCCGTACAACTGCTTCCAACTGGCAGTAAAAATAGTTAAACCCGGAGTGGAGTTAGGGGTTACTTTCACTTACAGCACCTTCCAAGACCTTTTCAGCAAATTACCAGATATCATTAGGATTCTCAATTGTGAGTCCCAAGCAGATGGCAGGCTGAGTTACTATGATCTGCTAGATTATTCTATTGAGATGGTATCAGCAGAGACAATAAAGTTTGTGCCCAAGGATACCATTAATGGATTTCAACTGTACATTGGACTGGTATCACTCATCAATCTGTTGAAGATGAAGGATTTTTTGGATGCAGTCATACAGGCTGTGACCAAGTGTGAAGAAGTACACGTTGTTCCACACCTGGTTAATACTGTGGTTATCAAATCATTGCGAGAGGGACGAACACAGGCAATTGATGATAGTTATATATATATATAATGTTTTAAGTAGTCAACCTACTTTCAAACCATGCTTTACTTTTCTCTGTGAATTATTGTATAAATTTAATCACTTTTTAAAAAACAAAATTAAACAAGCTGTGAATAAAGCTGTAGAAACAAATAAAAGAAAATTAAAGTAAAAAAAATAATAAAATTTATGTTAAATATGTAAAGGTTGTTTTATTAGAGATCTCCTTTGTCTTTTCCATTTTGAGTTTATCACTATAAATTAATTATTGTATGCCGCAGAGGGTCAGTCATCATTTGGTAAAATATAAAAAATATAATATATTTATTCATATGTACACTACAAGTTAACTAATTTCAAAATTGTCTAACTGTTTGATCAGCTGTTTTGAACTTGTTTTCCTCTGTACGCCTTTCTGATTGCAATTTCTTTTTCGGCTTGGAAAAAATAGTCTTCTCTTTTAATGAGCGACAAGGTATTATTAATAATAAAAACATTGGTAAAATATAAAAAATATAATATATTTATTCATATGTACACTACAAGTTAACTAATTTCAAAATTGTCTAACTGTTTGATCAGCTGTTTCTTTCGAACTTGTTTTCCTCTGTACGCCTTTCTGATTGCAATTTCTTTTTCGGCTTGGAAAAAAACAGTAGAAATTTTTCTATTAAATGTATTTTTCAAATAAGACACCTGTATTTTTTCTTATATTTGAATATACATACTGCAAAGTTTAATGCAGAATGTTTTTGGTTTGAGAACTGCTTTCAGTGCAAATGTGTTTTTATATACATGATATCTTAAAAGTAGACTTTTTTGTATCCAATATATTTTTTCACACGAGACACTGTATTTTTAATTGTTCATCTAACCCTCTAAAAGACGTATAACAGTTTTGGTACCTAATGCTACCCGTTTCCGCAAATAATTAACAATAGCAATAACAACAGTCATTTCAGTAGGCAAGTATTATATGGTACTAGTTCAATCTGTGACAGTTAAATAATTTCTAGTCAAAAATTGTTCCTAGCTACTATGTCTTCGGTTTTTGGTCCTAACTAATACGTTGATATGTTACTTAGCTTAATGGTGAGTGTAGGAAAAATTATTAACATGCACAAAGGTTATAACTTTCGTTTAAAATTTGTTTTAAAATTATGTTCAGATTACATTCACGTTTTAATGTAAAATAAAATTTCAACAACATTTAAAATTTTTTGATTAATTTGGAAACGATATATTTATATATTTAGTGTAAAATTCTCACAGTATTAGCACTGGCTTTCCGAATATCGTGAATTAGAGCAAACAGATTTTAAAATTATCTGAATAAACACACTATATGTGTTTATAATAATAGAAAAGGCAATGTTGTTTATGTTGAAGGTGTTTTTGATGAAGGTAAACTTAAAATTAAAAATATTAGTTGCATTCAATGTGAGCCAGAATGTAGAGTTGTTAAGTGTTTCATGCAAAGTCAGAGGCATACCCTTAAACTTAAAAAAAATGCACAATCAGTCAATTTTATACTTTAAAGAAAATAATAACCAGATTTAACCTTAAATTTTTACAATTTACAAAGAGAAGGCGTTTTCCTGACTCACATGGCACAACTCCTTATTGGTTTAAGTTATAAATCATATGTATAATTACTTATTTATTATTAACTATTTCATGTTCACTTTAGATCACTGTATTGGGTCGCAATAGTAGTTATAGAAATTATTTTTAGCCTTCACATTTTAATTTTGTGTCTGTTTACCTAGCTACAAGAAGATGAATATACAAGATTTTCTGGAAAAATATGACACTTTGTTGTTAGATTATCATCGCAATCAAATTTATAGACTTCAAAATGCGTTGGGAAATTGCGAAGATGAACCGATGAGAATAACATGTCACGGAATGCATTATGAAAGTTGCGTCTGGTCCAAAGACGATGCCAAGAGCGGTCCAGATACTTGTGAATGCTTTCATAAAAAATTACTTAGATCCAAAATAGACAAAATAATTAAGTTATATTTAAGAAAGAAGCTATTGCCATTGTAAAAAAAAAGAATGTAATTATTGTATATAAAATAAAGAAAAAACCAATGAATAATCAAGCGTATTTATTTTTAATCTACACATTTAAATTTTCTGTATTAAGTGCTTAGTAGTAACGATTTAAATTTCGTCACTTGTTATTGTGTTCGACTGTAAATATTGTTTATACGTGATGTACCTTATTACAGTAATAAAGCTCATATATAGATATGCTCTTTATTTTAACAAACAAACAAACATTATAAAAAACTCTCATCATCACTACATTTGTCAACGTTTTAGTTATACACCTAATACAATAATTTGCTTACAACGAGTAAAGTTTAAATCTACATCCATATCTTATTTTTCAAACATCAAACTTCATATCTGATGAGCCATAACAAACCTCAAATAAGTGCTCATAAATTATATCAATATTTTCCAAATTAAAAAAGTTTTAGAAAAGTATCAGCAGAATTACTTCTTAGAAGACCAAGTAGAAAATAAATTTTACTAGCGATAAGGACCTGAGATATCTTGAATAACTTGAAAGCTACAAAACTATAGTCTACTATATCTCTTGATAAATGACTGAACCTTTTTGTGTATGTTGAATAAAACTGTTGAAAAAATATCTAGGTAAATAAGCCGCATCTGTGTTTGACACCACATCACATGGTGGTCTGCTGATATGTTTTGGTAATTTGTTACTCAATGCAGATGTAGAGACTCCTTCTCTGGCTTCAAAATTACTTGTTTGTTCTTTGGAATTGGCGTTACCGTTTCGCGGAATTGTCAGACAGAATAAAGTTGATTTTATTTATGGATTAAAACCCGTTGCCACACTACAGTATTATCAAAAACTAAAAAACTAAAATGACAAATGACGCTTCTAAAATATCTGTGTGATGTATTTCTATATTTAGTGCCAAAGTAAAATCAACTTATAACAATGATAATAACCCTAGCAATAATAATAATAATAATAATAATATAACTAACAATAACAGCAAAAGAAGTAGGCTCTCTATAACAAAAATATTGATACAAATCAGCTTATTACATTATTGCAACTATTTTTAATATAGATAAATGTTTTTTGCTTAATACATTTAATTATAAGCAAAACTTTCCAAGAAAGAGGATTCAATCAAAAATGAGTTTGCTAAGAAAAGCCATTTGTTTTCGTGTAGGTATGTGCTTTTTTATAAATTAAGCTTCAAAAAAGTAGCCTTTGCGCTTGTTGTTACAAAAATCTAGTTACTCCATGTGGCTGTATTGAATATCCGTGATATGTTTTGCAAAATGTAGCTTTGTCAGCGTGCTTATTTCTAAGTGCAGAAATATATTGTTTGTGTATGGTATTTAAACTTCTATAAGCTTGCTAGATGTGGACTGCGTTACATTGCTGATTTATAAATTCCAGCATTTGTCAACAAATTGTATTTTTCTTTCTAGTTAAATAGGAAATCACGCATCGTGTTCTAAGATTTTAAAGCTATTTTTTATCTGTATTGCTACTTAACATTTCAGAAATATTTTCTGAAATATTTCCAAAGTAAGTCTTCGAAACATATTTGTTATCTTTTTGCTTCTAATACAGATTTGGGTAAGTTAAATTTAGGGCTAATTTGTATTATTTTGTGTCTATTACCTTATTGATTATTTTAGCAGAGTAAACATTATTAAATGCTATTTGCTTGATTCCTAAAACTTATTTTTGGGTCGTTTTAGGCATATAGGTATTGAAAATGCACGATGCATCATCTTTAAATGGTAGACTGACGCAGCTTTTGTAAAAAATGGGTGACATGCACCGTATGGTATAGTTGTTCCCTGTATATTGAAAAGCCAAGTGAATTATTTTCTAACTTTTTAATGGTTACACGCCACAGATTTATAATATTGTTAGCTTCTTTGTCTAAAGTATATTTTAATAAACTTTAAAAATTCATTTAATTCTGTAAGGCTATCATGAAAACATGTTAAAATGCAATCTACATATCTGTACCAAAAGGTAATATGTGAAACTTCTAACTCTGAAACTTGTTTTTCTAAGTTTTCATGAATATGTTGGCCAATAAACGAGACACCCGACTACCCGTAAGAAGAAGGTCATAATTTTGCAGAGAAATTTTTTCACTAAATTTAAAATAGCTTTGCTTTGTAAATTCAATAAACAGATTCACTGTTTCGTTTTTGTTCATCACATTTACTCATCGTTTCTAGTAAACGGTTTTTTACTGATGGTAAGAATTGTCTAAAGGGTATTTTAGAATACATGCCACTAACAAAACCAAACTAATTCACTGTTTGAAGGAATAGTTGTGTTATTTAAATTCTATCATCATGAATGTTGTACCTGTTCTAGGCTTCCGATTTTTGTTTGTTTGAGTTAAGCGTTTTTTAAATTTCTATTTCGCTTATCACAAACAAACAAAAATCGGAAGCCTAGAACAGGTACAACATTCATGATGATAGAATTTAAATAACACAACTATTCCTTCAAACAGTGAATTAGTTTGGTTTTGTTAGTGGCATGTATTCTAAAATACCCTTTAGACAATTCTTACCATCAGTAAAAAACCGTTTACTAGAAACGATGAGTAAATAAAAATTTCTCTGCAAAATTATGACCTTCTTCTTACGGGTAGTCGGGTGTCTCGTTTATTGGCCAACATATTCATGAAAACTTAGAAAAACAAGTTTCAGAGTTAGAAGTTTCACATATTACCTTTTGGTACAGATATGTAGATTGCATTTTAACATGTTTTCATGATAGCCTTACAGAATTAAATGAATTTTTAAAGTTTATTAAAATATACTTTAGACAAAGAAGCTAACAATATTATAAATCTGTGGCGTGTAACCATTAAAAAGTTAGAAAATAATTCACTTGGCTTTTCAATATACAGGGAACAACTATACCATACGGTGCATGTCACCCATTTTTTACAAAAGCTGCGTCAGTCTACCATTTAAAGATGATGCATCGTGCATTTTCAATACCTATATGCCTAAAACGACCCAAAAATAAGTTTTAGGAATCAAGCAAATAGCATTTAATAATGTTTACTCTGCTAAAATAATCAATAAGGTAATAGACACAAAATAATACAAATTAGCCCTAAATTTAACTTACCCAAATCTGTATTAGAAGCAAAAAGATAACAAATATGTTTCGAAGACTTACTTTGGAAATATTTCAGAAAATATTTCTGAAATGTTAAGTAGCAATACAGATAAAAAATAGCTTTAAAATCTTAGAACACGATGCGTGATTTCCTATTTAACTAGAAAGAAAAATACAATTTGTTGACAAATGCTGGAATTTATAAATCAGCAATGTAACGCAGTCCACATCTAGCAAGCTTATAGAAGTTTAAATACCATACACAAACAATATATTTCTGCACTTAGAAATAAGCACGCTGACAAAGCTACATTTTGCAAAACATATCACGGATATTCAATACAGCCACATGGAGTAACTAGATTTTTGTAACAACAAGCGCAAAGGCTACTTTTTTGAAGCTTAATTTATAAAAAAGCACATACCTACACGAAAACAAATGGCTTTTCTTAGCAAACTCATTTTTGATTGAATCCTCTTTCTTGGAAAGTTTTGCTTATAATTAAATGTATTAAGCAAAAAACATTTATCTATATTAAAAATAGTTGCAATAATGTAATAAGCTGATTTGTATCAATATTTTTGTTATAGAGAGCCTACTTCTTTTGCTGTTATTGTTAGTTATATTATTATTATTATTATTATTATTGCTAGGGTTATTATCATTGTTATAAGTTGATTTTACTTTGGCACTAAATATAGAAATACATCACACAGATATTTTAGAAGCGTCATTTGTCATTTTAGTTTTTTAGTTTTTGATAATACTGTAGTGTGGCAACGGGTTTTAATCCATAAATAAAATCAACTTTATTCTGTCTGACAATTCCGCGAAACGGTAACGCCAATTCCAAAGAACAAACAAGTAATTTTGAAGCCAGAGAAGGAGTCTCTACATCTGCATTGAGTAACAAATTACCAAAACATATCAGCAGACCACCATGTGATGTGGTGTCAAACACAGATGCGGCTTATTTACCTAGATATTTTTTCAACAGTTTTATTCAACATACACAAAAAGGTTCAGTCATTTATCAAGAGATATAGTAGACTATAGTTTTGTAGCTTTCAAGTTATTCAAGATATCTCAGGTCCTTATCGCTAGTAAAATTTATTTTCTACTTGGTCTTCTAAGAAGTAATTCTGCTGATACTTTTCTAAAACTTTTTTAATTTGGAAAATATTGATATAATTTATGAGCACTTATTTGAGGTTTGTTATGGCTCATCAGATATGAAGTTTGATGTTTGAAAAATAAGATATGGATGTAGATTTAAACTTTACTCGTTGTAAGCAAATTATTGTATTAGGTGTATAACTAAAACGTTGACAAATGTAGTGATGATGAGAGTTTTTTATAATGTTTGTTTGTTTGTTAAAATAAAGAGCATATCTATATATGAGCTTTATTACTGTAATAAGGTACATCACGTATAAACAATATTTACAGTCGAACACAATAACAAGTGACGAAATTTAAATCGTTACTACTAAGCACTTAATACAGAAAATTTAAATGTGTAGATTAAAAATAAATACGCTTGATTATTCATTGGTTTTTTCTTTATTTTATATACAATAATTACATTCTTTTTTTTTTACAATGGCAATAGCTTCTTTCTTAAATATAACTTAATTATTTTGTCTATTTTGGATCTAAGTAATTTTTTATGAAAGCATTCACAAGTATCTGGACCGCTCTTGGCATCGTCTTTGGACCAGACGCAACTTTCATAATGCATTCCGTGACATGTTATTCTCATCGGTTCATCTTCGCAATTTCCCAACGCATTTTGAAGTCTATAAATTTGATTGCGATGATAATCTAACAACAAAGTGTCATATTTTTCCAGAAAATCTTGTATATTCATCTTCTTGTAGCTAGGTAAACAGACACAAAATTAAAATGTGAAGGCTAAAAATAATTTCTATAACTACTATTGCGACCCAATACAGTGATCTAAAGTGAACATGAAATAGTTAATAATAAATAAGTAATTATACATATGATTTATAACTTAAACCAATAAGGAGTTGTGCCATGTGAGTCAGGAAAACGCCTTCTCTTTGTAAATTGTAAAAATTTAAGGTTAAATCTGGTTATTATTTTCTTTAAAGTATAAAATTGACTGATTGTGCATTTTTTTTAAGTTTAAGGGTATGCCTCTGACTTTGCATGAAACACTTAACAACTCTACATTCTGGCTCACATTGAATGCAACTAATATTTTTAATTTTAAGTTTACCTTCATCAAAAACACCTTCAACATAAACAACATTGCCTTTTCTATTATTATAAACACATATAGTGTGTTTATTCAGATAATTTTAAAATCTGTTTGCTCTAATTCACGATATTCGGAAAGCCAGTGCTAATACTGTGAGAATTTTACACTAAATATATAAATATATCGTTTCCAAATTAATCAAAAAATTTTAAATGTTGTTGAAATTTTATTTTACATTAAAACGTGAATGTAATCTGAACATAATTTTAAAACAAATTTTAAACGAAAGTTATAACCTTTGTGCATGTTAATAATTTTTCCTACACTCACCATTAAGCTAAGTAACATATCAACGTATTAGTTAGGACCAAAAACCGAAGACATAGTAGCTAGGAACAATTTTTGACTAGAAATTATTTAACTGTCACAGATTGAACTAGTACCATATAATACTTGCCTACTGAAATGACTGTTGTTATTGCTATTGTTAATTATTTGCGGAAACGGGTAGCATTAGGTACCAAAACTGTTATACGTCTTTTAGAGGGTTAGATGAACAATTAAAAATACAGTGTCTCGTGTGAAAAAATATATTGGATACAAAAAAGTCTACTTTTAAGATATCATGTATATAAAAACACATTTGCACTGAAAGCAGTTCTCAAACCAAAAACATTCTGCATTAAACTTTGCAGTATGTATATTCAAATATAAGAAAAAATACAGGTGTCTTATTTGAAAAATACATTTAATAGAAAAATTTCTACTGTTTTTTTCCAAGCCGAAAAAGAAATTGCAATCAGAAAGGCGTACAGAGGAAAACAAGTTCGAAAGAAACAGCTGATCAAACAGTTAGACAATTTTGAAATTAGTTAACTTGTAGTGTACATATGAATAAATATATTATATTTTTTATATTTTACCAATGTTTTTATTATTAATAATACCTTGTCGCTCATTAAAAGAGAAGACTATTTTTTCCAAGCCGAAAAAGAAATTGCAATCAGAAAGGCGTACAGAGGAAAACAAGTTCAAAACAGCTGATCAAACAGTTAGACAATTTTGAAATTAGTTAACTTGTAGTGTACATATGAATAAATATATTATATTTTTTATATTTTACCAAATGATGACTGACCCTCTGCGGCATACAATAATTAATTTATAGTGATAAACTCAAAATGGAAAAGACAAAGGAGATCTCTAATAAAACAACCTTTACATATTTAACATAAATTTTATTATTTTTTTTACTTTAATTTTCTTTTATTTGTTTCTACAGCTTTATTCACAGCTTGTTTAATTTTGTTTTTTAAAAAGTGATTAAATTTATACAATAATTCACAGAGAAAAGTAAAGCATGGTTTGAAAGTAGGTTGACTACTTAAAACATTATATATATATATAACTATCATCAATTGCCTGTGTTCGTCCCTCTCGCAATGATTTGATAACCACAGTATTAACCAGGTGTGGAACAACGTGTACTTCTTCACACTTGGTCACAGCCTGTATGACTGCATCCAAAAAATCCTTCATCTTCAACAGATTGATGAGTGATACCAGTCCAATGTACAGTTGAAATCCATTAATGGTATCCTTGGGCACAAACTTTATTGTCTCTGCTGATACCATCTCAATAGAATAATCTAGCAGATCATAGTAACTCAGCCTGCCATCTGCTTGGGACTCACAATTGAGAATCCTAATGATATCTGGTAATTTGCTGAAAAGGTCTTGGAAGGTGCTGTAAGTGAAAGTAACCCCTAACTCCACTCCGGGTTTAACTATTTTTACTGCCAGTTGGAAGCAGTTGTACGGATCCAAACCAACACAGAGTAGCTTGCTTCCGCTGTCGTTTAGAGGGAAACGCTGCTCCTTGAACAATCGCTGCCGTTCGTACCGTTCTCTTTTAACGGATTGCTGATGCTGTAACGTCTGTTGTTCTAGCTGCAGCCAAGCCTCTTCCGGAATTTCGATATCTTCTCCGTTTGTGAAAACATCTTCAGCTCTGTTTTCAATCTGGTATGCCGGTAACTCTTCCTCCACGTCTACCAACTGGCTGGTGGCACTGTCGTAGGGACTGCTACGGCGTTTTCGACGATTGATTACAGCAGATTTTTCTACTTGCGACGAATAGGAAGCCATTGCTAATAATAATAATAATAATAATAATAATAATAATAATAATAATAATAATAATAATAATAATAATAATAATAATAATAATAATAATAATAATAATAATAATAATAATATTGTCAGAAAATGTTTACAACAGAAATAAGTGCTTGGTCTAAGACCCGCAAATACACACCAGTAATCTACTGAGACAATACAAGGAGAAAATATAATAATAATATCAAAAGTTTTAGGTTAGAATACTATTTACTTACCTAGCAAGAAGTGAAAGAATGAGACTGGTGATAGATTTGACACTTGTATTTATACGTATTGATACATTTATGTCTCGTTAACAAAGATATCAATTTCTACTTTAACTTTCACTCGTTAAATTATCAAAAACTTCTTCAGCTAAATAGAGTGACAAACTAACATTAACTCGAGATTCATAGACAATTATATTACGTCACAAAAATTTTATTTAATCAGTAATACTACAACAATTAGAAAGTAGGTAATGAGCCACAGACGTCATAGATCATTAAAATTCCTATAATTAGAATCTAGTTAACAACCTTCACAACGTCATTAAAGGGTAATTAATGGGATTATAATTATCCAAGATGGCGGAAATTAGCGCTGTTCTACTCAGGTATCTTGGCGGGACACATGGCCGCCGAGAAACACCTGCATAAAATGGGACAGTTCCAGGGGGACCTCGCATGCAGACTCTGCGGCGAGGGGGAGCAATCACATATTGTGCGAGTGTAAAGCTCTGGACCGCAAAAGACAACTGATCCACGGTCAGTCTAGACCGGAGACAAAACAATATAAAACTTCACCATACCAATCGCTGTGCAGACTAGTTCAAGGCACAGTGATTTTGGAATGGATGAACTAGAAAAGGCTTAGGGCACGCACAATAAGCCAAAGGCTGCAGTGCTATCAGGGCGGCAAATACGCGAACGAGCCCTGAGGGAGAAAAAACTTTAACAATAAGGGAGAGCGCTGTAGTAAGCCAACATAAATTGACACCCTGTATCTGTAATTATGGTAATGTGTTCGCACATAATCACTTATGACCTCCACATAGATAAGCAAATATAATTTTCTTCAACGGTTGACCCTATTCTAAACAGAATTGATTTTTAACGCCCTGTGGAATGTTTTGCTGTAAAACATGATTTTTAGTATCAGATGTCTTGTAAATGGAGTAATAAACATGAAAGTTTATAATTTAATAGCATTATGTCTCATTTTATTTTTCCATCTGCCTCGCTAATAACATGGCTAACAGACGCGGTGACAATATCATTATCCCGTGTTTCTTGGGTTATGTCTTTTTTATTTCAACCAACCAACATTATGGTCTAACATGCAGCTTACAACGCTACTATTTTATACCTTGTTTAATTTTTCTTGTGACTATTTGCATTTAACCCTTAAATGACAAAATATTATAAATGCATTAAATTAGGAAGTGTTTTAGCATAGAGAATCCCTTTTGTTTGTTTGTTTTTAATGTAAAACATCGTATTATAGTAGGGAGCTGAAGCACTAATTGTTGACCTGGAGTGACCGTAGCTAAAAGAGTTTTGCTCGAGGCCAAAACAAGTTTAAAAAAATAATAGGAAGTGGGAATTTCTGAACACAGATAATATAAAATTATCTATATTTCACCGATACACGAGTATATGAGCCTAATCTATATGTCGAATATACTGGTAACTTAGCTTTTCCTATAAGTGAAGAGATACAGTATACAGTGTGAGACAGTCAAATGGAATAAATACCGTATGTCAATTAGTATGCATATTTATGAAATACGTCAATTTTGGATTAAGAAATGACATCCTGCAACGTGAAAACTTGACCCCTACATTCAACCCCCTTCGAGTGACAGTTGGAACCCCCAAATTTTCAAATAGGAAGTAGGGGCTTGTGATAACCCTATTTGAAAGATCTCTTCATTCTCTATTCAAGAATGCTGTGGTTTTAGATTTATTGCAAATATTTAAAGTAAAAAAAAAATCATCTGATCGACGAACTTCGCTACAACACACTAAAAAATTAATAACTGGTCGCGTTTCATTTTTGATAAAAAGAAACATCAATGTTTATGCAGATGTTCAAAATTCATGCCTTGAGCGTCTTGGCAGCATCCTAGTCGTCAATAAAAATTCATTCTAAAGTTAATCAATATCTGAGGCGTGACCGACCTAATCGCAATTGTTAGCCAGTTCAATGCATCGTTACGTTTTAATGCCATACTCTAATAGCCTTTAAACGTGCGATCGTACTGGACATTCCAACAATTTTCGTCTATTGGAAATATTAAGTCAAGGTACTGCTGGACATCAATTTGGTAATGTGCTGGCGCTCCATCCTGCTGGAATCATATCACATTTGCTGGAACTTGTGGGTTTTCTCTGATCAGGATAGAAGTTTGCCAAAGCTGGCACGACATTATTTTGGAACAGTCCTAAATAAACACCTCCATTTAAATTGACATCAATAAAAATGGACCAATGAGATGATTTCTAACTATTACTGACCAAACATTAACCTTTTCGGGGTATTGCGCATGCTCTTCACTCATCCAGTGTGGATTTTCTTTAGCTCAGTAGCGACATGTTTGGCGCTTAGCATGGCCGTGGAGTGCAAAACTGCACGTATCAGTAAACAAGACATGTTTTAGGTGGCTAACATGCTATCTGACATTTACATCATTTAACCATAAAAGACGTTTTTCTATCAAAATCGTCTATCGTGAGGTCTTGAGTTTGTATCAATTTTGCGGTACGGTTGGCACAGTCATCATTTTTTTAAAAAAAGAGTAATTATTTCAACTCTTTTTTCTACAGGATACACTATTGTGAAATTAATTTTCGGTAGTACTATCAAGTATCAAACCGACCGATAAACTGAAATATAAAACCGCATTTCTCTCATTCCGATAAGAAATGTTCTGATAGTAAATTTTTTGTTTACAAACCAACAAAACCTTGACTATCACATTTCTTGTTAGAATGAGTGGAATGCGTTTTTGCATCTTCAACTGTGAATAATTTTTAAACGAGTTGATAAAACTTCCAAAAAAATTAGTGTGTTGAATTCAGAAAAGAAAGAGCTCTCAAATGATGTAACACTCGACCCATGTTCCCTATTTAAAATATAAGGGTTGTTATCAGTACCCTTAAGGGGTTGATGTGACAAAGTTGAGTTTTATGTCAAAACATGTCCCCCTCAATATTAAAATTGCCGTGTTTCAGCGTTTCTTAAAAAAAATTCTCTGGACGCAAATCGATCGGTTTCGTTTTCAACGCGCCACCCTATATATATATATATATATATATATATATATATATATATATATATATATATATATATATATATATATATATATATATATATATATATATATATATATATATATCAGGTTGGTAGTAGCTTGCCGGTGAAATTTGAAAAAACTGAGTTTAAACCACAACCAAATATACATTTAAATAAAACATACAAACACAGCTGGCTGATAAGAATTATTGCTTTTTTTAACGTCGGTCTATTTCCGCGACTATGGCCAATCACCGACGCCAGGGAGCAGTTTCACTTCACTATCCTGGAAATTTTGCTTTATGTAAGGAGGGTAGGGATATTTAACGTGCCCGACATCGCATGGACACGGGACCGACGGATATACGCCCCCTCCGAAGGGCGGAATGACGAAACAACATCGGTTGATGTTAATTGTACAGTTTGTACTGAAAAAGTGAAAGGAGAACCCTGGGATTGAACCCGCTACCCTTCGGTTTAGAGGCACACGTTCCTACCACTGAACCACGGAGGCTCTTTGATGTATTTTGGATTCAAATTAATTATGGTGCCGTCAGGCTTACCAATTATTTTCTGTAACTAAGTGAAGACTGGGAGACCTGTGATAGGCACTGATAGGTACACTTGGAGAACCCAAATCACCACCACATCATTTAAAAAAATTTGGGACGCAGCAAGTGCGTTATGGTAGTGAAGTTTCATAAAAATGTTTTTAATAGCAAATATGTATGTATGTATCACATCGATAACTCAAAAAATAATGTGCCGATTTTGATTACATTTGGTGAATAAATTCCTTTTGCAAATGGCTCGGATAAGTTCGTTAGCCAGGAAAATCTGCCCATGTTTTCCCGAAAAATGTTGCGTTTTCTTTCGAAAAAAAATTATATCTCCGGAATTAACAAAGTAAGGGCAATCAAATTTGGTACCCGGGTTTATATCCTTATAGGTAAGTTACCTACCAATACATTACATAATTAATATATGCACATTTTTTTCATATCTTTTATAATAACGGATATATTGAGCTTTAATGATTTTTTACGAAAATTCGACAAAAATTATATACCATCAAACGATAAACTCTATAGCTAAGACTACTGCCAAGCATCAGAGAAAGGGTCTATTTCAAATGAATTTTCTGGAAACATTTTAGTAAATTGAAGGATAATGACGGTTGAAACTAAGACTTCAGGGTTTGTAAAACATCCTTCTTGAGAAATTTGATTTCCATAGCCCATATTAGATTCAAGTTATTTGCCTAAATGTTGCCAATTTTGACATTTTAAATCGCAACTTTGACGTTTTGAGGAAAACTCCAATTTATTTTTCTTTAAATGCCTATAACTTTTTTGTCTTTTGACCTACAGAGCTAAATTAGTAGGTGACTTACCTATAACGATATAAACCCACGTACCAAATCTGGTTGCCCTTACTTTGTTAGTTCCGGAGATATACATTTTTTTCGAAAGAAAATACAAAATTTTCCGGGAAAACCTGGGACGATTTTCCTGGCTAACGAACCTATCCAAGCCATTTGCAAAAGGAAGGTATTTGCCAAATTTAAGCAAAATCATCCCATTATTTTTTGAGTTATCGGTGTGATATATATATATATATATATATATATATATATATATATATATATATATATATATATATAAACATATAAGAATTGAAACTGACCCCGGATATGTGTTCTGCGGGGCCTAAGTAGCGCTCATTTGAAGAAATTTTTTCAAAATTCAATGTTCGGGATCTTCTTATTAGTGATTTTTTTTAAAGAAAATTCACTAAAATCTCAGGTCGGGTCAGGTCACATTTTAAAAACCCAACCTGCGGTTTTTTAAAATGTGTTGTGGTGATTTGGATTCTCCAAGTGTATTTATACTTAATTATTTTCTGTGATATGCGCTTTGCATACGTTATATGTTTATCATTTTTAATACTCGATATTTAAAACCAAACACATATCACGTTTATGACAACAATAAGCTGGTTGACATGTTGATAATTTATGAGAAGTGAATCGTTGTTCAACGAGCGAGAGAAACAGTTAGTTGAATGCAGCAATATCGTGGAGCAAATGCGGGACAGCCTAAAAATGTGCAGAATGGTAAAAAAATCCAAATCTTATCGAGGAAGATTAAATAACCCGTGTTATCTCATCATTTTAAGTGTCAACTTTCTCACTTGTCGAACAGTTTGCTACGAAACTTTGGAACTTTGGAATGACCTTTCGCCAGGCATATTTCCAGATTTATATAATCTCACAAATAATGGTCGTAAGATCAAACTCCTACAACACATGAGTTTAATAAAGTTATCTTGAGCGACTTAACTGTGTTTTTTTAGACATCTCAGTTCTCTCTAGTTTACAACCGATCTAGGAGGTATATTATCTGTAATTAATGTATGTACTGTTTTTCGGATACATTTTTCGGTTTAGCATTGTTAACTACCCTAGAAATAGCGTTATTTCTTGATAAAAGAACGTTTTGCTTAATAATCTATAACTGTTTGACTGCTTTCAAAATTATTATTACTAATGTTTCTTTAAAACTTTTTAATAAGTGTTAATTTTTAGAATATGTCCTGTAAAATTAGAGGCAAATCTTTTCTAAAGTACAATACAAAAAACAGAGTAATGTTAATGTTACTCTCAGAATATAAAAGCACCATCAAAGTATATTTTCACCACAGCCAATTATTTAAAGTGGAAAACAGAAGTCTCTTCGTTTTCTTTTCATACTTGGCTGAGCTCAGTTTAGATCGGCTGACAATGCAACTGTTGAATAGTCCTAAAGTTAATTTCGCTAATGAGCTTCCACCACCTTCATTTGAGATATCTTTTGACTTTTTTTTTGCCCTATATACATATTTCAGCGATACCGAGTAGATAAATAAACAAATAAGGGAACGTAAACTTGGAAGAGATAATCCTGAAAGAGAGTTGTTCTTTCGTTTACGACCTCTCATAAAATGAATTTTACGGAATAAGTTTGAAAAGACCTAACGTTCCTCCCTCAAGACATAAGAACATCAACGTTACAGCGCTCGGAATGCAATATTGCTTACCTTTCTTGCCTCTAATTTATTATTAGGTACATCCGAAAACACAGTTAATCACGAAATCGTTCATTCATTACAGTAATGGTCCAATGTTAAAATTCTTTGTAGCAAATATTACGTTCAGCAAATTTAATGTAACGACTGACTAATTATTTTACTTTATCCACTATGTTTTTAAAAACGTCCTGGTCAAACAAGTACGTTATACTACCGACTTGGAGACTATTCCTCTGGCTTTACTGCTGGGTTTCGATTCTGTAGGTGAAGGACGTAGCCAGCGCGTAAGCTAACTGGAGCAAGCGGCCCTTCTGAATTCTAGATGTTCTAGGATGTTCTCAACGTTTCGGTGACTAGTTTCGGTGCTTGACAGCATTCTCAGACAGATAAAAATTGAATTAATAGGAAACCATGACAACTACAAATAAAGATCTGTTGTTATGTTATGATGTTTTGATAAAAAAATTCATCAAAATTGAAAATAAAATGAAACACAGATGATACAAAGAACATATTTCTACATTTGCAAAACATATTATTGATACCGAACATAGACCTACAGTAAATAATCGCATACAACCATAACATTTTTGTAATAACAAAAGTAAAGTAGACTTTTTTGAAGCTTTAGAAGTCAAAAAGCACACACTCGACAATAGCAACTTTGTTTTAAATGAGCAAACTGATATAATGAATTCCCCTTTCTTGGATATCCTTCTTCGTAATTAAATAAGTGAAAGAAAATAAATTTAACAATTTGTTTTCACAAAAGTTGTAATAGGATAATAAGTTGATATATGTCGATACTTTCGTTGTATAGAGTCCGCTTTATTACTGTTGTTGTTTAATTATTGTATTGTTGTAACTGTTATTATAGTTATTACTGTTATAGGCTAGTTCTATTTTTATATTAAATATTGACATACATCAGGTAGACATTTTGAAAACCTCATGCGTCATTTGTGTTTGATTTTCTTTTCAATTTTGATGAATTTTTTGATCAAAACATCATAACATAGCAACAGATCATTATTTGTAGTTGTCATGATTTCGTATTGTTTCAATTTTTATCTGTATGGGAACACTGTCAAGCAGCAAAACTAGTCGCAGAAACGTTGAAGAACATCCTAGAACATCTAGAATTCACAAGGGCCGCTTGCTCCAGTTAGCTTACGCGCTGGCTACGTCCTCCACATACAGAACCGAAACCCAACAGTGAAGCCAGAGAAGTAGTCTGTATGTAGTATGAACCAGTTTCACCAAGTAAGAGAAACAACAATCAATGAAGTATGTTATAGTATCGATTTTGTTTTAAATTCCACTTTACAATATTGGAGTCATTTAGTTGCGTAGACGTAGTCGAGTAAAGAAGGCCATGCAAATTTGGATATTTCTAACGTACTCGGTTGGCTCTAATGTACGTCACTCCTCGATAAACTCTGACCGTATGGATGTCTCTCCACACTTTGTTTATGAATATTTAGTTTTCTGAGAGAGCGCTGCTTGCATGTGTTTTGATGGTGTTTTGTCGAATGTATGTATTGGAAATTAACAAGGGTGATCCACGTGGCTCGTTTCCGGCTTTCACGCTTTGCTTTTTTCTTTTAACATATAAATGGCCTTCTATCTAGTGATGGGAATCGCTGTTGCTCTTGAATACTCGTATGTAATCGTTACTTTCGGACTCGGTATTGGTTACTTTATATTCTTTACTGAGTAATCATTGGTGATACGTACGTTCTGTAGACCTGGTACGATTAGCTACACCACACATTCTCATTACCGAATACCGATCGGTCACCTCACGCTTCTTTCTCAAAGATTGACTAATACGCCTGAGCACAGTCTGTCCGGATTTCGTTGCTTCTTTCGGGTATCACGGTTATGGGTAGAGATATAAAGTTGCAGTTTTCACAATACTGTACAACTTGTTTGTTTAAATAAGATGCTTAACTAACTAAACAATGAATGAAAGGCTTATCACCAGACAACAAATTCATTTAAATTCACTTTCCAACGCGTTTCGACCTCCAAGAGGTCAACCTCAGGGGATAAATCTATAATCACAATAAGAAAGGTGTGTCAGAAAAACATTAGTTTTTCCGGTAGGCAATTGTGCACGTTAAAACACAATGATGACAAGATATTCTCTACAGAAAAGTCAAAAGTTAAAATCACAAGTCACACAGTAAAATGTTAACTAACAGTCAAGCTAAAATCTGAGAAAGCTACAAAATGGCACAGGAAGATACAGTAACACACCCTAAAAAACTATGTTAAAGCTAAATAAAAACATGCAATTAAAAGTCAATTAAACTAAATACCAGAGCAAAATGAAAAGCGTTGAAAGCTACAAGATTGCAAAAGTCTATTGTATGAACAATTAAGTATTCAAGTATATTGTAGAAAACAAAGCAGGCTAACGAGTAAACCTGACAGGTCAAACAACACAAGCAGGCAGGCACAATCAAGCAGAAACCCAATGAGAACCACTAATTTTAAAGAAATTTATGAAAGAATTACAATGAATAAAACAAAATGGACACCTTACTTGAATCATTCTCAAAAATTGTACTTGAAACTGTACAAAAGGTTCAACAGGACAAGACTTCATCCTTTGTACCAGGGGCCCTGCAACACTACATCTGAATTCGCCAGAAAATTTGTCTAAACAAACATCAATAAAAAAGATCGGCGATTTAAAAAATGAAAGCATTGATGAGGGCAGCCATTATTCCAACTTGAACAGGCCAGGGGCACCGGCGCAGGTGCAGAAGAGTGAATGAGAAACAAATGTCAGAAGCTTCATATGTCAATGACAAGTAAAGTAGGAAATGGAAGGAGAGCCACAGAGCAGCCATATTCAAGACATCATACTTCTGGTCTAATAGAAAATCATAGAGTTCAGCAGCACTTATTTACACTAATTGGCGATAGAGGGAACGAAAGTTAGTTATGTCAGTGTTGGACAAGTTCAAAACTTCACTGGCTTGGTAGCTGAAATGTTTGAAAATCTCAATTTCTTCTAAAACAAATTGTTCTACACCAAAATTTGAAGGGTGTAAAATCTCAGCATCTGTATTTTTGTTAAAGCAGTGACCACTCTTCCTCAAATGGCAACCAAATACTGACGTGTCATTATTGGGTTGGTTTCTACTTCTGAGGTGTTCCGTGATTCTGGTGCCCAATGATCTTCCGGTTCTTCCAATATAGACAGATTTACAACCGGGGGTACCACATCTAAATCGATAGACACCTGACTTCTTCAGGTCTGGGAGGTTATCTTTGTTGTGAATGAACAGATTGTTAATGGTGTTCAAAGACTTGAATGAAAACTTGACATTGTCGCATCTGAGTGCCTTGACAATGGCGTTGGACACAGGACCACAATAGGTGACAGGGAAATATGATATCCTTTCAGGTTGAGAGAGGGGTAGACTGGTGCTCGCCTCAATCAATAGCTGACGGCTCCTTCTGTTAACCATCTTATCAACAATTTTGAGTGGGTACTCGTTATTAAATGCGAGTTGCTTAATGAGGTTTAGTTATCTGATGAAGTCGGTCCCCGACAGTGGGACTCTGAACAATCTGTCAACCAAAAATCTGAGTGAGGCCATCTTGTGAGACATATGATGGCAAGACTTGATTGGAATGAGGTGGTCGGTCTGAGTAGGTTTTCTGTAAATGTCAAATGATATATTCTGGTTACTCCTCTTCAAGTTCAGGTCGAGGAAGCTTATGGACGACTCAGTTTCTAACTCCATCGTGAAATAGACGTTGATGTGCAGGGCATTCAGCCAACCATGGAACAGGTGTAGCTGCTCTATGGTACCCGACCAAATCACCAGAATGTCATCAAGATAACGTGACCAGGAAGAAACGTATCTCAAATAGGGATTATAATCTCTGAAAACCAATTCCCTCTCAAAGAAACTTATAAATACCTTCACGCAAAAAGGTGTCAAGGGGTTACCCATGGGGAGACCATTTGAGCCATTTGAGGGAGAGTGGCCACCGCTTTAACAAAAATACAGATGCTGAGATTTTACACCCTTCAAATTTTGGTGTAGAACAATTTGTTTTAGAAGAAATTGAGATTTTCAAACATTTTAACTACCAAGCCAATGAAGTTTTGAACTTGTCCAACACTGACATAACTAACTTTCCTTCCTTCTATGGCCAATTAGTGTAATAAGTGCTGCTGAACTCTATGGTTTTCTATTTGGCCAGAAGTATGATGTCTTGAAGATGGTTGCTCTGTGGCTCTCCTTCCATTTCCTACTCTACTTGTCATTGACATATGACGCTTCTGACATTTGTTTCTCATTCACTCTTCTGCACCTGCGCCGGTGCCCCTGGCCTGTTCAAGTTGGAATAATGGCTGCCCTCATCAATGCTTTCATTTTTTAAATCGCCGATCTTTTTTATTGATGTTTGTTTAGACAAATTTTCTGGCGAATTCAGATGTAGTGTTGCAGGACCCCTGGTACAAAGGATGAAGTCTTGTCCTGTTGAACCTTTTGTATAGTTTCAAGTACAATTTTTGAGAATGATTCAAGTAAGTGGTGTCCATTTTGTTTTATTCATTGTAATTCTTTCATAAATTTCTTTAAAATTAGCGGTTCTCATTGGGTTTCTGCTTGATTGTGCCTGCCTGCTTGTGTTGTTTGACCTGTCAGCTTTACTCATTGGCCTGCTTTGTTTTCTACAATAGACTTCAATACTTAATTGTTCAGACAATAGACTTTTGCAATCTTGTAGCTTTCAACGCTTTTCATTTTGCTCTGGTATTTAGTTTAATTGACTTTTAATTGCATGTTTTTATTTAGCTTTAACATAGTTTTTTAGAGTGTGTTACTGTATCTTCCTGTGTCATTTTTTAGCTCTCTCAGATTTTAGCTTGACTGTTAGTTAACATTTTACTGTGTGACTTGTGATTTTAACTTTTGACTTTTCTGTAGACAATATGTTGTCATCTAACGTGCACAATTGCCTACCGGAAAAACTAATGTTTTTCGACACACCTTTCTTATTGTGATTATAGATTTATCCCCTCAGGATGACCTCTTGGAGGTCGAAACGCGTTGGGAAGTGAATTTAAATAAATTTGTTGTCCGATGAGAAGCCTTTTATTCAATGTTTAGTTATATCCATCCCAGACTGTGTGACGTTCAGAAATGAAATGCTTAACTAAGGTGCCGAAATCAAAACTCCAATGTGGCACTAAATCAAAACTCCAATGTGGCACGAAATCAAAATCCAAAACTCGAGAAATTCTGACCGTATGGATATATCTCTACCTATTTAGTTTTCTAAGAGATTGCAGCTTGCATGTGGTTGTTGATGATATTTTGTTCAATGTATGTATTGGAAATTAGCGAAGGTGTTCCACACGGCTCGCTTCTGGATTTCACGCTTTTTTTCACACATTAATGACCTTATATCTAGTGATGGGAATCGCCGTTGCTTTTCAATGCTCAAAACACTAAGTGAGTGGTGAACGTGTCGCCACCTAGTTCGGAACCAAGTACTATGTTGTCACGCCCGCTCCAAATAACACAGAGTGTTAAAAATAGAGACAGTATACAACTAACTAACAATTTAAAAAATTGTTAGCCCTGGCCCATTTCTACCCCAATATAGGGACAAAGTATGTAAGACTAGATGCATTCTCGCAACAATTAGAACCGTAGACCGGTTTCGCTCTCATTAGAGCTCTTCAGTACGGCATACTAATTGTAGCAAAAATGCACCAAAAATAACACGGCTATCGTATAGCCAGTCTCAAAACACTAAGTGAGTGGTGAACGTGTCGCCACCTAGTTCGGAACCAAGTACTATGTTGTCACGCCCGCTCCAAATAACACAGTGTTAAAAATAGAGACAGTATACAACTAACTAACAATTTAAAAATTGTTAGCCCTGGCCCATTTCTACCCCAATATAGGGACAAAGGATGTAAGACTAGATGCATTCTCGCAACAATTAGAACCGTAGACCGGTTTCGCTCTCATTAGAGCTCTTCAGTACGGCATACTAATTGTAGCAAAAATGCACCAAAAATAACACGGCTATCGTATAGCCAGTCTTAAAACACTAAGTGACTGGTGAACGTGTCGCCACCTAGTTCGGAACCAAGTACTATGTTGTCACGCCCGCTCCAAATAACACAGAGTGTTAAAAATAGAGACAGTATACAACTAACTAACAATTTAAAAAATTGTTAGCCCTGGCCCATTTCTACCCCAATATAGGGACAAAGTATGTAAGACTAGATGCATTCTCGCAACAATTAGAACCGTAGACCGGTTTCGCTCTCATTAGAGCTCTTCAGTGCGGCATACTAATTGTAGCAAAAATGCACCAAAACACTCTGTGTTATTTGGAGCGGGCGTGACAACATAGTACTTGGTTCCGAACTAGGTGGCGACACGTTCACCACTCACTTAGTGTTTTAAGACTGGCTATACGATAGCCGTGTTATTTTTGGTGCATTTTTGCTACAATTAGTATGCCGTACTGAAGAGCTCTAATGAGAGCGAAACCGGTCTACGGTTCTAATTGTTGCGAGAATGCATCTAGTCTTACTTTTCAATGCTCGTATGTAATCGTTACTTTCGGATTCAGTATTCGTTACTTTGTATTCTTTACTAAGTAATTATTGGTCATACGTTCGTTCTGCAGATCTGATACGATTATCTACACTACACATTCTTATTACCGAATACTGATCGGCCACTTCACTCCTCTTCCGTAAACAGTTACTAATGCGCCTGAGCACTGTACAGTCTGTCCGGATTTCGTTGCATTTGTGGGGTATTTCGCTTATAAGTAGAGATATAAGGTTGCAGTTTTCACAGTACTGTTCTACTTATTTCTTTAACTAAGATGCCGAAATCAAAACTGACACGGCACTCTTGGTTTTGGAGCTACAGATGATTTTGAACATTTGTCATTGTCAGTCGCTGCCTGTATCTCTGTTATGCGATAATATCCTAAAACTGTGAAAACTAGTTCTAATAGATTTTTTACGTAGAATTCAATGAAGCAAGTATGATTTTTTAGATGAAACAGCCTGTCGTTGAATCCGGCCCATTAAAAGCTTTTTAAATATATATAGTTATATATAGATATTCTTTTAACTGGCTGAGAAAATTGCTTTTTTCGTATTTCCATAGTATGCCATGGGCAGTGGACAGGTTTTCAAAAACTACAGATCAAACAGCTTTTGTTTACTGGATTATATATACACATATTTTTTTAAATAATTTTATATATCCCATTTATTGTTTTTGCCCTTATTTGGTGAAACCGTTGCATACTAAATATGGACGTAGAAACTATTTCTCCATTAATCTCGTCTCTCTACGATGATCTTACAGAGAACTTACCTTTAGCTTTTTTTGTGTTATGGAAAGTAAAAGATGGAAGATGCTATAATTTATTGTATATTTTCTTATGAATATTTATTATTTTATGTCACACGAGAATCAATTTTTAATAAGTAAGTTACAAAAATGTTTTTTTGATATGGCTAGTATTGAGTCATTAAACCTGAATATTTGAAACACTAAATTTAATACAAATAAATAATTTAAGTATTTGAATGATTGCTCAAATTGATTCCCATTATGTTCTATGCAAGTTTGGCAAACTTTCCTTATTATGTGCAACTCTTTTAAGATGATGACGAGCCTGGCTTCCAGATTTCTCAGTTCTATTTCCAAGGAGTTATGTAAATCTTCTTCCGTAGGACGGTAGTATGGAAAATATTATTTTTGAGGTATCCCTACAAGAAAACATCTGAAACTGACAAATCTGGAGACCTGGGCTGCTACTTTACAGGCTGTGGTTGCCGATGCACCGATTAGGTAACAAATTGTCCAAATATGGTGTAATTGTTTATGAGTTGTGCACCGAAGCACCATAGATCCAAGGGAATTCTATCACACAAAACGGTCACTACTTCTTTCAGTTTTTCTCGATACTTATTTGCTGTCAAGCTGTTCTCGTAAATAACAAATTTAATTATATTTCCCAAGGTAAAACAATATACACTAAAACCGAATTTACCCTGCTGCTTCCGCGAAAATGTTACGTGTTAATTCTCTTGCAACCACAATTTGTTACTGCGTCCATTAGTACATTAGCACTGCTTATTTATCCGACCAAATAACTTTTTTTATACAAATCTCTGTTCATCTTTAGATTTTGTAAATAGCAATTGCAAAACTATAAACGTCGCTGTGCATCTCCTGGGTGAATATTTTGAACTTTTTTGTATTTATAACGTTCACATTTAAGATTTTTCATAGTTTCTGGAAGCGGATTTTGAAACCTCTACATCAGTTACCATTAGTAACATTGAAAAGCAATTGCGCGAGATAACAATAGCCAACTCATACAATGTATATAAGAAGTACAAATCCCGATTCAACACCCAAGGTCGCTGACGAATGGGTTAATTAAAAGCAGCGCAATTAGAAGAATAGACTATTCATAAATGGGTAAACAACTAGACCTTCAATTCAGCAACCAGCGACCTGCTAGGATCACCTTCAAGACTGCAACTTAGGTGGAAACCGCCTCTCGGTCCACGCCCCACCAGAGACTATATATGGAAGTTACCAGACCACGGACGGACATTCCTACATTGTCATAATTTATATTTATCATTTTTTATTATTATTCATAAGTATTTTATGTAACTATAATCAATAAATTCTTTTAAAAAGTCAAGTTTGTTAACAAGAAAGTTAACTGGCGCAGTCGCAAAGGATAGTGCTGAAGAACCAAAAGTATATTGATTCTTTGCGTTTCAACGCTTAAAAGCCAAAGAACCGATCAAGAGAGACGTCATGAAGACAGCAGCAATAGCATCGATTCTGTAAGTTGTTTGCTTCCTTTATTTCCTATATATATACTGTATTTCCTCATATATTGATAATATTATATGTCTGATAGCGATATTGATAATTTAGAACATTTGGAATATAGATTAAGAAATATTAGTATTGGCGAAATTGATATTGTAGAACAACCTGATATAAATAATTCTAGAAACAATTTAAATATGGCAAATCAATTCCAAGAGTTTTACCTTAAAGCAATCCCCGAATTTAACGGACAACCTGAAAATGTAGGGAACTTCTTAAAAGCTTGTGATCTAGTAATGAACCAATTCTATGATGCAGATAATCCAAATTTATATCTTAACCATTTCCTATTAAATTATATTCAAACGAAACTAATTGCACAAGCCAGGTTAATTATTAACACTAAAATTATAAACACATGGGTAGACTTAAGACGGGCAATTGTTGAGAACTTTACAGACCAGCGAGATGAAATTAGCTTACTAGGCGAATTATTGACACTGAAACAGAGACATAACGAGGATGCCTTAGCGTTCAGTAATCGTTGCAGACACATTGAACAATTACCCATCTCTAATTTAATATCTAATGAACGTAACGAGGGAATTTTAGTATTAAAACAAAACATGTACAGACAACAAACACTGAAAGCGTTTATCGGTGGATTAAAAAACCCCCTCGGTATGGTGGTCAGATCCACTCGACCAGACAGCATAGAACAAGCTTTAAAATTTATATTTTCCGAGGAAAATTATGAATATAGGGACAGATTATTACAACGGTCAAATTTCAACAATAATAACAATAACAGGCACGACAAACAACAAAAACCAGTTTTCCAAAGAAATACCCCAAATTTTAACAATATTCAATTTCAAAAACCCTTCCAACAACAAAATTATCGTGCACCTTTTAACTATAATTCAAACAGACCCCAAATGTCTCACCCACAATTTCAGGGGAACCCTTCAAATCAATTCTCAATGAGAAGACCGACGTACAACCCTAATGACAATACTAGAAGATATCCACAGGCTATGGATGTCGGCAGTAACAACACGAGACATACTAATTTCAGCCGACAACAACCCTCACAAAATAGACGAAACAATTTTCCTTCCAACAATTTTCAAAAAAGACAAAATTTCATACCAGAAGAAATAAACTATAACGAAACGAATAATTCTTTTCCTTTCAATGAATTAGAAAGAAGACAACATTTCTTACCAGAAGAATTAAATTATGACGCAACATATAATGAACAATCACCCTCCGAATTATACGATGCACAGCATCAAAATTTTCCGATAGCAGGGAGCTCAAAAACAGAACCGTAATAGATATTAATAATTTTAACACAATATCCCAATTACCCTACGTAATAATAAAAGAACTACCCGGAAAAATACTGATCGACTCAGGTAGTACTAAGAGCCTTTTAAACCCGTCCATAGCATATAACAACTTTTATAATAAGATTTACAATCACCCGTTTTTGATAAAAAGTGCGCATGGTTACTCCTGCCATAATAATCGAGCCAGAATAATTTTAAACTCACTAACGGACAGTGAACAAGAGTTTTGCCTATTTGAATTTAACAAAAATTTCATAGCTCTTATTGGAATTGACTTTTTGATAAAAAATCAAGCGAACATTGATTTTAAAAACCAGAGACTCAATTTAAAAAATCGAAGCATTAAGATAAACTTTCCTTATACAAGGGATCATGAAAATAAGATGGGTAGTAATAGTAGTAGCAATAACAATCGGATAAGTAGGATCATCAAAGCAAATGATGAAATGAATCACCTTAACGTAAGTAATACAATAGACAGAAGCATTATTGCACTTGAACTCGACCTAGGAAAGCGTAATCAGCCATTAAATGATGACGATAGAAGGTTACAACTAACAAAGGACACAGGAGAAAACTTCACCCATAATAAATGTAAACGGGATCAAGTTTCATTAAACACATATGAATATCGTCGAAATAAAAATGTGAGTGATACGAGGACGATACAAAAAGATATAACGGAGCAAATTCAAAATAAAGCAAATAGGATATTAAATAATTCTTACGATCACCAGAATTATAATAATAATTATACGGGGAGTGTACAAAAAAATATTACAGATAAAATTAGGTTAGATGTCTTGCACAAGCCTCGACAAGAAGCGAGCAATGCAGACAGTATAATGAAATATGTATATTCAATGTGTAAAGAACACAATAAAATCGACCAACCCGTTAAAATCGAAGAGTTTATGCCAAATACAAAAGCACCTTGTTACAGGGCGGTTATTCCGAACAAAATAAAATATACAGGCACCACGCAAAATGATAAGTTAAGTAATAATTTAATTCAGGTACAGGACGACCATCGGCAAATAGGTAAGGAACAAATTTCACAAATAATAAAATCAAAAATCAATAACGAAAAGAAATTCTCACACGATAAGGTTTACAAGTCGGAAATAAATCCCGTAAATAATGAAACTCAATCAAGATTAAATAAAAACTCTGGACGCAGCAAGTGCGTTATGGTAGTGAATTTTCATAAAAATGTTTTGAATTGCAAATATGTGTGTTTCCTTTTTAAGAAAGCAGGCATCAATTTTGGTTACCAGTATAACCTATATAGTAAAAACAATGTGCCATGTTTCATAAAAATAACTTTATTGTGTGAAAATGTACAAAAATTTCCAAAAGCAAACTTAAAGTGTTCCCGGAAAAACTCGTTTCTTGGTCAACCTTATAGGTTAATAGCAAATTGAGCTATTCAAATTTAAAGCATTTAATGAAAATTCGCTACCATAACGCACTTGCTGCGTCCCGAATTTCTTTTCTTACAAACATGCATCGCTGAAAAATTCAAAAATGCAATAACATAAGGCGTGTTTGATTAAAAAAAAAAGAAGAAAATTTGTATCACCAACGACTTATGGGCCATCCTGTGATTGTAGAAATATTTTTTTAAGATGTAGCTCAAGACACCCTATAATTAATATATACAAATTTTCTTCATATCTTGTATAATAACGGATATATTGAGCTTTATTGATTTTTGACGAAAATTCGACAAAAATTATATACCATTAAACGATAAACTCTATAGCTAAGGCTACTGCCAAGCATCAGAGTAAGGGTCTATTTGAAATGAATTTTCTGGAAACATTTTAGTAAAATGAAGGACAATGACGGTTGAAACTAAGACTTCAGACTTTGTAAAACATCCTTCTTGAGACATTTGATTTCCCTATCCCGTATTAGATTCAAGTTCTTTGCCTAAATGTTGCCGATTTTGACGTTTTAAATCGCAACTTTGACGTTTTGAGGAAAACCCCAATTTATTTTTCTTTAAATGCCTATAACTTTTTTGTCTTTTGACCTACATAGCTAAATTTTGGTAGGTAGATTACTTATAAGGATATTCACTAGCGTACCAAATTTGGTTGCCCTTACTTTGTTAATTCCGGAGATATTAATTTTTTTCGAAAGAAAACACAAAATTTTCCGAAAAAACCTGGTCAGATTTTCCTGGCTAACGAACTTATCCAAGCCATTTGCAAAAGGAATTTTTCCACCAAATTTAGTCAAAATCGGCCTATTATTTTTTGAGTTATCGGTGTGATACATATATATATATATATATATATATATATATATATATATATATATATATATATATATAAATATATAAATATATATATATATATATATATATATATATATATATATATATATATATATATATATATATATATATATATAAATATATATATATATATATATATATATATATAAACATATAAAAATTGAAACTGACCCCGGATATGTGTTCTAGGGGGCCTAGTTCGCGGTCATTTGAAGAAATTTTTTCAAAATTCAAAAGTCGGGATCTCCTCATTAGTGAATTTTTTTTAAGAAAATTCACTAATATAAATAAACAAGAGAAAATCATACATATAAACGACAATGAAATTAACGACGCAATCGGATTATTTCACGGAAGTAAATTAAATCACATAAATGCTAAAGAAACATATTTAAGGATGAAAACTAAATTTAATTTTCCAAAAATGAAACAAAAAATAAAAGCTTTTATTAGAGCTTGCCAATATTGCAATAACGAAAAAAATTACTCGTTCCAACTAAATAGATTAAACAAACAGTACGATTATATCACCTAGCTAAGTCGAACCTAGATATTCGGATAATCGACAAACGAGACATGACGTAAGAAACGGACTAATAAAACCATAATACTAAACGACAAACTTGACAAACAGACGATCACCAATTTAAATAATCTTCGCCTTGCAGGTTCATTCTCTTCACCAGAGTAAAACCACAATTAGAAGACCTAACAGACAATCCAGGCATACTGCCACGCAAACTGGGACAAGCCTTTTCAGAAAACGATAAATGGAGAATGATTCATATACATGACCTAAGACAACTATACGACGACTTTAACAGACTAAAAACTTACTTTGACAACATAATAATCGTAATGAATGCAGAATACAAGTTAGAATACAAAAATTTTATTTTAACAATCAATTTCACCATCAGCAATATTGATGACACATTTTATCGAATATTTCCAAGAACGATTAGGAACAAAAGAGGTATAATAAACGGACTAGGATCGATATTCAAATCAATAACTGGGAACTTAGATGCAGATGACGGCGATAGAATATATAAAGCTCTTGAACTTTTGAGGAAAGATCAAAATCAAGTACATCAACTTTTTAGTTCACAGACATCCCTAATGACAGATGCTATAACAGAGTTCAATAAAACAATAGACAACCTGAACCATAACCCAGAAGCCATAGTAGCGAGAATAAACGATTTGGAATATACAATAGATAGTCTAAAAAGTGACCAACTAACACATTTTCATAGAGTAAAACATTTGGAATTACTCACTCAAATCAGTTATTTGTTAATTAATGTACTAAACATGATATTAACAACAGAAAATGCAATTACTTTTTCAAAATTGAACACGTATCATACGTCAATACTGAAACCGAAATTTATATCAAAAGAATTAGAAAATATTGTAAACCATATCTCAAAATCAAGATTAATAACAAAATCCGACATTTCACTTTACGAAAAAATATTTAACATAAAAACCGTTCAAATTGATTTTAAAATTATATTCCAAATAGATATACCCTTAGTAGACAAATCAGATTATATTTATTATCAATTGTATGCATTACCAGTCCCTAAAAATCCATATACCTTCAGAATGATTGTCCCTAGAACCAAGTACCTAATCCTTAGCAGCAAACACTACGCTTACAGAAACGAAAAGTGTAGGAATCTAAAAGACCAGACATACTTTTGTGAAAATGACAACCCGACAGCACTTAACGAAAACAACCCATGCGAAATTAAACTGATCAACTTCCAGAAACCGATAAACAATTGCAAGCAAGAACTTGTCAAAATAACAAAAACAACAGTCTCTAAATATGGCAATACCCAATACATAATAGTGGCACCCGAAGAAACGAAAATCAAACTTAGCTGCGAAGAAAATGAAGAAACCAAAATAATCAGCGGACCAAAACTGGCGACTTTGAAACCCAAATGCCAACTTATCATCAATAACGAAAGATTTAGTTCAGTACAAATGGCATCGGAAACACAACAATCGTTCAATCTCCCAAACATCGAATTGGTAACAAATAAAGCACCCATATTCCCAGACAAATTACCAGAACTCAAATTAGAAAATGTACAACTGCACGACTTGAACAATATCAAATCCCAGTTACAATCCATCAATGGCAAAATTCCAGGAACCATCGAATTGCCCATATACCACCCTAGTGTATGGACAATTATATTATACATTGTGATAATAATAACAATAATCACAATAACTTCAAGATACATCTGGCAGAAATCAAAAACGAAAACTGCTGACTCCAAACCAATTACTGGATTCCCGATGACTATTCGGAACGAACCATAGGCTTTGTTCTCTAAAGGATGGAGGAGATAACAATAGCCAACTCATACAATGTATATAAGAAGTACAAATCCCGATTCAACACCCAAGGTCGCTGACGAATGGGTTAATTAAAAGCAGCGCAATTAGAAGAATAGACTATTCATAAATGGGTAAACAACTAGACCTTCAATTCAGCAAACAGCCACCTGCTAGGATCACCTTCAAGACTGCAACTTAGGTGGAAACCGCCTCTCGGTCCACGCCCCACCAGAGACTATATATGGAAGTTACCAGACCACGGACGGACATTCCTACATTGTCATAATTTATATTTATCATTTTTTATTATTATTCATAAGTATTTTATGTAACTATAATCAATAAATTCTTCTAAAAAGTCAAGTGTGTTAACAAGAAAGTTAACTCGCGAGCTTGCACGTGCAAGACAGATCCAAATAACCTTCTAATGCACTGAGTCATGATACCAAATTGGATATAATGCTTGAGTTTGAGAAAAACCCACACTCTTTGAGTCGACCAGCAGTCACAAAATTGTATGTTAGCCATTTATTGATTATTTGAATAGTGAAAGAAAATAAAATACATCCCTATAAATTGATACAAACTCAGGAGATCACGGAAGAGGATTTTGATAGAAGAATGTCTTTTTGTAAACAAGTGATGGAATTATTAGATAACAATGTTATCCAACTAGAACATTTCTGTTTTCTGAAGAGTTTTGCACTTCACGTTCATGCTAACCGACATAATTAAGGCTACTGGCCTAAGAAAAATCCACACTTGATGAGTGAAGGACATACGCAACAGCCTGACAAAGCTAGGCAGGAATAGTTGGAAAGAAGGGTGCTGGAAGAGGTCGCGGTGGAACTGAATCTTCAAGCACGCCAGGCAGAAGAAAAGGGACTGGAAGAGGAAGAAAGTAATCGTCGCATAGTTTTCAACCAACACCTGGTGATCCAGATAAGCCATTTTCCTGTGAACTGTGTGGAGCGCCTTACAAAACAAGGCCCGGGCTGACTTACCACTATGGCCACTCATACAAAGAAGGTGCTAGCGATGCGAATTCGCACGACAGTAACGCCCCCAGCCTGCCTCCGGTGGGAGTTGCCTCTCCCGTCTTTCCCCCCGCGGGGCGACAGCCAGGGCTGCAGATACCCATCGCGGCGGACTCGGGGGAAGCACCTGCTACGGTACTTCAGGGCTCCAACCAAGGACAAGTGTATCAAGATAGGTATGTTTCATTTTTGAACCAGACACCCGGTATATTGCCTTTATAATCTATATTTACTTTTTTCTTTCTTAAATTTTTGTGTGTTTTGCATGCATGAGAGAGAGAGAGAGACGGAATGATGGTCCTTTATAATAATTATTACTTAGTGGGGTTGCAGTTATTTTTTGTTGTGGTTTTTTTTAATTTCAATTAACAGCTAATTTCTATTGCTGTTTCGTGTTATGTTTTTTCTTTTTTCTGCAGTTTATAGCATTTAAGTTTGAGATTTGCGTATTTCGCACGACTGCCTTATTATGTATGATCTGTGGAGTTTCTATGCCCGCAAATAAAACAAATATTTATTTATTTATTTATTTTCCGATACATTAACACGAAATATTTTTTTGCATAACAAATGTATGTCTTAAGTAATTAGATATTAAACTGAGACTTACCATAAAAAATAAATATCAGTTTCCTAGCATAATTAACTAGTATAATAATACTAGTTAAACTTTTTTCCATAGCAGATATATGCCCCGAGTAATTAGATATTAGACTATTAACATAAAGAATTTCGGTCCTGACCGTGCAGTTTAAGGTTACTGCAAATTCAACGTTTCGAAAGTAAACCCAAATTTGGGAAATATCGAGCGTACAATAGAGGTGAATAACGTGTAAAAAATTCGCTAATAGAGAGGTATCGATGGTGAGACTTCGTAAAATAATATGGTTAGAATTGCCAGCACGATCACCCGATCTTACGCTATTACCCGAATTCTGTTATCATAATTTCTACGTTATTTGTTGGAATCTCTCGTGATAAATCAACAAACTGCACATAGGCGGCGGTGTCAAGTTCATACAACTTTTATTATTACTATATTTGGTGATATATATATATATATATATATATATATATATATATATATATATATATATATATATATATATATATATATATATAATTTCGAAGGCATTTAGCTATCCTGTTTGTCTAAGATTTTAGATCGATTTTAGGTTCTATCTATCTACGTAGTGATAATTATAATAATAATGATAATTATCCCAAATATGTCGTGCCGCCCATTATCTATCTATAGTACCGCATCTTAGTTGTGCAAAGTGTTCTTTAAATCTAATTTCAAACTTAGTTTGCCCGACGTATTTAAGATCACAATCTTTACAACTTATTTCTCAGATTCCCGACATTTTAGGGTTACTATCCATGTTTTTTTGGTTTACCTAGCAATTGGTTTACCTAGCAAATTTCTTAAAGTATTTTTTTAAAACGTTAGTTGAAAATTGGCTTTCTTAAAAATGCCAGCCCTCGTGATTCGCGGTTCAAGTGTTAGACAAACAAAGCTTTTTCCGCTTTCTCTTTTCTAAAGGTCATTGATTCCGTTAACATTTTCTTTGTTTTCTGTTTGTAAATTAATTTCTACACTAGACAAGCAGTGTACCTTAGTTCTTTGCTATATATCTATTTTTTTTTAAACAAAATAGATATAGTAAAGAATTAGAGCATATGGGTTTTGGGTTCTGGAAAAAATTCACCAATGCGAAAGCCTTTACCTTTCTATAACCATTTTTTAATGAAAATTTGCTAAAAAAAATAGACTAGATATAAACATATGTTGCTTCGACAACAGATTTTCCAACGTATTTTTATTTATAAAAGAACTTTACATTAACGATTCTTATTGTTGAGGATATTTCCAAAGTTAGAAATGTTTAATGGGACTTAAACTTCTAGTTTGAGAGCTACAAGTGTTTTTTCTTCAAACTACCTAATTGTAGCCACAGGTGCTTGTGTTAGCCAATATAATTTCAATAATATTGTTTTTATTGGCTGTATTAAAAACCATTATGCATTTAGGTGTGTAGGACTTTTATACATTAAACTAAAACGAAAAAAAAAAGATATATAGACGACTTTTTTGCATGGTACATGTAAAATATCTTTTATCTCAGTACTTCATTTCTTTTTGCTGGCTATAAAATAGCTTGTTACTGGATAAGCTAAATATACTTTGATAAGTAACACACCACACATATTATACGACTATGGTAGATACGCTTTAATGTATACTTATTTTAAAGCAACTAAAAGTACCTTGTGTGTGCGACTGAAAGCTTTTACCACTTCAAAGTGTTATGAGTCCCATAAATTGTGCCATCTGAGTTATCTGTATACAGTTTGAATATATTAAAGCCAGTAACTACAAGGCATTATAGGAATATATATTTTTAAAAAAGAGCAAAAATACAGTCCGGTTTTCATGCCATAAACATAACGTCTGTTCAATCTGTAAAAAAGTTAGGACGCAGCAAGTGCGTTATGGTAGTGAATTTTCATAAAACAGTTTTTAATAGCAAATATGTTTTTTTTTAACAGGCATCAAATTTGGTTACCAGTATAACCTATACAGTAGAAACAATGTGCCATGTTTCATCAAAATAACCTTATTGTTTGAAAATGTACAAAAATTTCCGCAAGTAAACTTCAAGTGTTCCCGAAAAAACTGGTTTCTTGGTCAACCTTATAGGTTAATAGCAAATTGAGCTATTCAAATTTGAAGCATTTAATGAAAATTCGTTACCATAACGCACTTGTTGCGTCCCGAATTTGTTTTCTTACAAATATGTATTATATTTCGATGGAAAATGCAATAACATAAGGCATGTTTGATTTAAAAAAATGTTTTTAATAGCAAATATGTTTTTTTAAGAAAGCAGGCATCAAATTTGGTAACCAGTATAACCTCTGTAGTAGAAACAATGTGCCATGTTTCATCAAAATAACTTTATTGCTTGAAAATGTACAAAACTGTCCGCAAGTAAACTTAAAGTGGTCCCGAAAAAACTGGTCTCTTGGTCAACCTTATAGGTTAATAGCAAATTGGGCTATTCAAATTTGAAGAATTTAATGAAAATTCGCTGCCATAAGGCGCTTGCTGCGTCCCGAATTTCTCTTCTTACAAAGATGTATTATATTTCGATGGAAAATGCAAAAATGCAATAACATAAGGCGTGTTCGATTAAAAAAAAAAAAGAAAATTTGAATCACCAACGACTTATGGGCTACCCTGTAATTGTGGAAATATGTTTAAGATGTAGCTCAAGACACCATATAATTAATGTATACAATTTTTTTTCGTATCTTGCATAATAACGAATATATTGAGCCTTAAAGATTTTTTACGAAAATTTGACAAAAATGATATACCATTAACCGATAAACTCTATAGCCAACACTACTGCCAAAGCATCAGATAAAGGGTCTATTTGAAATGAATTTTTTGGGAATATTTTAGTAAAATGAAGGACAATGACGATTGAAACTAAGACTTCAGGCTTTGTAAAATATTCTTCTTGAGACATTTTCCTTCCATAGCTCATATTAGTTTCAGGTTCATTGCCTAAATATTACCAATTTTGTGGTTTTAAATCGCGACTTTGACGTTTTGAGGAAAACCCAAATTTATTTTTCTTTAAATGCCTGTAACTTTTTTGTCCTTTAACCTACTTAGCTAAATTTGGAAGGTAACTTACCTATAATGATATAAACCCGCGTACTAAGTTTGGTTGTTCTTACTTTGTTAATTCCGGAGATATAATTTTTTTCGAAAGGAAATCTAAAATTTTCCAGGGAAACCTGGGCGGATTTTTCTGGATAACGAATTTATCCAAGCCACTTGCGAAAGGAAGGTACTCACCAAGTTTTATCAAAATCGGTGCATTATTTTTTTACTTATAGATATGACATAAATATATATATATATATATATATATATATATATATATATATATATATATATATATATATATATATATATATATATATATATATACATACATACATATACATATATAAACATATAAAGTCTGAAACCGACCTCGGATTTGGGTTCCAGGGGTCCTAAATAGCGCTCATTTGAAGAAATTTTTTCAAAATTCAAAAGTCGGGATCTCCTCATTAGTGAATTTGTTTTAAGAAAATTCACAAATAAACATATAAAAATTGAAACTGACCCGGGATATGTATTTTTTGTTTCTTTAACGTCGGCCTATTTCCGCGACTATAGCCAATCACCGACGCCAGGGAGCAGTTTCAACTCACTATCCTGGAAATGTTGCCGAATCCCTGCTTTTCGGTAAAGAGGGTAGGGATCTTTAACGTGCCCAACATCGCATGGACACGGGACCGACGGATTTACTCCCCCTCCGAAGGGCGGAACGTGCAGACATTCAACTTGCTCAAATACAATGCCAGAACCTCGGTTGATGTTAATGTTACAGTTTGTACTGAAAAAGTGAAAGGAGTACCCTGGGATCGAACCCAGTACCCTTCGGTTCAGAGGCACACGTTCTTACCACTGAACCACCGAGGTTCTCGGGATATGTATTCTGGGGGGCCTAATGAAAAGTCGGGATCTCCTCATTGGTGAATTTTTTTTAAGAAAATTCACTAAAAATGAAATAGTATTTTTTTTAAATAATTTTTGTTTAGTATTACATGTCTTAGGTCAAGAATTCTATAAGCGAACTAAAAGGTGGTAAGTCAGTTGGACATGATGACTTGGATTATTTTTTTTTAAAGCTGTAGCGGAGTATATAGCCGAACCGATAGCATACCTTGTGAACGAGATTTTGTTAAATGGAATATTTTCGAGCATTTTTAATTATTCATCGTAAAGCCAATCTATAACTTAAAGTGTTCGTTGTACGCAAATAATTATAGGCCAATCTCTTTGGTATCCAAGCTCGTCAAAATTGCGGAAAAAATAATAAAAGTAAGAATATTATCTGTGTGTGTGTGTTTTTTTTTCTTTAACGTCGGCCTATTTCCGCGACTATGGCCAATCATCGACGTCAGGGAGCAGTTTCACCTCACTATCCTGGAAATTTTGCCGAACCCCTGCCATTCTGTAAGGAGGGTAGGGATATTAAACGTGCCCAATATCGCATGGACACGGGACCGACGGCTTTACGCCCCCTCCGAAAGGCGGAACGTGCAGACATTCAACTTGCTCAAATACAATGCCAGAACCTCGGTTGATGTTCATGTTACAGTTTGTACTGAAAAAGTGAAAGGAGTATCCTGGGATCGAACCCAATACCCTTCGGTTCAGAGGCACACGTTCTTACCCCTGAACCACCGAGGTTCTAGAATATTATCTCAATACCTGATTAAGAGGAGGGTTCAATTATATGTGTTAAATACACTATGTTTGTAGCTTGATTATCTGTCCCAATTAGAGCCTTAGACTAAAAATAGAGTAAATAGTAAAAAGATCAACGTTTAAGGAAGGCAATAAAGAAATATTTAAGGAAATATCGCTTTTATAAAGAAAATATAACGTTTATTTCAAACCCTGATTTGACATTTTTTTGTCACAAAATTCACTCAAAATCACTCATTGCCTAGAATATGCATCTAAGAATAGGTTTCTTAAATTTGAGGTCTTTTGGATTCCAAATAAAAACTTAAGGCAAAAATGTAATATATGACGTTTGTTAATTATTTTGTCTATATGTCTGCTGAAATGAGTTCGTGTCACCACCATTCGTAGATTAGCTATTTTTTCAAAGATGTCACACTAAAAACGTTATTCTGCGAATGCAATGACAAAAAGTATTTCATTTTCATTCATAAATAAGTGTCATATCGAGAGAGTATCTGATCAAAGGAATGAAATAAATATTATAAACAAACTCGGCTTACGTTTCTATGGAAATGATTTCAAAGCAGTTGTTTTTTTTTCTTTAAACTTAAAAATGAGAAGCACATGTGCTTCAGTTGAATATGTACATTATCACAACTATGCCATTAAAATTATTAAAATTTTAATGTCATCTGAGATCGAAACATTATTCTTTCACCATACTGTAAGATTAACATCAACTGATGTTGTGGCATTGTATTTGAACAAGTTGACTAGATAGTCAATAAATGTACGTTTCGCCCTTCGGAGGTGGCGTAAATCCGTCGGTCCCGTGTCCATGTTGGGCACTTTAAAGTGCCTCACCCTCCTTACAGAAAGGCTTGGGCGCGGAAAAATTTACAGGACAGGAAGGTGAAATTGCTCCCTGGCGTCGGTGATTGGTGATAGTCGCGTAAATAGGCCGACGTTAAATAAACAAAAACACACACAAGATCGAAATAGTCTACAGTTTTTCAGCGACCGAACTAAGTCAATCAACTCTGATTTAGCAATTAGCTATTTACCCACTGATATTTACTTTCAGATACCTAGGTACTTATATAAAATTTCGTGATGCAACGAGGTACCGTCTGTTTAAGTCCACTTTAACAAACAGTTTATCAATATAGCATCGCTGATTCAGTGCTAGCGTCCGCGCCTGTCACAAGAGCGATCCGGGTTCGATTCCGGCCCTATCCCTTTAACATTTTGTTTTGTCGAACTCGAAGGGACCCGGCTGTATTTTCAATATCGATTTTCTGGGGTACCTTTAGCACAACAGGAGATCAACAATAATAGAATTGGTTATGTTTGTCGCACACACAGAGATAAGGCTCATTTGTAACATTTTTATAGTTTTCTAATTTTTCTACATAGTTTTGGTTTATCCGTAGATTAAAACGTTTGCTAATGCTCACAACAGTTAAAAAAGAATTTTATTTTTGTTTTGAGCTGTGAGTACAAAGGGGTTGTATTAAATTTTAATTGCGATTACACATTGAAATATAACAAAGCGATTAAACATATAACAAAGTTATATTTGAATCACTATGTGAAAACTGGAACCTGTGATGAGCACTAATAAGTACACTTGGAGAAAACCCAAATCACCACAACACATATTTCAAATACCTTACGTTCGTTTCGTTGACCATGTCAACATCTTCAGAGGAAGAAAAATTCTTCTCTGAAAATTCTTCCTCTGAAGATGTTGACTTGGTCAACGAAACGATCGTAAGGTCTCTGAGATATGTGTTGTGGTGATTTGGGTTTTCTCCAAGTGTACTTATATTTGAATGTGATTAAGCAATACCATATTTCTTGCTTCAGAGACTTAAGATGCTGTGCCCTTGCATTTTTTTTAAATATATTTTGTGCTGCGTATGGATGCAATAATGTATATAATCCACAAAAGCCAATTAATTTGTTTGGGTAAGTAAAAGACATTTAACGGTAATTATTCAGATGAGCGGCATACGTATACGGTATACTTACCCAAAAAAATTAATTGGCTTTTGTGGATTATATACATTATTGCATCCATACGCAGCACAAAATATATTTAAAAAAAATGCAATGTATATATATATATATATATATATATATATATATATATATATATATATATATATATATATATATATATATATATATATATATATATATATATTACCGCGGTTTTGATTGAATGTCTGAAATAGCAGGTTCTCTGGTGAAAAGGCCTCAAATTATTTATATCTCGACGTTTCGCCTCCCGTTTTAAAGCCGGTTTCAACAGTACGGATAGGTCAGCGTATGGAAAAACAAATAAAAAAATAAATAAATGAAAGAGGATGTCAGGTCAGTCGCAGTCAGCAGCACACTCGTAATGTAATAATACACAAATGGGCTATATTACTTATAAAGATCGGGATGAGTTAACTCCAGAATTCGCTGTCTTAGTGTTTCGACCAAACTAGATGATTCAAGTCATTTCAAGCATCATTAAATATACTTTGAAAAAAAAAATCCTACTGTAATAGGACTAGAATAACTTGTTTGCTGATAGATGACCGCCAATTTAAAAATAAGTGTGTTAAGAAAAGAAACAAAAGAAGAGTGTACATGAATATTTATAAAATCAATAACGAATGTATTTTTGTGTCAAAAATTAAGCAGAAACACCTAAAAAATTTCATAGGGTGGTAGTGCCAATCATGTTGCTTTTTAATCATCTGAGTCTGTATTATTAATTGCATACACGCCAAAAACAGTCAGGTCAGGTCAGGTTGACACAACACCAGAGATTGTGACAGTTCTAGGCTTGCACGCACAGTAAGAAGGAAGGTGTGGGAAGAAAACTAGCGAGCGAAAACCACTTCTCCCCTGGTTAATACAACGACGGGCATTGGATTATATCATTCGCTAGCCATCATCACTTCAGTCCTGCCGGGACTTGCGGTAAGATGTATAGTAGGAGACACAGAGCGGTTTCGTCCTTCTTTTGCGTTTATATATGGTGCTTATTCCTGCCATTCTAATTTACTGTCTACCAACAGAACAATATATTTTACGCTATGAGACTCAGTTGGTTTATATCACTGTTACATTGCATACTAATTAAAAAATTAGAGAAATGTTTTCCGAAGCTCGTGGTTAGAAAGCTGCACATGTTATTTTGGTTAGATTCGACACTTGTAAGTTACTGTCTAGTACCTACTTAAACCTTTTTCATAATTTATTGTATTCGCTGCTCTATCAAACAGATTATCCCATTGATATCCTACAAACACCAAAATTATATCGTCTGCATAAGATATAGGGATACAGTTCAGACTAAAGTCTTTAATTATATCATTTACACATATAGATAATAATACGGGGCGCAATATACCCCCTGTGGTATAATAACGCATGTAAACATATGTTTTCACTTAAACAGTCATTCAGTCTCACGCATTGCATTATTTCATGTAGGTAGCTAGCAAACAGGGACAACGTATGTCCTCTTATCCCAATCAACTCCAATTATAAACTTCTTGTGGGTTTCATGAACCACGCCATAAAAAATATTCAACAACTAGATAGACCAAACCAAACTGTCTTTTAGAAATTAGGCTATGTTTTTCCAGATATTCTTTTAATCTGCTGAATACCAATTTTTCAAAATATTTCACAAACGCATTAACTAGACTAAATAGGTTTATAGTTTAATACCTTCTTATGTTCACCCGACTTATAAATTAAAACCCTAACAGACTCTTCCAGTCGCATTGCAACGACAGCTGCAATACAGAAATACTGTATTAATTAAACGAGTCAAACGTTTGGTTAAAAACAGATGAGAATTTTTTATTTATATTTATATTTTAATGTTTGCAATTGTGTTGATGTGTTTGGTATTATATATATTTTATCATAATTCGTTTATATGGTAGTAGATAGTTTAGTATACAATTTTTAGCAGGAAGTGTGGTCTGTTTTATTTGTGTTAAAAATCACATAATACTAGTTTTAATTAAATATTTATTTTTTGACATGGCCTAAATCTGCCTTTTCAATTGTACTCACTTCGTTTCGAAACTTCTTGATTTGATTACATTTAATATTAAGTTTCAACAGAATCTCAAACTTTGTTATATTTACATGGCCTTCCATGACGGGTTGTAAAGTGCATAACGATTGTCGGATCTAAAAATCTACTGTGGTGAAATAAATTTTCTAACTTGTATTTGTCAGTGCTAAGGTTTTTATCACAACATCATCTGCACACAAATTGTATTTACAGTTGCAATAAGCACTCCTTCGTTTTACATTTTTTCCTACTAATGAAGAATTTTTTTCTACTTTTATAGTAATTTTATCTTTTTTATGTATTTTTGTTTTATATTACATGTCATAAATAGTTGTAACAGTGGTGTAATCTACTCCATTAACGACAATATGTCACCATCACTTCTATCTTTATAGTAGCATTAGCATGTTTTTAGACATTATTCTCTTCTTACTTTTCCGCTTTAGTCTGTAGAGAAGGGTCCTGAGATTTATTGTAAATAATATAAACGTGTCAATGCGCCGGGTGCTAATATATGCGTTCACCTTTCAACGAAATATGGATCCAATCCATCAGGCGAACCTCCCGCTTCGTTCATTTATATGCGACATTTCGGTTTCTTTTCAATTCGAGTAGTAAAAAACGTGATAAATTTATTTCGGATAACATACTGAGTAGGAGATTCACGGAGAGAGCTTTTTACATACTCTTATATGCAATGGGAACAGCGTTGTCATGTGTATTTGATGTATATATTTAGACCAGACATGAAATATTAACTGTGGCTGTACTGGGTGAGTCATAATTTTGAAAATTTTATAATCTCTACAGACGAGGTCGGTTTTAACAGAAACGGAGTAGCCAATTTCAATAAGCGTCACATTTGAGCAGATGCAATCCATATGCTATGATACAAAGAAGATACCAACGTCAGTTTAGCTTAAACATGTGGATTTACATTATAGAATATTATTTATATAAGGTAGTATTTTCCACCACTTTTAAATGGTGCTCATCTTAGCAATTTTTTTAAAAACTTATTTCCCACTTTGCTAGAAGGGATAGCATTACGTGCAAGATAAATCATGTTATGCACGAACACTTCACCATGGCTTCTCGAGCAGATTTGAAGACTGTTAACTTTAAGCTGTGGATAGGTTCTTGCGGTCCTAATTCGTGGTCACCAAGATCACCAAATTTCCATCCTCTAGATTTCTAACTCTAGGGTTACTTAAAAACACCCGTTTTTGCAAAAGCAATAACTGATAATAATGATGCCTCCTGAAATAAGAGAACACACTTCTTTGAATTTTGTTAAGAAACGATTAAAGAGCTGGTTTTTTTATACCCCTAGAAGTGTCATCCATTCTTTGTTTAGAAGAAATTGACAACAGACGGACACGCGCGGCTTCCTGCATGCGTGTGTGCGGGCGTGTGTGTATGGTTGGTCGCGTAAGTATCGGTGATTTAGCGAATTAAAAAAAATTGCTAATGAGATCTGTGTTTATATATGTTATGTATTATATATATATATATATATATATATATATATATATATATATATATATATATATATATATATATATATAACTCAAAAAATAATGGACCGATTTTGGTCAAATTTGGTGAGTACCTTCCTTTTGCAAGTGGCTTGGATAAGTTCGTTAGTCAGGAAAATCGGACCAGGTTTTCCCGGAAAATTTTGCTTTCTTTCTAAAAAAATTCATATCTGTAAATAACAAAGTAAGGGCAACCAAATTTGGTACGCGCGTTTGTATTATAAAGAGTGAACTCTGTACCAAAATTTAGGACTCTAGCTTTAAAGACAAAGGCAGTTAAAGAAACAAATTTTGGAGTTTTCCTCAAAACGTCAAACTCGCAATTTGAAATATCAAAATTGGCAATGTTTAGGCAAAGAACGTGAAACAAATACGGATTGTGAAAAGAAAATGTTGCAAGAAGAGTGTTCTGCAAACCCTTAAGTTTCAGATTCAACCGTCATTGCCCTTCATTTTACTAAAATATTTACAGAAAATTCATTTCAAATAGATCCTTTCTCTGTCGGTTTAGTTAAGTTGATGCTTTCACTGTAGGTTTAGTAAAGTTTATGGTTTAACGGTCCTAAATTTTTTTTAGCTATTTTTCGTAGAACAAATTCGTTGATGCATTTAGCATTTTTTTTATCGAAATATGATGCGTTTGTAACAAAAAATCTGGACGCCATAAGTGCGTTTTGGTAGCGAATTTTCGGTAAATTTGCAGTTTAGCTCCCGAACGCTTTTCAAAAAACTGTTTTCAGAAACCTGCCTAGGGCCCCACCTTGGATCCACAAACCCCAAGAAACATTTCTTGTTCACACCCCCCAAGGAAGTAACGGGACCAGGAGTGAGTAGGGGTAGCTGGGCGGAGTAGGTAGTAAAAAGAAAATATGAGCAGAAAATGCAAATAAAACGAGCCTGAAACCTGTTTTTTTTCACATCTTGAAGCCATATCCCCCTTAAACCCTGCCTACCTCGCACAGCACCCCTATACCCCCCCCCCCAGTGGCCGTAACTTCCTTGGCGGGTAGGAACAAGACATTTTTCTTGTGGTTTATGCAGCGAGGGTGGTTGTATGCATGCGAGGGGGAAGGAAAATCCCCACGACGAAGCAAATCCCCACCTAGGAGCCTGCTTCGTCGTAGACCTTTTCCTTCCATCTTCGTGTGGATACAACCACCCTCGTTGCATAAACCACAAGAAAAACTTCTTGCTCATACCCCCAATAGAAGTTACGTGACCTGGAGCAAATAGGGGTGCTGTGTGGGGTAGGCAGGATTTAATGGGGATATGGCTTCAAATAGACAGCTTTCAAGCAGTTTTCTTTGCATTTCCTGCTCATATTTCCTTTTTACTACCTACCCCGCCCAGCACCCCTATTCACTCCCAGTCCCGTAACTTCCTTGGGGGGTGTGAATAAGAAATTTTTCTTGTGGTTTGTGCATCCAGGTGGGGTCCTAGTAATGTTTCTGAAAACAATTTTTTGAAAAGCGTTCGGGAGCTAATCTGCAAATTTACCGAATTTTCATTAAATCCTTCAAATTTCAATAACTCAATTTGCTATTAACGTAAACTTTGTTGGTTAGGAAACCAACATTTAAGTTTATTTTTGGATTTTTTTTTGTATATTTTCATGTTTTTCCTTCTCCCCCGAACCACCAAACTTTCAAGTCCAGAATTAACAAGTTGCCTCTTTCCTCCTTGTCGACACTCACGGTACGATAGTATTTAGGTTGTAAACCCTCGTGGTGTGTTGTTGAAATTAAAAAAAAACATAAGTAATTTTAATAAAATGTAGTACATTGTTTCTACTGCATAAGCTATACCGGTAATCAGATTGCTGCCTGCTCGTATTTGCTATTAAAAACATTTTTATGGAAATTCTCTTCCATAACACACTTGCTGCATCCAGACTTTTGAAAAATGTTTATATATTTTCAAACAAAAATGTTATTTCGATGAAATATGGTACATTGTTTCTACTTAATAGGCAACCAAGTTTGATGCCTGCTTTCATCAAAGAAAGACATTTGCTATTAAAAATATTTTAAAGAAAATTCGCTACCATAACGCACTTGCTGCGTCCCGAATTTTTTGTTTATTTTTTTTGGGTGGAGAGGGAGCAGTGTCTTTAGACTGGGGACGGGCTGATCGGAATGATATCGGTATGAGGCATGTGGAGTTTTTTCAAATGTTTGTATTTTAAAATGCATATATGCTCTTTTGTTTTGAAATTTTGTTTTTGTGTAACAGATGCGTTACGATGTTTTGATCAGTGATTCTTTGGAAGGAAGCATATGATAAAAATGATGTTGTTTCTATAGTTTTGTTTTTGCTATACTGTCAACAAGTCTTTGACTTAGGCAGTTTTTTTTCTCTCCATTTATTGGGGGAGATTTTTTTTTTGCGTAAATTGTGCATTATTGTATATTTATTTGTATTTTTCTGCATGGAGGGAAATCTTCTCAATAAATGTGTATTATTATTATATAAATGTGTATTATTATTTACACCAAAAAATGTGGGATTTTAAGCAATTAGAAAAAGCTCGGGACGCAGCAAGTGCGTTATGGTAGTGAATTTTTTTAAATGCTTCAAATTTGAATAACTCAATTTTCTATAAACTTAGAAAGATTTAATTTTGGTATATAGTAAGGTCTTTCCTAGGGCAAAATATTCACCAAATTTCATAAAAACAACTTTGTAATTTTCGGGGGAAAAATTTTTTTTCGAAAGAAAATTTAAAATTTGAATAACTCAATTTTCTATAAAGTTGAATTTTAATACGTAGTAAGGTCTCTCCTAAGGCAACATACGTAGTAAATTTCATTAAAGCAGCTTTGTTATTTTCGGAGAAAAAATATTTTTTTTAAAGAAAACTAAAATGTTTCCGGAAAATCCGTCCGATTTTCCTGGCTAACGAACTTATCTAAGCCATTAATAAAAGAAAGGCACTTGCCGAGTTTCATTAAAATCAGTTAATTATTTTCGAGTTATCAGACGGATACATACATACATACATATATATATATATATATATATATATATATATATATATATATATATATATATATATATATATATATATATATATATATATATATATATATATAAACATATAAAAATTGAAACTGACCCCGGATATGGGTTCTAGGGGTCCTAGTTCGCGCTCATTTGAAAAAATGTTTGCAAAGTCTCACCATCGATACCTCTCTATTTGTGATTTTTTTAAATAAAACTTCACTAACAATCATGGCAAATCACAACGTACCCAATAAAACTTTGATCGCAAAGTGCAGGCTTGTCGTGGGGCTCAGAGCGGTAATTTGGAGTAATTTTCGTAGCTTCATCGTTTTTTTTAATCGTATTTTTTGTTTAATAGCATTATTATTTTGTGGTTAACATTCCTCATCTTGGTAACACAATATTCAGGACTCTTGTTTATATGACCTCGTGTTATTTTGTAAGAGTAACACATGATGCGGTTTAATTTCGAACCGTCTTGCAGATTTGATTTTTGTGGATTCACAATCAACAACCCACTACTTTCGTTCATGTAGGGAACAGTTGTTTGAATGCGTTTTTTTAAATGCTTTCAAATGGTTTTACTTTTATATAAAGTTGAGCACTGATAATACATATTGAAAAACTCAATTCACAACACATTGCTTAGATCTGACGATCGTTTCCCCAACAAAATAAGCTTCATCAAAAGGTAAGTTAACTGAGCGAATAGCAGCTAACAATTGTTTTTGTAGTAGGCGTCTCGACATTCGAAGATAAAAATCCCCATGAAGAAGGCATTTAACAAGTGCAAAACAAATTTTCACTATTTCTCGGGTGTCGTTTTACTTTGCTGTTCAGCCTTAGAACGGTATTGAATTGGATAACGCATTATTAATAGGTGGGCTTGATCTGTTCTGGGGGAATTTATCGCTTTTTTTTACAGTTACATATAATTTTATATGCGTCTAATTGTCGTGATTGCTTGACATATTTTATTAAGAATTAAATATCTGTTATCATGTCACCCACACATTCACACAGTCATTTAGTTTTTCACAAAATTATAAAGTTTGAAAAAAATGTGGCGAATAAAGAAAGATATTTGCTTGGAGGTTCTGTTACATAGATAGATATGTATTCAGTGGCAGGTCCCATTTAATGGAAAAGGAAGAACCATATTTGAGAACTCCGGTGTGTCAAAATTTAAAGTAGGTATACTGTTCGGAAAATAAGCGTCAGATATGAAAAAAAAAACGTCTTCTTAAATTATGTCAAAATATGGCACAAACTTATTGTATTGGCATGCCGTAGGACTTTGGACAATAGATAATACCTGATTACGGAATTTAAAAGAGAACGATCAAGTGTCAAGATGTGCATCGCTCTGCAAGACCAATTTTTTGGAACCATTGAAAGCATTGGTTTTGTCCACGAAGCAATCTTAGAAAATCAACGGATTGGGCTAAAATATTTAGCACAAACATTGCATATTTCCTATGAATGTGTACTCTGCATTGTTTATCACGACTTGAGAATGAGAAAGGTGTCCGCAAAATGGATGCGGAAACGCTTGAACAAAGATTAGAAACGCACTCGTTTGACAATGTCGAAAGAAAGGTGACAGCGTTTGGAAGACGATTACTCAAACTATACCTCGCCTTGTCACTATGCACAAAATGTGTGTCCGTCTGTATGATCCAGACTAAAGAACAATTGAGAGCGTGGAAGCATTCCGGTTATCCACGACCCAACACATTATGTGTTCAAAAAGTCAGTTGGCAAGGTGCTTGCTGGATTTTTCTGAGACAAAGATGGGATAATTCTCCTAGATTTTTTGAAACCAGACAGAACTGCCACGGGAGCGTACTACAGTGGATTGATAAAAACTAAATACGCGAAAAAATCCGTGGAAAAGTGGGAAAAGAGGGCAAAGGTGTGATATTTTTGTAAGATAATTCCCCTGCTTATAAGCTGTTGATTGAACTGTAAATAATTATAATTTTTTTTAATTGAGAGACCACCCGCCTTATTTTTGGATTTAGGACCATCTGACTATTTATTATTCCCAAAGCTCAAAAAAATTTGAAACGTAAACAGTTTTTGATAACCACCGAAGTCATATGTGCCGTTTGAAGGCCAATATAACGAATTTTTTTTTAAAGGGCTTAGAATTATTTTATGAACGTTTTGCGAAATGTAGATTTTAATGTTTCTCATCTCTTGACGTCATATATTCTCATAGACTATTTTGGACACATTTAACAAATTTTGTTCATCGCACAAAATCCATATGTTCTTTCCCTCCTTCAGCCTTTTAGAGGGACAAAAAATATTTTTGTATTCTTATAAGGTACATTTTTCCTTAACCTATAAACTTTCACTTTGGTACTATAATTGTGTTATGGGGTGGTTTTACGTGCCTTTTACTTTCTTTAAATCAAAGATTTTTCAAACGAATGTAAACTCTAATTATTTTCATTATTAAAATTTAAGCAATTATTCATTTAGTTATATTTTAGGATCGGCAATGTTCGAGCGGCAGAACGCGTATCCAAAAACATACCCCTTGATACCTTGAGACTAGTATTTAAGTTTTACGGCCTTCAAGGGAGGTCTTGCCTAAATTTATTTGGAACACTAAAACCGAGCATCTGGGCTCAAATTCCCAAAAGTTTAGTATATATTCAGTCTTAGTGTATACCGAGTGACAACCACGTCACAATCATTTTAAAAGGACTGTTAAAGTAACTCTAGTTTAGGGAGTCTTATGCCAAGAATAAAACTCCGCATCTAGTTTTAAAAATTACTTTAATACAAAAAATAAAATTTATACCGATAACATTTTAACAGCACAATAAATTTTAAATACATCCTTTAATTTTAAAAGTTTCAGTATGATTAAAATTATAAAAAAAACTCTCAATAATTTTTAAATAAATCGCTCAATTCCAAAGGTTTCCCTCTGATTAAAATTATACTAAAACTCTTAATTCCAATAATACAAACCATAAGGTTATTTAAACAGAACTGTGTGGGAGATTTTCCCAATCTTAAAATGTACTAAATGTTACACAAACTTGATGCCGGAGAAACTAAATTATTTTAGCCCCCGGTATAATTGTTTCTAGTTTAATAATTGACTCTTTCTGAGCCTAATTATAGCTCTCAATTTTAGCTAACATCCCTTATAGCTACCAACTAAACCCTTAAGGCCCCAAGCCTTATCTTCTACTTTGTCTTATAAAATTTACAAAAAATTCCTTAACTGCTAAAATCCCTTTCATAAAAAAACAACCTCGAAATTTTAATCTGACTCCACTCACTCTGATTATAAGTCCAGCGCCCTACGGCTAAATCATTCTATACTAATTTAACTGACAGCCCATGGCTCAAACATATCTATACAAATCTTATTTTTTTAAATTAATTCGGTACTCGAGACAGCTGGCCCAACTAAACCCTGGGGCCTTAAGGGTTTAGTTGGGCCAGCCTTATCTTCTACTTTGTCTTATAAAATTTACAAAAAATTCCTTAACTGCTAAAATCCCTTTCATAAAAAAACAACCTCGAAATTTTAATCTGACTCCACTTACTCTGATTATAAGTCCAGCGCCCTACGGCTAAATCATTCTATACTAATTTAACTGACAGCCCATGGCTCAAACATATCTATACAAATCTTATTTTTTTAAAATTAATCCGGTACTCGAGACAGCTGGCCCATTCTTAATATAAAAAAAGAACATTTAACAAAAATATTAACTGGAACGATTTCACCCAGAAAAATCCGAGGCAATACACCAGCTCCGTACTCTGCCTTATCAGCCCCTATGGCCGTTGAACCACAATCGTTCGCGATAACCGCCCTTTCAAACAAAAGCTAATTCTCTCACTGAAATCTCACTTACTTCTTAATTTACTTAGCAGAAACCCTTGACGATTATCCCGCGGCGGTACTGCCGAGCCGGAGGCCGGCTGCCTGACCCCTGCCCCCGACACGTACGTTTTTCTTCACTCTCGCCGAGTCCCCAAAACCACTTAGTTTGCGGAAATTTTCTGTTGCAACTCAAGTGGCCTCCTTAGAGGTTATCTACCCGTCCTATCGCCGCCGGTCCGTTTAGAATTACATTTCCTTTCATTGTGCATAAAATTGACCGTTGTACCGCGCGTTTTGCGCTTGATAAGGTGTTCTGATTACACGTAATTAAATACACTCAATTTCCGCCTGTTTGCGGCTTACATATTTTATGCATTTTATGATAGATAAATTAACGATAGTTAAATTACTTGTGGCGATTTTTCATAACTTTTCTGAGATCAAATCAAACATTTCTGTATGTAGAAATATTATAAATCTAGATACTCAAACTGTAAGCACCTTGCTTACAATCGTTATATAGGCAAATTGCATACAAAATTACACCAAAAGAGCTGTATCATGTTTGAGGATACAAAAATTTGTTTTTTCTCAATAAAACCGGTCAGGATGGTTGGCCTGGCCAATGAAAATTTATCCAGGCTACTAGCTGGAGGAAACATGCAAAACTTAAAAGTTACCTTTTCGTCGAGGTTTTAAATTCGTTACCTCTTTTTTAGAGACATTTTTTTAATTCACTGAAAGAGGGAAACCACATACTGTGTTTTTATCCACGATCTACATTTTAAGTTTTTTTTTTCTAATCGCATTTTAAAACGAAGATCCATTCTTCATTTTCCTAGACTGAATTATACATACATACATGATAATTCACAAAACAAACACAATGTATGTTTGAACCTTAAAACTTTAAATAAAAACCAATATTTGTTTGTGAATTAATCTCATAATGTGTAATGGTAGATGGAGCATGCTGCTATACAAACAAACCAATCAATTTTAACATGGGAAACAACCAGCGGTGACATTATTATGCCATAAAACAACCCTATTTTGTTTTAAATTTGAAATTAATTCCGAAAGCAATAAATAAAATTGTTTACATTGCAATCAAATGAAATATAACAAAGCATTTTTACAAATGTATTCATATACTTCATATTAAAGTGGAAATTGGTGTAAATTTGCTTTTGGTTGCTGAAACGAGTCATATTTGTAATGGGAATTTTGTATAATACACATTCAGGAGTTTACTTTAACAATATCATAAAAAACATATTAATCACTCTAAATGTTTTAAGAAAATATATTTTAGATATCTTTTAGGGTATTAAAGAACCAATAACGAGAAAATAATGAAATTGTGTTGAATTTGCGTCATTAAATTGACGCTGGCTGTATTGCTAATATGATTACTAGCTTATTTTTAAAGAAAAAGTAATTCCTCTCAGACTTATCACATTCATCTTTTTCATCTTCCTTATTTAGTATAAAAACAGGTGCCTCTGTATGTAGAAAAATATTGATTCTGTAATAATAACGTTTCAACGTTGTTGTCAGGAATGTAGTAGGACTGATATAAAGAATAAAAATTAAAATAAACCCCAAATATAGATTCTGGGGTTTTTAATTTTTGTCGAATTTCATTTTTTTTTAATCGCTGATAGAGAGGTTTCGATGGTGAGACTTTGTACATTTTTTTTTCAAATGAGCGCGAACTTGGGCCCGTAGAACCGGAAACCAAGGTGCGTTTGAATTTTTATATGTTGTATATATATATATATATATATATATATATATATATATATATATATATATATATATATATATATATATATATATATATATATATATATAATCTTTCTTTTATTAATATCTTGGCTGAGTTCGTTGTCCAGCCCTATCGGGCCAGTTTTAAAAAAAATGGTATATTAAAAAATAACAAAATTATTTTGTTGAAATTTGGCTGGTATGTTGCCCTCGCAAATACCTTACTACGTACCAGAACTCAACTTTCTAAGTTTATAGAAAATTGAGTTATACAAATTTCAACCATTTAATGAAAATTCGGTACCGTAATGCACTTGCTGCGTCCCGAATGTTTTTGTATACAGTGGGGAACAGCCAAATGGAATAAATTCACTATCTTAATTATCGTGCATAAAGTGTGTATGCGTAGATATATAAATGTAGAAGAAGCGAAAATAGCTTGTCAGGACAAAGATGCATGGAGAAGCATTGTGATGTGCCTACCCCTTTATGGGAAACGCGTGACTGGCAGTAGTAGTAGTCATAACTGTTTCTAGTGACAAGCTATAAATTTATTTTTCTCTTTGCATTTTAAGAAATTTATTAGTTTACGTGTACAAAGTTACCTGTTAATTAAACTACCACTTTCTACCTTATTCCTCTCATGAACCAAAAAATGTCTGGATGCAGGACGTGCATTATGGTAGCGAATTTACATAGAAATAATCTACCCAATTTTGTTAACGAAAATTATATATTTCTGCATACAGTGTGTCTAGCAGGACATACTGCTGCCTTACATGACAGACATGTGTTGGACAGCTGTCTAGCACGATAGACGGCTGTCTGTCCTGTTGCCCTGCTAGACAGCTGTCTGTCCTGCTAGACATCTGTCTGTTGTTCGCTCCTCGTATAGTGTAAAAGCAGTGGAATTTATAATCTTTATTTTGCGATAAGAAGAACAGACCAGAATTCCACGAATCGTCAAGAAGAACACAACTTAAGTAGTCAGCAACGCAAAACCGCGATATCGTATAGTACCGCTACCTTAAAATTATATGTGTGTGTGATACAGTCAAACCAGCCTTAACAAATCCATTAAACGCACCAGCAACCCAGGATAGCCTTTTCCGGGACACGCACGAGTTTCTGTGAGTCCAGTACTCGACAAGAGAAGAAATTCACAAAGGTAAGTGGCTTTTTGGTCATTCACGAGTTTGCATCAATTTCCACTGCTTTTGCCCCTTCTCTTTTCATTAAAAACGTTACTTAATTAACAAACGCAAATTACAGTCCACTTTGTTCGTAATAGCCCGCTTAACGCCAATTTCTTCGCCCGCTCCAGCCCATTTCTTGGTCCTTCTCAGCCGGATAGTTTTTTTGTCTCGGAAATAATACGCAAGTAAATTTGGCTATTCAACTTTGTTAATTTTGAAAATAACTAAAGCGCGCTGGTTTAGCTGTATTCAATTCAGATTTTAAATTAATTTCCCGCAATTTTCATGTATATATCGCTAGAACCTTTATAATTATAGAATTTTTAAAAGTTATTTTCTTATCGCAAGAATCCGCCATTCAGTTAAATTTTGCTTTATTTTGAACAACGAGCACGGCTTTAGGAGTCGACGCATATCATTTCACGCATATATCGCTCTTTGCTTCTGTTTCATTCTTATCAATTTGTACCTGAATAATTCTTTGTTTCACATTGGTACGTATATCTGTTATATTTCCATATACGAGGCCTATTCAATTAATATCATGACTGACACTAAATTAAGGAAATACAAAAACCAACGCAATATTCAGCTATCTGAAATAGACACATTGTCTTCTCTAGCCCAGAAAGCCCAGTCAGATGTTTCGCTTTATAATTTACTTAGGGTTAGATCTTCCGAAATCGACTATTTAAGGGAACAGTTTATTCAAACGCACGAAAATCTCGTTTCTGTAATTTTAAGTAGTGAACATGGAAACGCTTCTGATGAAAACACTATTTACGCTGGATTTATGGACGCTTATTTTGAAATTAAAGCCATTTGTTCTAGGTTATTCCCTGACAATAAAACAAATGTCCAGGAAATTCTAAATTCAAATACAGCTGGTCTTAATGAAGGTGCTAAAGCAAGGCTAGCTAAACTAGAAATTCCTAAATTTAGAGGTGACTATAAAACCTTTAACACTTTTATCGATTTATTCAATGCCTTAGTACAGGACTGTCCCGCATATTCCGACATTGAAAAGTTTCATTATCTAACTATATCAGTAGAAGGCCCGCCGTTATCTCTAATAAGATCTTTGCCTCTGACCGCTGACAATTATCAGATAGCTTATAATACATTAGTCACTCGTTATTCTAACAAACGTCTGCGTGCCCAAGAGCACTGGCATGCTATAGATAGCATTTCGAAATTTAATTCTGATGACCACGTCAATATTCGCAATTCGCTAGACATTATTTCGGAAAATCTTTCTGCTTTAAACACTTTAGGCTTTCCTACAGACCAATGGGACTTTGTTATGTTTATGTTGGTGTCAAAACGCCTTGACAGGAACATGTTGACGAAATTTGAGTTAGACCACGCTTCCACCGAGGTCCCTACATTTACGCAATTGCTTGACTTTCTAAATAAATATTGTATCGCTGGTGATGCTATGGATCAGAAGTCATTCCTTTCGCACTCTCAAAAGAAATATTCTGACAAATCGCAAGCTAGACCAACGCCTCGAACTTCCGCTTTTTTCGCTGATAATTTAAATTGTAAATCTATCTTACATACTTGTGTGTTTTGCAAAGATTCTTCGCATTCTATTTATAATTGCTCCTCATTTTGTAATAAAACTCCAAAAGATCGCTATAATTTTGTTAAATCTTCTCGTCTTTGCCACAACTGTTTAAGTAGCCTACATTATCTTAACAAATGCAAATCTACCAGGTCCTGTCGCAAGTGTGGTCAGCGTCATCATACGCTCTTGCATTTTGATAAAAGCTCCGCGCCTATTCCGTCGCCAGTGTGTAATAACCCTTCCAGATCTCCAGTTCCTTCCGCTCCGCTCGACCAAGAGCAGGTCTTTGCTGCTTCTGGGATTGTATCTAATCAAACCACGGTCTTATTGGCCACTGCGCTGATTGAAGTTCTTGATAACCATGGAAATTATCAGATTATGAGATGCCTTTTGGATGGAGGTAGTATGATGTCTTTTATCTCGCAAAGGGCTTTTAAGCGTTTGGGGTTGCCTAAGCAAAACTGCATGTTTGCAATCAAAGGACTGGCATCTATGCAGACTTCTTCTCAGAGTGGTTGTGTAACGCTCACTGGAAGACCGGTTGGTCAAGATTCTTTCAATTTTACTGTCGACGCATTGATCTTGAACGCCATTTGTGATAATTTGCCAGCAACCGCTATTTGCTCTTCCAATTGGTCTCACATTCGCAATTTAAAATTGGCTGATCGCCATTTTAATCGTCCAGGTCAGGTCGATATATTGTTAGGAGCCGACGTTTTTTCTAAAATCCTTTTAAATGGACGCATTTCCGGTGGGGAAGGTCAACCTGATGCCGTCAACACCGTCTTTGGTTATGTGCTCATGGGTAAGATTGGCAACACAGTTCATTCTTCTGCTGTCTTTTCTTTCTTGTGCAGTAACTTTGAATCAAATCTCGATCGCACCCTTAGGGATTTTTGGGAAGTGGAAAGTGTTCCGACTTCGTCGCATCACTCTAATGAAGATATTTTTTGTGAACATCATTTTAAGACTAAAATATCTCGCTCTCCTTCTGGCAAATATATCGTTTCGCTCCCATTTAAATCTGAGTCGCTGCCTATTTTTCCTGGCATTCGCGACCTCGTCGTCCAAAGATTTCTTTCCCTGGAACGCCGCCTTGCTAGAAACATGGACTTGTATACCCAATATTCTGCTTTTATGAGAGAATATTTGGAACTAGGCCACATGAAACGTGTTTATGACAATAAAGATTCTCCCGACGCATATTATATTCCGCATCATTGCATTTTGAAACCAAATAGCTTGTCTACTAAACTCAGGGTAGTTTTTAATGGTTCGGCGAAACTTCCCAACCAAAGCTCTCTTAACGATTGTCTACATACTGGACCAAAACTACAACAAGATATTGCCACAATTCTGTGTCACTTTCGCCTTCATAATTATGTCTTGTGTGCTGACATCAAAATGATGTATCGTAACATTCTTGTCGACCAATCACAGCATGATTATCAAAGAATTGTTTGGAGGTTTGCTTCTGATGAACCTTTGGTGGACTATAACCTGGTTACGCTTGTATATGGACTAACGCCATCCCCCTTTCTCGCGATACGCACTCTTCATCAGTTAGTGAATGACGAAGGGGGCTCTTACCCGCTAGCTTCTGCCGCCATTTTAAACGACACTTATGTTGATGATGTTGTAACCGGCTGCTCTTCTTATGAAGACGCAAAGCTTTTACAGTCAGAGCTGATCTCGCTTTTTGAACGAGGCGGCTTTGAGCTTAGAAAATGGTCTAGTAACTGTTCCGCATTACTTTCACATTTACCTCCGGAACATTTGTCGCAAAATCCGCTTATTTTTGGTTCACTGGCAAACGACACTCCTTTAAAAATTCTCGGTCTGCAGTGGAGTCCCTCTGAGGATACATTCTTTTTCTCAGTCTCGCCGTTGGGGAAACCCTGTACGAAACGCAACATGCTCTCGGAACTGGCCAGAATCTTTGACCCGCTTGGATTTCTTTCGCCTATTACTATTTTTCAAAAGATTCTAATCCAGTCGCTGTGGACTTCTAAATTAGATTGGGACCAAACCCCGCCCTCGCATATTGTTGAGGCTTGGAACCGTTATCGAAATGAACTCGGTTTACTAAGCAATTTACGCATTCCTAGAAAAATCCTTCCACCTCATTCTGGATGTGGTTATGAATTACATGGGTTCTGTGACTCTTCTGAAAAGGGTTACGCTGCCGTTGTTTATATACGATGCCTCCGCCCTGACAAAACAGTTTTTGTTCAGTTTGTTTGCTCTAAAACCAAAGTCGCTCCGGTTAAGAAACTAACCATTCCTAGGCTAGAACTGTGTGGTGCAGTTTTGTTGGCGAAACTCCTATCGTTTCTTCTGAACGTTTATCAGACTCGCATGACTTTCGAAAGAATTTTTGCCTGGTCAGATTCGCAAATCGTCTTGAGTTGGATCAAATCTTCGCCTCATCGTTGGAAAACCTTTGTGGCAAATCGAGTTGCCTACATTCACGAAAGGGTTTCTTCTGAATTTTGGCATTATATAGATTCTGCTAATAATCCCGCCGATATCGCCTCTCGAGGTGTTCATCCTTCTCAATTTCTCGCCCATGATATTTGGTTCAATGGTCCATCGCTACTATGTCGTTCTGAGCTGTCTGCCTACTACCCGTCTTCAGAGCTGCAGTCTGAAGAGGTCTCTGTTGAGGAAAGGACAGTTTCGCTTTTAACATTTACAGGTGAAGAAAATCTGCTTGATGATTTGTTAGAAAATCATTCTTCTTTACATTACATACAGTCTATTTTGTCATACGTATTACGCTTCGCTTTTAATTCTAGACATTCTTCTATTGCGAAATTTGGACCGCTATCTCGGTTAGAGCTTCATGATGCTCTGACCCTTCTGGTCAAGCGCACTCAAGCGGTCTACTTTGAAAAGGAGTTATCTAGTAAAAAATTCCCTAAGTCCTGGAGAAAACTCGCCGTATTTCAAGACAGTACTGGTCTTTTGCGTGTAGGTGGTCGCTTGACTCACTCAAGTTTGTCTTATGAGCGAAAGCATCCGCTCTTCCTTCCACAAAAGTGCCGACTCACGGTGCTTTTAATTGAACAATACCATAAAAGGTATCTTCATATTGGCCCTCGCACTCTTCACTTTTTGTTGTGTCAGAATTTTTGGATTTTGTCTGCAAAACGTGCCATAAACACTGTTATTTCGAAATGTATGCCATGTTGGAAAATAAAGCCTCAACCTTATCAGCCACCTATGGGTGACTTACCCCTTTCTCGAGTTTCGCAAGTCAAACCATTCTCGCATACTGGGGTAGATTTTGGTGGTCCATTCGCGATCACTATGAATCGATACCGAGGTGCTAAAACCTCTAAGGCATATATTTGCCTCTTTGTGTGTTTCGCGACTAAGGCTATACATCTAGAACCTGCCTGTAGTCTTTCGACTGACGCTTTTCTCGCTGCCCTCCAACGATTTATTGCTCGTCGTGGTCGATGTGATAATCTCTATAGTGATTGTGGTACAAATTTCGTTGGCTCCGCCAAGGAGCTTAAACGCATTTTTTCTGATGCAACTGCTAGGGAAGGAATCCATTGGCATTTCAACCCCCCTTCTGCCCCACATTTCGGTGGTCTTTGGGAATCTGGTATCAAGAGTGTAAAATCTCATCTCTCTCGTGTTGTTGGCCAACAAATCCTATCGTACGAAGAATTCTACACTGTCCTGACGCTTATAGAATCTGTCTTGAACTCCCGACCTTTAAATCCCATGAGTTCGGATATCGATGACATTCACGCTTTAACTCCTGGACACTTTCTTCATATGGAGCCAGTTTCTACGCTTCCAACTCCCGATTTGTCGTCTGTCCCCTTAACTCGTCTGTCAAGATGGCAACTTCTCCAACGTATGCACCATGATTTTTGGATTCGCTGGCACAAGGAGTACCTTCACACCCTACAACAACGAAGCAAGTGGCTTGACGCTGGTGCTCTTCCTACTATTGGGGCGATGGTGGCCGTGAAAGCTGAAAAACTTCCGCCTTCTAAATGGCTACTAGGTCGGCTATTGTCTCTAATTCCTGGTCCTGATGGTGTCGTAAGAGTTGCTATTGTAAAGACCTCGAATGGTATCCTTCGTCGCCCTTTGGTGAAGTTGTGCCCGTTGCCAACTAATGACTAGTAGTAGTAGTATTTGTTTCTAATTTAATTTAATTTTTTATTTTAAGTCTTTTTATTGTTTTGTGGATTCTTGCTAACCGGGATAATCATTTATTTTGTTTCTTGTTCTCTTTTTTCTTATCCGCCGCATGTTATCGCTTCTCCTTCGCGTTAATTATTTTTTTTGTGTAGAAAAATGTCTTGCTTATAGCAGCCATTTTGGCCGGGCGGGATGTTCGCTCCTCGTATAGTGTAAAAGCAGTGGAATTTATAATCTTTATTTTGCGATAAGAAGAACAGACCAGAATTCCACGAATCGTCAAGAAGAACACAACTTAAGTAGTCAGCAACGCAAAACCGCGATATCGTATAGTACCGCTACCTTAAAATTATATGTGTGTGTGATACAGTCAAACCAGCCTTAACAAATCCATTAAACGCACCAGCAACCCAGGATAGCCTTTTCCGGGACACGCACGAGTTTCTGTGAGTCCAGTACTCGACAAGAGAAGAAATTCACAAAGGTAAGTGGCTTTTTGGTCATTCACGAGTTTGCATCAATTTCCACTGCTTTTGCCCCTTCTCTTTTCATTAAAAACGTTACTTAATTAACAAACGCAAATTACAGTCCACTTTGTTCGTAATAGCCCGCTTAACGCCAATTTCTTCGCCCGCTCCAGCCCAGTCTGTCGTTGGTTGTACCCTGGAGAGACTGGTCTCCTTTTGGCCACCATAACATAGATGCATATGTGACCATGAGTTTTACCATAGTTGTACATCTGCTATCTATAGATCGTTTCTATTCGTCCTAAGGTATTTTACTTCGGTCTTTCTTCTATTAAAGATATTTATAGAATTCGGATCATACTACATGTTTAGAACCACTTCAGAATCGGGATTTTTCCTTTTAAAGTTCCTAACAGCTCTTCGAAAACTTTTCTTCTGCGTTCTCACTGCATGATATCGGTATGTAGCGTCTTTCTCATTTCTTGAAAGTAAACCAAACACACATATTTTTCCTGGGTTACTTGGTTTTGGGGATATATCTTCGAGATGTTCTGTGACTTTAGCATTTGTTTCTCGCATACGCTGCACTTAGTCATCTATCTCCATTAATTTTACTTCAATTTCTTTAAGGTTATCCTCGTATTTTTGATTAAATTCATTTACAAAAAATCAAAAATAATTTGGTTGCACTTTTCATAGAAATGATTGGATATCCAACAAGCCAAATGTAATATCAAATCTTTGCAAACATATGTACCAGATATCGAGTCGTTTTCAATCTGCGCTTCGCCAATGTTTACCAAGTATGTAGCAGTTGTAGGTATTAAGTCAACTCCTTCTGCCAGAACATTTGGGGAGCCGGTATTCCGGCTACCCAAATGTTCCTTTAACTTACTGTTGTAATAGGCAACCGGCTATTTAGCTTTATTATTTTCCAACCAATGTCTGAATCTTTTCTCACCACTTTTACACAATTTTGTTGCATTGAAATAACCAGTGTTCTTATCAATAATTAATTTAAAGTCTGCAAATAAACCATACCAAAAGTTGTCTTTAATTTGCTGGTAACACACATCACTTAATGTAGCCATTTGAACATATAGAGTAGACTGAAGCACGTCTTACTTCTAAGACAACTAAATTTTTGAATGAGCTTACGAGCGTGTACGACAATTTATAGATGTTGACACCACTCTACGGTTTAAAACTGTGTTTACTAATATATGTTTCACACGTCTTACTTAACTAATAAATAAAACATATGTGTTCAGTTTATGTATATTTATTAACAAACATGTGTAATTACAGTGTTATATTTTAAACAAAATTACATCAACATAAATATAGTTGGTGGTTTGTAGATGTAAAACATATTTTGGCTTAGGGCGGTCAGGAGGATCAAACCTGCTTTAAAATGGGCCATTGTATATCGTGTTTGTTTCTTTAAAACGATTAAGTACTTGCTTCTTTGCAAAGTGTAAGCATTCTAACATACAAACTCGCAATGCTGATTCATAGTCTTTTAACATGACTTGAGTTTTACAACCTCCTCGTCACACGGTAGCTCCTTCTTGTTAACACTTTTGAGAACATCAGCAACACAATAGAGTAAATCACTAAGTCAAATGCCAAACTTTAAATTACTTAGAAACTTCACCTTTTCGTTGATGATTTCAACTAGATGTAGTAGCTGTTAAACTGCATCTTCGGTTAAATAAAAAGAAACAGGGTCATCTGAAATTGATGTACATTTACTGCTTAGTATTTTAGTTGGTTTGACGATACATACTCCATTATTTTCAGGTTCGATCTTATTACCTTTGGTAAAGTACTCTTCAGCTGCTTTTGTCAGTGTTGAAATAAAATAATCCCATTCCCATGAGCTAGATGAGATTGCTATATTTGGACTTGGTGGATATAGGTTTGTATTTACAATTTTAATTATTGGAATCACTCCGGCCGCTTTTAATATATCAATTGCAACATTTAGAGCTGGAGTAATGGTATACCTTGTTTCTAGAGGCATTCTACTTTCTTGCTTAATCTCACTATTATTCTGCCGCAGAGCTGTATCAATTTGACCCCAATAACAATCTTCACAAACATCGTTAGTGGCAGGTCTGATGATCTCATGAGTAGGTAATGCGGCACTTTGAGCAGACAGTGACGTCACAGGAAGTGACGTCACGGCGCCGGCGCCACGCCCCTGGCGCCACGCCCTGGCGCCTAGCCACGCCCTGGCGCCTGCCACGCCCTGGCGCCTGCCCTGGCGCCTGCCCCGGCGCCTAGCCACGCCCCGGCGCCAAGCCACGCCCCGGCGCCAGCCCCGGCGCCGGCGCCCAGCCACGCCCTGGGCCAGACAGTCACATCCGTGTTATTCCTAAGGTCATTGACCTGTCTTTGGCCAGACAGTGACGTCACATGACTTGTGCCAGACAATCACATCCAGACAGTCACATTTACATTTAGCCGTGTTATTCTGCATTCTAAGGCCATTGACCTGTCTAGGAAACTGTGACGTCACACGACTTGGGCCAGACAGTCACATGCAAACATTCCAAAGTGTCTAACCTATTACTTCAAATTATTATATTTTGAAAAAAACCATTTGGTGCAGGTGAGTTTCGAACCCGGGGCATTCAGATGGGAGGCAACGATGCTACCCGTTGAGCTAAGCAGACGCTTATTAATTTATTGTTTTAGGTTGGTATATATATATACGACTACAAACAAACCATACATGTAACATAATTAAAGTTTATTATTAGACAAATGGATGATTTACAAAATAATGTTTAATATTAGAGGCTGCTGAACCAAAACGGAGGAAAATGGCGGAATGAAAGATGGAAGCCTGTGATACCTTAAGCTGACATTATAAAAATGGCGGGCTTTCGTTGATAAAGATGGTGCAAGGATGGATGAAGACTTATTTAAAGATACGTCACTCCAACCTAGCCGACAAATGAGAGTGTAGACATAAGACATAATAATTAATATGTTTAATATTAGACAGACTAGAACGTCACAATTGTTATATGGGTAGGTTCTAAAAATAACACACAGAGGTCGCTGGCAAAACAAAAGAAGGAAGTTCAGAAACAAAATAGACAACAGGTTCAACCGTGAGATGTACGATGGAACCAATACATGCACGGTGTTAAGGAGGCCAAATCAAATTGGAATATACAATAAAATGGCCACTTCCGGTCTAAACTTTAAATCCTTGTATCTTTTGAAGGACAAGTGATAGAAATGAACCGACTTTAAAAATATATCGTTTCGTAACAAGGTCTACAAGAAACCGAGATAAAAAACTTTAAACCCTTATCGCGGAAGATCCGTGAGATGTACGCTGGAACCAACACATGCACGGTGTTAAGGAGGCCAAATCAAATTGGAATATACAATAAAATGACCACTTCCGGTCTAAACTTTAAATCCTTGTATCTTTTCAACGACAAGTGATAGAAATGAACCGACTTCAAAAATGTATGTTTCGTAACAAGCTCTACAAGAAAATGAGATAAAAAACTTTAAACCCTTATCGCGGAAGATCCGTGAGATGTACGAGAGAACCAACACATGCACGGTGTTAAGGAGGCCAAATCAAATTGGAATATACAATAAAATGGCCACTTCCGGTCTAAACTTTAAATCCTTGTATCTTTTCAACGACAAGTGATAGAAAGGAACTATCTTCAGAAATGTATGTTTCGTAACAAGATCTACAAGAAACTGAGATAAAAAACTTTAAACCCTTATCGCGGAAGATCCGTGAGATGTACGCTGGAACCAACACATGCACGGTGTTAAGGAGGCCAAATCAAAGTGGAATATACAATAAAATGGCCACTTCCGGTCTAAAACTTTAAATCCTTGTATCTTTTCAACGGAAAGTGATAGAAAGGAACTATCTTCAAAAATGTATGTTTCGTAACAAGGTCTACAAGAAACTGAGATAAAAAACTTCAAACCCTTATCGCGGAAGATCCGTGAGATGTACGATAGAATCAATACATACACGCTGTTCAGCAAAGCAAACTCTATAAGCATATTCAATAAAAATGTTACTTCCGGGTAGACACTTCCGGTATAGCTATTCTTAGAGCTACATACATGTGTGACACATCAAAATAATCGTCTTGTTGAACAGAAGAAATATAATATTTAAGTAAGTTAGAACAAGCTGTATTAACACCTAAAACCAACACACACTCTCTTGTACAGGCTGATTACCCTGCCATCCAATTGTTAGTAAGGTTATGTTTGTATTTGTTATTTGAATACAAACAGACATAATAAGAAGAGTGTACTTACATACAGCAAGACACGTCATCCTTGTTTCACGACTTAACACATACTGAACAAGTGTCTCTCTCTCTTGTATTGAGGAAACAAACTGATGTAAGAGAGAGGGGGTCTTACAAAGGATAAACAACGTTTTTTACAGTTGTTAACCTTACAGAAAGGGGTTAATAAAAATGCAACAAAATAAAAATAAAACAACTGATTTACATACAATAAAAATTTATTAGGATTAATTAAGTTGTACATATTGATACATAAATGACATACATAAATGACATACTATTATTACATAATGGCTCTAACGATACCCGTTAGAGGTTTATATTCCATTACACTGTCATGAATAACCAAACAATAAACACGAGTATTTTTTGGGAAGTTGGCGTGACTCATGAACTCCACCTTAATGTCCACCGTTGAAGACTTGATTGACTCGTTCTGGTACTGACAGTCAATCACAAATAGAGCTCTGTCTTTAAACTCGTCATAATTCAAGATAGGCTCCGACATGTTTTTATAACAGAAGTTTTTTTGAAAATCTGTATACATGTTATAGGCTTCTGCATATTTCGATTTCTCAAAATCCATATTCATAGATTCATAAGGGTAGCATTCTGAATTTAGAAACACTCTGAGGTCCAACATACCAATGTTATCGAAATAGTCTGACCTCTTCTTCACGTTATCCTTACGATCTGTTTGAAATGCTATAATCACATATCGAGGTCTTTCCAAGTTGGTTGCAGTTTTAACAGCCCACACATCTCTGTTGATATCTCTGAGTGCTGGTAACTCATATATGTCCCATTTGCGGTATGCGAGAAATATAGAGGTGTCTTTGGCTATTTTATCCATCAGTTCCAATTTCATTTTATCATTGGGAAATACATGTTTTACCTTTAAAAACATATTGGTTACGGTAATTTTTGCTCGTGCCGTACCTGTGCTGTAATAGCCGTTGGAATCGTTTCGACTTCTTGTAAAGCGGAAAGTATGTTTGCCACAGAGAACTCCTTTGAAATGATGAAAGAAACTGAAGAGGAACCAGACAGGTATGAGCATGTGAAACTTGTTATCATTTAAGGTGATGTGCTCCGACGACACATTCAGACCGGCGTTGCTAAGAGATTGGGCTTCATTCTTACTGAACGATAGCAGACTTTTGATGATGGTTGTGGTGTATGGGTCTCGCACTCGTTCCACTTCCTTGTTATTTAACTCATAGGTCATTGATTCAAACAGAGCTGCTCCTCCATTATTTGACAGATAACAAGCACCAGTGGCATTTTGGATTGCTACAGGTTCCAGAGCACCTTCGATTATTAGAGCTGACTCGGCCAGACATACGAACGCATCTTGTTGGTTGATGGCTATTTCAATTTCATCGCTGTTACCAAACGATTTAGTTGGTGAATAGTAAGAACGCAGCTCTTCTCGATCGATGCCATCATCAAACACGGGTTCTTTGAATATTTCTAGTTTTGACGACATGATAACCCAGGCTTTGCAGGAACTCAATATTATCGGGACGAAGCGTACCCTTTGACGTGTCTGACTCAACTGAATTTGATGTGGTAGATGCACTTGATTTTATATCCTTGAAGACCAACATACTAAGCAACTTTTATAAGTTTTAAGCGAACAGACACCTCTTCACCTTGAAAGTTGACAGGAACTGAATCTTGGTCGACGATGTCGATACTTATATTGGAAATCTCTTGCTTGTTCACCGGCAAGTAAATTAAATTGTTAGGTTCTATGTCGATTGCGTAGCCAGGATCAACCATCGGAGCAAACTCATACAGCGTATGTGAGGGTTGTCCGTTATAATAGGAACCAGACACAATATTGGTTTCGATGCGAATCTGTCTAACATCCACTATATCAACAGGTAAATCAGATTCATAAAAGGTGTCCGGCTGAAGAACTTGTTTTGAAAAGCCCAACATTCGCCCAATCGAACCATCAAATTCAAAACTGACATTTGTATAACACTTTAGTCTACATTTGATGGTGTTCGGATTAGGTCTCAGAAGCAGAGCCTGTTGCTTTTGTTCGTGTGTTGCTGTAGCACCAACAAGTTCATTTTGAAGTAACTCTTCCAAGTGTGTTATTTCATAAGCACCGGTGGGTATCGTGATGGTTCGCCAACCGGTTCCTTCTTTTACATGAAATTTGTTTTTACCTTCATAGATGTTGGGTATGTTGTTGTAGGTGTGAAAGCCTATCAAGGCAACAGCATAATTACCATCCAAAACAATTGGTGGATGGTAGTCTGACGACAGATGGGAGCTGCGGTCTTTCAACACAAAGGTGTGCGCCATGACTGATACACACAGGCTACTGTTTAAGGCTTTTATTTAAAAATTTTAAACATAAGTGACCACAATTATAAGTATTATATTTCTGATACACATCATGATTGTACATTAAAGTAGAGTTTTTAAGGTAACGCTGCAGCTCAACTGGTGGTTTCAAGTTTCCATATGAGTCAAAGTACACGGCTGTGTCACCACGTTTCTTAACTGCAACCCAATGACTGCCAGGTTCCTTGTTTGTTTGCAAATTCATGATAAGTGATTCATTCTTGCGTGGCCCATTCGATGGCAAAGTATCTCGCATGTATACACCTCTAAAATATGGAATTTTCATTTTACCAGCAAATTTCACAAGGTCTTCATTTGTTAGAGGTCTTGCTGGTAAACATCTTACTCGTTTTTTGGTTTCTGCAGATACAACCCATAACCGGAGCGCTGTTTCTTGAGATACATGCCTGTGCCCAGTCTCTTGCATTTTGGCTTAAATTTCAAGCCACTCCCTCTCCTACCCATCGCGATGGCTTCCATTGTTTTGTTGTGCCGTTCTTCCTCCTCTAGTTTCTGTTTCGCAGACTTGGCATCGTTCACGGCTTTGGCAATACCTGCAGCACCACCACCCAGAGCTCCTAGTGCTGACAGCCCACCAAATATCAGAGGCAACAGCGGAAGGAAGCCTCCACTTTTAGGTATTGGAATAACTCGAGGTTTCTGCACATTCTTACGCCCACCAATGTTTCTAACGATTGTATGAGCTATATCAAATACGGCGTTCGCTGTTGGAATAAGATTTCTATCTTTTATAACTTCCTCAATCAGACTTAGTATGTTTTTAAAGGGAACCTTCTTTTTTGGCTTCGAGTTGATTACATAAAACCCCTCATTAAGTTTTCTGTTAACTTTCATGGTGTTTGTAACGCCCCGCAACGTTTCAGCAAAACCTGTATCTGTCTTTGTTAATAACAGCCCTCACTCTGTGACACCAACATGCATACTGACTGGGTGTCTCACTTGCATTCATATATATACACACCCAAATAAAATATAGTTTAGTTTAAGTTAAGATGCGTACCAGCAAACACGCTTCTGCCTTACCCATTACAAATATAGACGATGTTGTTACGGACACAGCTCAACAACAACTGAGGCATGGTCCTCTCTTTCCAAACACCGTTCGCTGTATCATATGTGGTCCCAGTGGGTGTGGTAAAACTAATGTCATGCTGAGTTTGTTGTTTGAAGCAAACGGTTTAAAATTTGATAACGTGTATGTGTATTCAAAGTCTCTGTATCAACCGAAATACAAGATGTTAAAGGAGGTGATGAATGCCACAAAAGGTGTTGGTTACTATCCTTATCGAGAAAACGATGAAATATTAGATCCGGAAGATGCCAAGGACAACTCTGTGTTTATATTTGATGATGTAGCTTGTGACAAACAAGATAAAATAAGAGCATACTTCAGTATGGGCAGACATAAGAATATTGATTCATTCTATCTCTGTCAAACATATACACGAATACCCAAACATCTGGTACGTGACAACACCAATGTTATTGTGTTATTCAAGCAAGATGAAACCAATTTAAAACATGTGTACGACGATCATGTGACCACCGATATGGACTTTAAACAATTTAAAACTATCTGCCACCAATGCTGGAAAGATAATAAGTATGGTGTGTTGGTGATTGTGAAGGAAAACGATGTACACAAAGGTCGATATAGAAAAGGATTCGATAGATATATATTATTCTAACAAACGATGATAGACAGGACAGTCAGCTGTCTAACACAGGTGTCTAACACAGATGTCATACAAGTGTCTAACACAGCTGTCATACAGCTGTCATACAGCTGTCTAACACAGCTGTCTAACACAGCTGTCTAACACAGCTGTCTAACACAGCTGTCTAACACAGCTGTCTAACAAGACAGCCAGACATCGTGATAAATAAGAAGGCATGTACCATGAAGGAGTCAGTATATGTTAAACCACCACACAACCTGTATCGCTCAAACAAATTATTAGACCAGCTGGTAATACCGACCAGTTGTAGCACAATGGAAGTGTTGGGTAAGGAAGAGCGAAAAGTTAAGAAAAGGATTTTACAACTTGCTGACAATATTCGAAAAAAACATTTAATGCTTAAACTTAACAGAGCCGAGAATGATGATGCTCTGCAACGTTTATATAAACCACTTGTTGAGCCCCTAAGTGAAATATCTAAAAACACAGCAGCACAGCAGCAGCAGCAGCCCCAGCAACAACCAAAGGCTGAACAAATCAAAGAAGAAGTGGTACCAGAAACGAAACCCCAAGTACAGTTCCTTAAAGACCATGAAGTTTTTGAAGCTGAACCTAGGGAAGAGGCTGAGGAGACAAGTTCCGATGAGGATATCCCAACATTTGAAGAGCTTGAGGCAGATCTACAAACTGTCACATCCAACCCTGCATATCAAGAATTTTTGGAGCAATATCCTGAACGAGTTCGATATTATGTAGACAAGTATTTTACTGAACCACCAAGGCTCGCTACCATTGATCAAACGTATGGTGCTCGCTACGCTAAAGATACCGGTAGCTGGAGTCTTGGCAATAAACACTTGGATTTTACTGATAATGACATTCGACTAGGTCAACGGAGATATCCGCAAACACAAGGTCTGCTAGAATTGATATTTATGAAAACACCTAGAGGGTATACCTATGACGATCTTCAACACTATAGAGATATTCTAGAAGCAACTAGTGTGCATAAAATGAACTATGATCCTAACGCACGAACCAAGGGTTGTTCCTCTGAAAAGTACCTGACTCTAATAAAACCGGTGATAAATCCACGAGGTCGTAGATCCTCAACTCCTCAAGGATTTGGTTACGACACACATCATAACGCAGAACAAAAAACTGAACCTAGAGCTCAGAATGTAAGCAGCAACACTAACAACTATATGCTACAAAATAACAAACAAATAGAATATGTCTATTGGGATGACATAAATGAGCTGGTTGATAGACTTAGACTTTTAGTAGCTTCCCAGGCTGCTGGTAATAATGCTCATAACAATGAAATTCAGTCAATCATTGAAGAACTGAAGGAGGTTGGTGTTATCGCCTAGTATACCTACATATATCAAAGATATACCTACCTTAGTGCTTAGTATAAAAATGTCTATCGATAAGTTCGGACGTTCCCAATCCAATAAAGGTTCTAAGTTTAAAATTATTGAAAGAGAGATTTTCCCAAGAACTACTAGTGGTGATTTTGATTTGCAAAGCCATAGATTGTGTAACATAGCTGATCCAGTCGATGCAACAGATGGTGTAAATAAAAAATTTGTTGATGTATGGATAGACGACTATCAGAAGAACAAAGATGAGGTAACACAAAGAATCATTGCCATACTACTTGAAGCTGTACACAAACCTGAGTTGGAAGATTTAAAAAACGAATTTGAAAATAAATTGAAAATTTTAGCTAAGAACATAACTGCTCAAGTTTTAAAAGATGTTGATGTATTAAAGAATAATAAGCTAAAGAATAAGCTGGGAGAAATAGACAGCAAACTAAAAGATTTACATGATAAGTGGATACTTTTAAATCCAACATCGCCATGAAACAAACAGACATCTATCTGGTTGAACGCATCTTGAGGAAGAAAGGCAAGCAGCTCTATGTAAAATGGCTGGGTTTTGATAAATCTCAGAATTCTTGGATAAATTCAGATGATGTTAAATAAGCTTATATATTTAATGTATTAATGTACTTAGAATAAAATAAAAGTCTTTAATTAAAATAATGTTATTTTATTTTTTCATCTGGTTACATACAATTAAGCTAAGTGAACAATTACAATTTATATCGTAAATCAATAATATCCTGAATAAACTTCTCCTGAGGTACATCTGCTATCTGTAGATCGTTTCTCTTCGCCTTGAGGTATTCGACTTCGGTCTTTATTCTGTTAAAGAGATTTACAGAATTTGGATCATACAACATGTTTAAAACTACTTCGGAATCAGGGTGTTTATTTTTAAAGTTCTTGACAGCTCTTTTAAAACTTTTCTTCTGAGTCCTTACAGCATGATATGGATAGGTAGTATCCTTCTCATTTCTTGAAAGCAAACCAAAAACACAAAGTTTTCCAGGGTTGCTTGGTTTTGGAGATATATCTTCTAAATGTTCTGTGATTTTAGCATTTGTTTCTCGCATACGCTGCACTTCATGATCTATCTCCATTAATTTCACTTCAATTTCTTTGAGGTTATCCTTGTATTTTTGATTAAATTCACTTACGAAAAAATCAAAAATAATTTGGTTGCACTTTTCATAGAAACTATTGGATATCCAACAAGCCAAATTTAATATCAAATCTTTACAGACATATGTACCAGATATCAAGTTGTTTTCAGTCTGTGTTCCACCAAAGTCCACCAAGTATGTAGCGGTTGTAGGTGTTAGTTGAGATGTTGCTTCCAGCACATCTAGGGGGCCGGAATTCCGGCCCCCTAGATGTGACTCTAAGTGGACATCTTCGGTTGAAATATTAAGGTAATCGGTATTCTGGCTACCTAAATGTTTCTTCGCCTGACCGTTGTAATAGGTAATCAACTCTTTAGTTTTCTTATTTTCCAACCAATGTCTGAATCTTTTCTCACCATCTTTACACAGCTTAGTCGCATTAAAATAACCAGTGTTTTTATCAATAATTAATTGAAAGTCTGCAAATAAACCATACCAGAAGTTGTCTTTAATTTGCTGGTAGCACACATCATTTAATGTAGCCATTTTAAACACACTACTGAGCACTTGGATACGTTAGAGTTAACTGAAGCACGTCTTACCTCTACGATAACTAAATTTTGAATGAGTTTAACAGTGTGTAGTGAACAATTTACATGGATGATGTCATCCTTTCGGTTTGTACTAGACAAGCTCAAACACGAGTAATGGGGTGATTGAACAGATATAACACAAGATAACATTCACCAAAGTCATCAACTGACACGTTATTTACCCTAAGCGGGCCTCTCTCTTGCGTATATTAAACAGATACACAGACAAGTTTAAACACAAATAATGGGGTGATGTCATTCAACGGAAATTACACTAGATAACAACCGTACAGACAAAACTCAAACAGGTTTGTGGAACAGGTTTGTGGATGATGTCATACTTCTAATGGCTGTATTCTAGACAAGCTCAAACACGAATACCATTTACCCATCAAGGGGCCCCCTACAGTATGTTTCTGAACTTCCTTCTTTTGTTTGCTAACGACCTCTGTGTGTTATTTTTAAATAAGTCTTCAACCATCTTTATCAGCGAAAGGCACCATCTTTAAGAAAGAAAGCCGCCATTTTTTATAATGTCAGCTTAAGGTATCACAGGCTTCCATCTTTCATTCCGCCATTTTGGTTCTTCCGTTTTGGTTCCGCCTCTAATATTAAACATTATTTTGTAAATCATCCATTTGTCTAATAATAAACTTTAATTCTATTACATGTATGGTTTGTTTGTAGTCGTATATATATATATACCAACCTAAAACAATAAATTAATAAGCGTCTGCTTAGCTCAACGGGTAGCATCGTTGCCTCCCATCTGAATGCCCCGGGTTCGAAACTCACCTGCACCAAATGGTTTTTTTCAAAATATAATAATTTGAAGTAATAGGTTAGACACTTTTGAAATGTTTGCATGTGACTGTCTGGCCCAAGTCGTGTGACGTCACAGTTTCCTAGACAGGTCAATGACCTTAGGAATAACACGGATGTGACTGTCTGGCCCAGGGCGTGGCTGGGCGCCGGCGCCGGGGCTTGGCGCCGGGGCGTGGCTAGGCGCCGGGGCCGGGGCAGGCGCCGGGGCAGGCGCCAGGGCAGGCGCCAGGGCAGGCGCCAGGGCAGGCGCCAGGGCGTGGCTAGGCGCCAGGGCGTGGCTAGGCGCCAGGGCGTGGCGCCGGCGCCAGGGCAGGCGCCAGGGCGTGGCGCCGGCGCCAGGGCGTGGCGCCGGCGCCGTGACGTCACTTCCTGTGACGTCACTGTCTGCTCAAAGTGCCGCATTACCTACTCTCATGGACCATCATTTTCGTCTATATCATACCGTTTTCTCTTATGTTCTGGATCTGTGACTCCAGAATCATTACTATCATCGTACATCATGTTGATACAATTATAATTAAGTACACCGAGTATCTTCAACATTTAGATTTGAACTGACCTTATTGCTGCATGCTTTGTTGTTAAATAGGTTTCGCTGTCCTCTTCATGTACTCTCGTTGGTTGTATTTTTCTGTTTGGCTTCTGTGTAAAGTTTAAAAATCTATTGCGATCACTTATGATTTTCTCCATAATAATGTTTCAACTGTAATTATGATTAAATGTGCTGACCATTTATACGTTTCAATGGAATGCAGTTCTCAATACACGCGCGTCATAGTGGTGCCATACAATGCATATCTGGCTATTGTCTTTAATAAACTAGATATCGAAAATGACCTGTGTTTTTAAATTTTTGTAGTTATGAGATGCAACTATCAATTGTTTAATTGACCTGCGACCACCTCTATACTTTGTAATTAATTTATGCTGTTTGGTATTACGTTGGCTATCTCTTATAATGATTACACTACATCCATGTAAATAGGAATTCTAATAAAATATATACGTAGTGAAATATCTTTAATTGTATTATAACATACTATAATATATAGTTATGATATTAAAATTGGTTATAAACGAGTATGTTTAAAAAAAGGTGATATTTTGAAATAAATTGGATAATTATAGATAGGTCTTCTTGGTATTTTTGTTTTGGAATGAAAAACATACAGGAAAATCGGAATACTCATATATCTAGATACTTCTGCTAATGAGTCACTGATTACACTACCAATCTCTTATTTTAAGGTCTTCCAAAGGTATATTAAAATTGTTCATTATGTTACCATGATGTATTTTAAACAATGCTGTTTTTTTGTGTTTTCACTAGATATTGTTCTTTTGCGCGACTCCATAGTAATATTTAACTATAATTTCACTGTGTTGGGTATTTATGTTTTCGAAAAGCACGGTGATTGCGAGGCACCATGTTGCCAAATTTGGATTCTACTCATCAAGACGATTAAGATGACACCAAACACGTGGGGGTTAACTTAAAAACTAAAAAAGTTGATTTGCGGTTGCGCAAACTGCCATATTTGAATTCCACTCGTCGAGACGACTAACATGACACCAAACACTATACCTCTAGACCGCTTAATAACAAAGTTGGTTTGCACATGCGCAAACCGCCGTTTTTAAATTCTACTCATCGAGACGATTACCATGTTACCAAACTCTATACCTCTACGTTACTTAATAACAAAGTTGCTTTGCGCCGCCTCCACCACCACTCCGGCGGCGGTAGGTACCATTTTTGAATTTTACTCGCCAAGGCGAGTAACATGACACCAAAGATTACACCTCTACATCTACTATTAACAAAGTTGGGTGCGCAAACCACCATCTTTACGTACGTGACACCACCAAAAATAAAAACGGCGGGCTCTCTTATTTTGACAGGTGGTGCCACCTGTCGTTTAAAAATTTAAATTTCTCGCGTTTTTCACTTCCGGTCGGCCATCTTAGCCGCCATCTTGGATTACGTCATCTTAGGTTTGCCTCCTATTGGCTCTCCGTCCAGTGGCGTCACTCCGGCGCTTTGCGCCGGCGCAGTGGCCGGGTGGTGGAAAGTGGTGGTACCAGAACCGCCCATCTATACCTACTAGTATCATATAAAATATTTTACTTTTTCAAAAAAACTGTGTTCTGCGTAATCTAAACGTAGTGGGTTTTAGCGCAGTGCAAACATCACAAAAAATCAACTTCTAAAAAAGTAACAGTTAGTTAAAAATTGTCTTAAAAATTGCTTTGGCCAATCTTTTTGTTGATCACTTTAGTTAATGCAACTTTATTATAATTTGCTATTATAAATGCTGTCGGAGAATTCAAACAAATAAAGTATATCCACTTTTTATATTTAAACACACAACTTTTTTTTTACTAATTTACAGTTTGATCTCAAGTCAAGAATAGATCTGGGTAAAACCAGCAACAGATTGCATGAATATAATTATGTTTTATGAAGTGCCAAGCCCAGAATAAATTAATTTTAAGATTATGAACTGCCAGTAAACTGTCTGTTAGATACTCGCTGGCATTCTAATTTAAATATTTGCAAATGAAATCTATTAATCTGGAGATTCCAGTGCACATATTTGCCCGGGCAATAAGGATTCCTGAGACGCTCAAATTATATTTTATGCCGTTATTACATTAACTTAGCCTTTATGTCAAGTACACGCACACACCGTAAAACAGTTAAACTGTTTGGTTTCAAATTATTACTTTGAACATTTTTTTATTGTAAGTGTATTTTTAGTGAATTTTTATCAAGAAAATTAACAAATAAAGAGGTATTAATGCGACTTTCGAAAAATTTTATAAAATGAACGCGAATTAGAGCCCCTAGAACACGTATCCAAGGGTGGTTTAAATTTTTATATGCTTATATATATATATATATATATATATATATATATATATATATATATATATATATATATATATATATATATATATATATATATATAGTTATATAGTGTGTGTTTCAGTGGGTGAGTGCGTGCGCGCGCGCGTGTGTATATATGTATCCGAGCAATAATTCAACAAATAGTTAACTGATTTAAACGAAACTTGGCACATACCTTCATTTTGTTAATATCGTGGACGAGTTCGTAAACATTTTTGAAAACGCTGTATTTTTGAAAGTATTATAGTAATTGGAATGGCACTTTAGATGTAGCTAGAAATAAATCTCTGTTGTGAATTCTAAGTAACTCGGGCGTCAAAATTTTGAACTTTTCCAAATGAAAAATAAAATCTGAAAATCATGAATTGAAACGACTTAAGTTGTCCAATGCCTGACAAAGACAGAGTAGTCAGCTGGCATGCGTAGATTGATACATACTACAAGCATAAATCATAATTCAACGATAATTAAACAATACAAATAACACGCATTAAAACTAGCCGAAACCACTCGAAGTAGCAACAATCGTTTTTTAACAATTACGGCGTTAGAATGGCAGATGTGCAAATACACTGACGTCATATATTTCATTCATTACTAAATGTGATGTTATATAAGAATATGAGAAGATACGAAAGAATGAAATAAATCGGCTCACGACTCGTATGAAAATGATTTGAAAGCAGTTTTTTTTTTAATTTTTAGACTTAACAATAATCATCTAAGATCGAAACAGTCGACCGGTGAATTACCAAGTCACAGATCAATTAATTCTGTAATTATCTGTTTACTTACATTCACTTTTATGATACAATATAAAATTTCTCGGGGCAGCAGCATCTATAAGTACAACGTAAACAAACAAGTACACTTGGAGAACACCCAAATCACCACAACACATATTTCAGCGACCTTACGATCGTTTCGGTGACAATGTCAACATCTTCAGAGGAAGAAATTTCTAACAAAAAAACTAGATCCCGTATATTTATATCGCGTCAAGGTAAACGAACTAGTCCGAAGTAAAGTTGTCGTCCAAGAACGATCGTTTGTTTCGGAGACCTGCTTTAATCTTCTGATCGACAAATTTATGACCCTTATCTAATATAGGTTTAAAAGGACCAGAGGTATTTAAAGAATCGGCACGTTTCCTTGCGATCTAGAAATTTACTATGTGGATATTGGTTCATGCCGATAAAGACATCTGGTGAGATAAACAACATCAACTCAACTCATCTTTTTTAAAAAAGAAACCTAAAAACCCAGATGTCTGTCTCACCATATTTTAACTTTAACAAAGGATAAATAGTTCAACTAAAATACTACATAAAAACTATATTTATATTGATTTTAATTCTACGTGAAAGTATTTATATTGACTACATAGATACAACAAACCGAACAGGTCTTTAAGTCGAGACAAACATAGAGATTAATATATGTATAAACCGGTCGAGTTATTGACAATAATTTATTGTTCTACCAGACAAATTAGGAGTATTTAAGCGGTCAAATGCAAAGAGAAAATAAAGGGCTTGAAATTACAGGTGCCGCACGATTTAATGAAGTTTTGTTCTTAATAGACCTTAATATAAAAATACTTTCTAATGAATCAAGCATAGTTTGATGTCTAACATTTTTGACAAGTTTCAAATTTTCTTTGTCAATGTGGTGGTTATTATCCCATATATGTTGTGCCACACATGATTTGTCCACCGTACCATATTTTATGTTAGAATTTTCTTCCTCTGAAGATGTTGACATTGTCAACGAAACGATCGTAAGGTCTCTGAAATATGTGTTGTGGTGATTTGGGTGTTCTCCAAGTGTACTTATTAGTGCTCATCACAGGTTCCAGTTTTCACATAGTGAACAAACAAGTTATTAGGTAGCATCCATGGTTCAGCGATGAAATGCTCGCGTGACACGCGGGCTGCCCGGGTTCGATGTGCTACCTATACGTGGAACATGTTGTTGTTTTACTAACTTTAATATTTGATAGAAACCATAGTGTCCAGATTTTATACGTTTAGACCAAGATCTCATTTCTCTTTAAATATCTGGATAACTTTGTCACCGCTCAGTCTAAAAGTATAATTTTTAGCACACATTGTTTGATTGGTGATACCTATTAGTAAATTTTTAATAAGAAATTTCACTAATTTGTTTTCAAAAAACGTTTTTTCCTGTTTCGAAAAAAACCTGTTCGATTAAGAAGGAAAAATACTGGCCATGTTTATAATTAGCAGGTACATTCATTTTCAGCATATTAATAAGTTTTCTTCTGGAAAGCTTTTGTGTCTTTGATGAAATTTTAATACAAGTTTCTTTTAAAGAGATTTTACCTGGATACAAGAAATTTTTAATTTTTCAGCTTTATAAAAAATTGAGTTTTGGGCTTTTAGCGAATTTAAAAAAAAATTCGCTTATGGGGAGATCTGTGTTTATATATATATATATATATATATATATATATATATATATATATATATATATATATATATATATATATATATATATATATATATATATATATATATATATATATATATATATATATATATATATATATATATATATCCGACCGATAACTCAAAAAATAATGGACCGATCTTGATAAAATTTGCAGAGTACCTTCCTTTTGCAAGTGGCTTGGATAAGTTCGTTATCCAGGAAAATCGGACCAGGTTTTCCCGGAAAATTTTGTATTTTCTTTATAAAAAAAATTCATATCTCCAGAAGTAACAAAGTAAGGGCAACAATTTGGTACACGTGTTTATATTATAAAGAGTGAACTCTGTACCAAAATTTAGGTCCCTAGCTTTAAAGACAAAGAAGTTATGGGCAGTTAAAGCAACAAATTTTGGAGTTTTCCTCAAAACGTCAAACTCGCAATTTTAAACGTCAAAATTGGCAATGTTTAGGCAAAGAATGTAAAACAAATACCATTTGTGAAAAGAAAATGTTGCAAGAAGAGTGTTCTGCGAACCCTTAAGTTTCAGATTCAACCGTCATTGCCCTTCATTTTACTAAAATATTTACAGAATATCCATTTCAAATAGACCCTTTCTCTGATGTTTTGGTTCTGTCAGTTTAGTTAAGTTTGGTGGCTTTTTGGAGAGTTATTTGTAGGTTTAGTGAAGTTTATGGTTTAACGGTCTATAATTTTTTTTAGCTAAATATCGTAGAACAAATTTGTTAATGCATTTTTGCATTTTTTATCGAAATATGCGTTTATAAGAAAAAAAACCTGGACGCAGTAAGTGCGTTTTGGTAGCGAATTTTCGGTAAATTTGCAGATTAGCTCCCGAACGCTTTTCAAAAAACTGTTTTCAGAAACCTGGCTAGGCCCCCACCCCCCTGGATCCACAAACTCCAAGGAAAATTTCTTGTTCACACTCCCTAAGGAAGTTACGGGATCAGGAGTGAGTAGGGGTGTATAATTTTTTTTGCTAATTTTCGTAGATCAAATTCGTTAATGAATTTTTCATTTTTTATCGAAATATGATGCGTTTGTAAGAAAAAAATCTGTACGCAGTAAGTGCGTTTTGGTAGCGAATTTTCGGTAAATTTGCAGTTTAGCTTCCGAACGTTTTTCAAAAAACTTTTTTCAGACACCTGCAACCCCTTCACCCCATGGATCTACAAACCCCAAGAAAAATTTCTTGTTCTTACCCCCCAAGGAAGATACGGGACCAGAAGTGAGTAGGGGTTCTAAGCGGGGTAGGCAATAAAAAGGAAATATGAGCAGAAAATTCGAATAAAGTGGGCTTGAAAGCTGTCTTTTTCACATCTTGAAGCCATATCCCCCTTAAACCCTGCCTACCCCGCACACCACCCCTATTCACTCCCAGTCCCATAACTTCCTTGGGGGTGTGAACAAGAAATTTGTCTTGTGGTTTGTGCATCCAGGTGGGGTCCTGGTAATGTTTCTACAAACAATTTGTTGAAAAGAGTTCGGGAGCTAATCTGCACATTTACCGAATTTTCATTAAATCCTTCAAATTTCAATCACTCAATTTGCTATTAACGTAAGCTTTGTTGGTTAGAAAACCAACATTTAAGTTTATTTTCGAATTTTTTTTTTGTATATTTTCAAACCATAACTAATTTTGATAAAATATAGTACATTGTTTCTACTACATAGGCTATACCGGTAATCAGATTGAGCCTGCTAGCATTTGCTATTAAAAACATTTTTATGGAAGTTCACTTCCATAACACATTTGCTGCATCTAAACTTTTGAAAAATGTTTATATATTTTCAAACAATAAATTTATTTCAATGAAATATGGTACCTTGTTTCTACTATATAGGCAACCAAGTTTGATGCCTGCTTTCATCAAAGAAAGACATTTGCTATTAAAAATATTTTAAAGAAAATTCGCTACCATAACGCACTTGCTGCGTCCAGAGATTTTAAAGTTTTTTTCCCAAAAAGAGCTAGATCACATGATAATCATTACTTCCACATCGTCACAACGTGTGGGGCATTGGCGATCAAAATTTAAAAAAAATCACTTAAAAGTCGTAAAAAGTGTCAAAACATATAGAATAGTACTGCGAATTGAATCATAACTTCCACATATCTGTGATACTTTATTCACTTCAGAAAGACAATCTCATGAAATGACTTTAGGGCCCATGGCTTGACCACAAAGAAAATATTCGTATTCCTGTACCGATAAACTTTTGAAACGTTATATTACTCGAGTTTTAACGAAAAACTGTCAATTTTCCCCAAATCATCGCTCATTTATCCCTTACCCCCTGCAGCGCTGTGTAACGGTATAAATTGGATAGCTAAACACCTAAGCTAGCTTGGACGTATTTGTGGTTCCTCCTCTGCTTGGCACACATAATTATTGGCGACAACTGTGGTCAATTCTTCTGGATATCCCTCGTATGATGAATCGAATTTAGATCTTTCGTTAAATTATTTATATTTGTATTACCCCTGGTATATCGTGCCGGCTTACACGCTTGCGTTGCCGTTGCGGTAGTTCGGAAAGGGTCCGCATGTTGAAGAGGATAGATGGCTGGGGACGTATGTGATGCGAGAGAGAGAGAGAGCGAAGGGTGTGGCAGCACCTGTTTTCAAGTCGGAGATATGAAAGCGCTGAAAGTTTCGAGAGAGAGATTTGGTTGGTCATTGTGGAAGTTAACACGTGGTTCGTTCTGAGAGGCAAGTTGGATATTAATTATCCCCCTTTGGTGGATTTAAATTGCGCTCAGAACACATCTACAGTCTTGTTGGTGATATCGGAAGTTGCGTAATTGACGTTGAAGGCTGTAGATAAACCCGTTGAGGGGATTTAAGGACCACATTGGTGTTGTCACGTGTTGGAGTTCGTTTCCCTCTTTGGAGGGTCCTTGTACCGGCTGGGAGAATTCCTTGTACCGGAGAGATTTTCCTTGTACCGGATAGCAATCCTAGTGCAGGGTAATTCTCGTACATTATTGTATTGGGCAATACCTTTGGCAAAGTCACCTATCGTAATTTTGAGTGGAAAAGTCTCGCATGGATGAGCGAAGTTTTATGTACCGAACAAAGTATATGGCTATTGAATTCAATGGAGTTTATGTGCTAGTCAAGAGCAGGGATAATTCCTGTCAGCTGTGAAATCTGGAATCTATGAACTAAGATCTCAGTGAGAAGGTCTTCCCTTTCGTTGTCGCATTGCTTTCCGTTGTTGCATTATTCCCGTGGTTGCAGTCCCGTACCCCTAGAGGCCTTGGTGGGTTTGGAAATTGATGGTAATTAGATGGCCTAGGAGTCCAGGAATTTCCGTTTTGTGATAACGAATAAAGTGATAAGAGACAATCTTGATAAGGTACATTTTTAAATATTCATCTGTGTTAAATTTACTAAAATCAAACCGAATTTATTTTATTTTAACTTCACTAAATATGGTACAGATTTTTATAAGACCACTATTAATATAATTGCTTCACTTTTGATAGTACCATTAGTTATCATATATTGTTAGCGTTAGTCAAGCTTCTTGATTATTCTTTGGGACTTGATCTTTAATCAGGCCACTTACCGTACTTATCGTGTAATTAAGTAATATTTGGGGAAAATAATTTGTGAGCTTTGCGTGCACGAAAAGTGGAATTTTCCGTAGAACAACTATATTTGTAGTACATTCATAAATATTCAGTAAAGATCTTGATTATTTGGTAGTAAGTCATTTCTGTGATATTATAGAGACTTATTTATTATTTTAGATCAGAATTTTAGAACAGCTTTTAATAAATTCTTGTATGCCAAAGAAGCTTAATAAAAGCCCGTATTTTATCATATTTTAGGTGTTTTGGTTTTGTGTGTGTTTTCTTTTCAGGGCTGTTGATAGATTAGATCATTACCGTTATCTTTATTTGTGGGTCTATGAGACCATACCGTTCCGAACTTTAGTTTGTGTTATCGTAATTACATCTCCCTTGTAGCTTCCTGTGCTCGATTGTGGTTGGCTATAGTTGCCAGTGTGATCCAAGAATTCTTGGTTGTGTTGGATTTGGGCAAGGAAGCATATTTGTGAACATCTTATTAGAATATCCGGGAGTGGAGGTTAAACAATCAAGTGGCGCCCCTAATTAACATCTTATTTTAACCCACGCCCATCTCCACTGTATAAAAGCTGGCGGCCCTCTAACTTCCCGGTAACTTAGCTTATGCCAATGACAAATTAGATTTGTGGATACGTTAGGAATTATTTGAGCATTTGTCATCTGGTATAAAAGGAAGCGCGGCGGCGTCATAGCTGTTACTCAAAAACAATTCTAAGGGTTCCTTTGTTGGGCGCTAACTGGATACTAAATTCGAAAATGGTATCCCAATTCGTTCGAAAGTTATTGCGCCTATTAACACACAGACGTACAGGCCGACAGACCGACACAAAAAAATGTTGTTCCAGGATCAAGTTTTATATACATTTTAAGACTGTTTACGCTGTTTTAGCAAATATATTTTCGATATTACTTGCACTGATATTCCACCCCACACATTCAACCCCTAATTTAATTTCAGCACATAATGCCAAAAATGTTTGATGAAATTAAAAGTTTTCTAATAAACAAACCCTAAAACGTTATATTACTCAAGTTTTAACGAAAAAACTTGCTATTTTCACCAAATCACCCCCCATTCATCCCCTACCCCCTGGAGCGATTTTACCCAAAAATAATCCGAACCGTTCGGTTGTCGGGTGCTAACTGTATACCAGTAATAGTAGTAGATTTGAGACGGATTTAAAAAATAAAACTGGGTATTTCCCTAGAGTTTGGTTTCGTTATGTCGACGATATTTGTGCAGTGTTTGACACAAATATATGTAAGGTTGAAGAATTTACTGAAAAACTAAATAGTCAATTTGATTCAATGAAATTTACCCACGAAATAGAAATCAACAATACACTTTCTTTTCTAGATGTACTAGTTATTAAAAATAAAAATAATGGCTCGCTTGAATTCGATGTCTATAGGAAGGAAACCGCTACTATTCCTAACGACTCGCATCATACTTTTGCACAAACAACGGCTAGTTTAAATTTCTTGGCAAATAGATTGATTAAATTTCCGTTAAGTAAAAATAGATTTAATACAGAATTAAAATACATAAAAATGTGGCGAGATATAACGGTTACTCGGATGGTTTAATAGACAAATTTTTTAACAAACACAGAACAAAGAAAATGATCTCTGAATGTACGACATTTAAGAAAGATAAAATAGAGAAAAAAAATGTGTGTTTAGCTTATAAAACCACGAATCACAAAGGGTTTGGAAAGTATTTTTAAGAAAGCCGATTTACATTTGAATTTTTCGACGAAAAGTAATTTAAAAAAAATTGTTGGGTAATACGAAAGACAAAGACAAAGTCACTGAAATGTCCGGTATTTATGAGATTAATTGCAAAGATTGCGATCTTAAATACGTGGGCCAAACTAGGAGAAACATAGCCACCAGATTTCGTGAACATCTCGCACAGTTACGATATGATACGGTGGACAAATCATGTGTGGCACAACATATATGGGATAATAATCACCACATTGACAAAGAAAATTTAAAACTTGTCAAAAATGTTAGACATCAAACTATGCTTGATTCATTAGAAAGTATTTTTATATCAAGGTCTATTAAGAACAAAACTTCATTGAATCGTGCGGCACCTTTAATTTCAAGTCCTTTATTTTCACTTTGCATTTGACCGCTTAAACACTCCTAATTTGTCTGGTAGAATAATTAATTACTGTCAATAACTCGGCTGGTTTATACATATACTAATCTCTACGTTTGTCTCGACTTAAAGACCAGTTCGTTTTGGTTGTATCTATGTTGCCAATATAAATACTTTCACGAAGAATTAGAATCAATATAAATATAGTTTTTATGTAGTATTTTAGTTGAATTATTTATCTTTTGTTAGAGTTAACATGGTGAGACAGACACCCGGGTTTAGTTTTCTATTTAAAAAAGATGAGTTGAGTTGATGTTGTTTATCTCACCAGATGTTTTTTTCGGCATAATCAATATCCACATAGTAAATTTCTAGATCGAAAGGGAACGTGCAGATTCCTTAAATAACTCGGTTTCTTTAAACCTATATTAGATAAGGGCTCAAAAATTTGTCGACCAGAAGATTAAAGCAGGTCTTCGACCTCGTAGTTTTACTACACAATAAACAAACGATCGTTCTTGGACGATAATTTTACTTCGGACTAGTTCGTTTACCTGCCGCGATATAAATACACGGGAGCTAGTTTTTTAGTTTAGAAATCTCTTCCTCTGAAGATGTTGACATTGTCAACGAAGCGATCGTAAGGTCTCTGAAATATGTGTTGTGGTGATTTGGGTTTCTCCAAGTGTACTTATTAGTGCTCATCACAGGTTCCAGTTTTCACATAGTGTATACCACATTTGAAGACGATATCTCAATTCGTTCTAATGTTATCGTGGCTACAAACAGACAGACATACAGCCCGACAGACAAAAACATTTAGCGTTCCCAAATCATGCTTTCTATATGTTTTGATACTTTTTACGTGTCAGCGAAAAAAAAAAAAATTTGAAATTTTTGTCGCCGATGCCATACGATGTGACGATGTGGAAGTAAAACATGATTTGGGAACAAATTTTTTTTGTCTGTCTGTAGAACGAATTGGGATATCGTCTTCAAATTTGGTATACGGTTAGCACCTGACAAACGAATGGTTCAGATTGTTTTTGGGTAAAATCGCTCCAGGGAGTATGGGATGAATTGGGGTGATTTGGTGAAAATTGATATTCTTTCGTTAATACCCGTGTAATATAACGTTTGACGGTTTATTTATTACAAAAACTTTCAATTTCATCAAATATTTGGTATTCTGTGATGAAGTTAAATTAGGGGTTAATGTGTGGGGGTGGAATACCGGTGCAAGAAATTTCGATTTTTTTTTGCTAATACGGCGTAGAAAGTCTCAAAACGTATAAAAAACTTGATCTTGGAACAACAAATTTTTGTCTGTCGGTCTGTACGTCTGTCTGTTAATAGGCGCAGTAACTTTCGAACAAATTGAGATATCATTTTCTAATTTGGTATCCAGTAAGCGCCCGACAACGGAAACCTTAGAATTGTTTTTGAGTAACATCGCTTCAGGGAGTAGGGGATAAATGGGGGGTGATTTGTGAAAATTGACATTTTTTGTTAAATCTCGAGTAATATAACGTTTCAAAAGTTTATGGGTATAAGAATACGAATATATTCTTTGTGGTCAAGTCATGGACTCTAAATTCATTCTATGAGAATTCTCTCTGAAGTGAATAAAGTATCCCAGCTATGTGGAAGTTATAATTCAATTTGTAGTACTATTCTGTATGTTTTGACATTTTTACAACGTTTAAGTGAATTTTTTTTTAAATTTTTGTCGCGAATGTCCAAACGTTGTGACGATGTGGAAGTAATATTTATTTTGTGTTCTAGCTTTTTTCAGAAAAAAACCTTTAAAAGCCCAAAACTCAATTTTTCATAAAGCTGTAAAATAAAAATTTATTGTTTCTAAGTAAAGTCGCTGTAAAAGAAACCTATATAAAATTTCATTAAAGTTAGAACAGCTTTCCAGAAGGAAACTTATTAATATGCTGAAAATGAATATATTAGCTAATTATAAACATGGCGAGTATTTTCCCTTATTAATCGGGATGATTTGGTGTAAATTGACTTTTTTTCGTTAAAACTTGAAGATATATAATGTTTTATTAGAATACTTTCAATTTCATCAAACATCTGCTATCCTCTGCAAAAATAAAAAAGGTCTGGACGCAGCAATTGCGTTATGGTAGTGAATTTTCATTAAAATGTTTTTAGTAGGAAATATGTGTGTTCTTTTTTTTAAGAAAGCAGGCATCAAATTTGGTTACCAGTATAACCTATATGGTAGAAACAATGTGCTATGTTTTATCAAAATAACTCCATTGTTTGAAAATGTACACAAATTTCCGAAAGCAAACTTAAAGTGTTCCCGAAAAAACTGATTTCTTGGCCAATCTTATAGATTAATATCAAATTGAGCTATTCAAATATGAAGCACATAATGAAAATTCGCCACCATAACGCACTTGCTGCGTCCCGAATTTATTTTTATACAAACATGCATTATATTTCGATGGAAAATGCAAAAATGCAATAACATAAGGGGTGTTCGATTAAAAAAAAAAGAAAATTTGTATCACCAACGACTTATGGGCCACCTGTGATTGCAGAAATATGTTTTTAAGATTTAGCTGAAGACACCCTATAATTAATGTATACCTACTTTTTTTTCGTATCTTGTATGATAACGGATAGATTGAACTTTATTGTTTTTTTTTACGAAAATTCGACAAAAATTATATACTATTAAACGATAAACTCTATAGTTAAGACTACTGCCAAAACATCAGAAAAGGGGTCTATTTGAAATGAATTTTCTGGAAACATTTTAGTAAAATGAAGGACAATGACGGTTGAAGCTAAGACTTCAGGCTCTGTAAAACATTCTTCTTGAGACATTTTCTGCCCATATCCCTTATTAGTTTCAAGTTCTTTGCCTAAATGTTGCCAATTTTGACGTTTTAAATCGCGACTTTGAAGTTTTGAGGAAAACCCCAATTTATGTTTATTTAAATGCCTCTAACTTTTTTGTCTTTTAACTAGAGAGGTAAATTTTGGTAAGTATTTTATCTATAATGATATAAATCCGTGTACCAAATTTGGTTGCCCGTACTTTGTTATTTCCGGGGATCTACATTTTTTTCGAAAGAAAATACAAAAATTTGCAGGAAAATCTGAGCCGATTTTATTGGATAACGAACTTATCCAAGCCACTTACAAAAGGAAGGTATTCACCAAATTTAATCAAAATCGGCCTATTATTTTTTGAGTTATCGGTGTGATTAATAACATTTATAGGTAAATTAGCAGATTAGCGTAGTGTTCGTTTTTTTTGAAAAACAAAAATCAGAAACATGCTTATGCATTAACCATCGGACAAGTGCTCTGGTCTCAACTACACAATACAGTTAAGAGACCTAAAGCAAATTTGAGGTTATGTGCAGGGTAAACATATTACAACGGAGCTAGAAATGCAAACTGTAAAAAACTCACCTTACAGAAGTCCATAGAAAGGAGAAACTCCTTACCAACACCGTTTCTCCATAAAAAAACTTCCACTTTTCCCAATTGAAAAAAAAAACCGCCAAATAATAACGCAATCTGATTATTAGAATTAAATAAATAACTGAAACTGCTACCAAAGCATCACATGAAGGGTCGATTTTAAATAAACTTTCAGCAAATAGGTCAATAAAATAAAGAACATTGAAGATTGTAGCTGAAACTTAAGGCTTTATAACTTCTTACGACATTTATACTGCATAGCCGTATTCATTTGGGTACTCTATCTAGAACATGTCAATTTTGAAGTTTCGAATCGCGACTTTTTTGACGTTTTAAGAGGAAAAACTTAAAAGCCAATAACTTTTTTTATTTTAACGTTGAGATTCAAATTTTGGTGGATGGTTTTCTTTTTATGATATAAACCCTCGTACCTAATATGGTTGCCCTAATTTTGTTATTTCCGCAGATATAAAAAATTTCCGAAAGAAAGCGCAAAATTTTCCCGGAAAAACTAGTCCCATTTTCCTGGCTAACCAACTTAGCCAAGCCACTTGCGAAAGGAAGGTACTCACCAAGCTTTATCAAAATCGGTCCATTATTTTTTTAGGTATCGGTGTGACACACACACACACACACACACACACACACACACACATATATATATATATATATATATATATATATATATATATATATATATATATATATATATATATATATATATATATATATATATATATATATATATATATATATATATATATATATATATATATATATATATATATATATATATATATATATATATATATATATATATATATATATATATATATATATATATATATATATATAAACATATAAATTCTGAAACAGACCTCGGATTTCGGTTCCAGGGGTCCTAAATAGCGCTCATTTGAAGAATTTTTTTTTAAATTCAAAAGTCGGGATCTCATTAGTGATTTTTTTGTAAGAAAATTCACTAATGGGGGTTGAATGTGTGGGGTGGAATATTGGTGACAGAAATTTCGAATTTTTTTTTTGCTAAAACGGCGTAAAAAATCTCAAAACATAGAAAAGTTGCAACGAAATTTTTCTCGTCTGTCGACCTGTACGTCTGTCTGTTAGTAGGGACAATAACTTTTGAACGAATTGAGATACAATCTTGAAATTTGGTATCCAGTTAGCACCCGACAAAGGGTGCTTCGAATTGTTTTTGGGTAAGATCGCTTCATGGGGTAGGGGTTAAATGGGCGGTGATTTCGTAAAAATTAATTTTTTTTTCCGTTAAAACTCGATTAATATTATTTATAAGTTTATGGGTACAGGAATCCGAATATTTCCTTTGTGATCACGTCATGGACCCTGAATTCATTTCATCAGAATGTCTTTATGAGGAGAGTATATTATCACAGCTATGTAGAAGTTTCGTTTCAATTTGCAGCAGTATCTTTTTATGATAATAAAGAGAGATCCATGGTAATACTTTCGAAAAAAAATTTCAAACGAGCACGTATTAAGACCTCTAAAACCAGGAGAGGCTAATTGCTGCTCAACGTACCGTAGTTCACGTATTATCCGAGTCGTGTCTCTCTTGGTTCGCTCCGCTCAAGTCACTGTAACCCCGCTAATTTTAAGCTTGGAACCAAACAAAAACAAAATCAGAAAACTAGTGGTTCACGTCTCCGCCCACTAATAAATCTAGTTTATATATTGCATTGAGATTTACTCACAGTATGATGAAAAAATGAACGAAATATCAGTCAAATGCAGTATAATCACTGATGGTAGTATTTTTCGTCAGGTGCTCGACTATTTAAGGAAAGGAGGTAGTATAATTGAAATATGTTAGAAAGCTGTACCTGATTTCTAAATCGAGCACTGCACCTTTCAATAAGAGAATCAAGAAACAGTTAACGTTTCATTCCACAAAAAAAATAACAGCAAAAAGTTTACCATAACAAAGCCAGATAGTGAAGAAAATGAAATTATACATAATTTATTACATAAATAAACTTCCGTTTATTAACAAGGGAGACGCAGATCATGATTATGTGGGAAATGAGTGAAGTTTCTAACCTGTGATGAGCACTGACAATTTGGAGAACCCAATTCATCACAATAGAGTTTTTAGACCTGAAGATCATTTCGCTAACAAAGTTAGCGTCATCAGAGGGATGAATAAAGTTTATTCATCCCTTCATTCATCGTCAGGTCTAAAAACTGAATTCTTTATATATCCCTCGGATGACGCCAACTTCGTTAGCAAAACGATCTTCAGGTCTGAAAACTGTATTTGGAGTTGTGTGCATAGTATATGTGTTCATATTAAAATAAAAGTCCATCCCATTTCAGTGGTAACATCTTTTTCAACCACCCTCAATCCTATTTAAGTGGTATCATCTTTTTGAACCATTCTGTATAAAGCTGCATACCAAATTTGGTTACCATAACTTTGTTATTTCCGGAGATATATACATTTTTCGAAAGAAAATCTAAAATTTTCCCAGAAAAATTGGTCCGATTTTCCTATGGCTAACGAACTTATCCAAGCCACTTGCAAAAGGAAGGTACCCACAAAATTTGATCAAAATCGGCACATTATTTTTTGAGTTATCAGTGTGATTATTATATATATATATATATATATATATATATATATATATATATATATATATATATATATATATGCTGTTTCTTGGTAAACGCATCACTGAGAACAGCTGGACCGAACTGGCTAATTATTTTTAACATTTTTGTAAAATTCTGAACGAGGTTCTCAGGGTAAGAAAGATTGAAAAAGTTGCCCGCAAAATTGGAAAATTCGGGAAAAACTGAAAGAACTTTTTTCGCCGATTTATTTCGCAACGTGCACAAATGTCGTTTAGCATATTGAAATTTGGACAGGACAGCGTTTTGAAAATTTGGGCAATAGTGTTTTAGGGCGTGGCCCACTTAAGTAAAATAATGGAGTCCGCGTATCACTTCTGGTTATACCGGAAGTTGACGTCATCTTCGTTATTTTAAATGGAACACCTATATACCATTGTATATTTGGAGTCTGCGTAGCGTTTTGGGTGGACTTTTATCAAGTTTCCCTATTCCTAAAACTGGCCGTTTCCAAATTTTTAATTAAAAAAAAAATAATGAAAAGAAACATTAAGTAATTTAAAACCATGTGTATTTTACAGTAAAAAAGATAGAGCGCAATATTTACCAAATAAGTAGCTGGATCTCTTGGCTTCCCGCCTGTACTTTCAAAGTGGCTTAATTGCATATAGGGTGGTGGAAATCTAATGCCGAGTTTAGTTAAATTCAAACCTTCATAAGTAGGTTTTTTCAAATGAAATACCTGTATGTTTTTCCCTATTCTGATAAAAAATGTATTTATTCCCTTTCGAGCGATATAAGGTTCTGTTCAACTTTTAAGTTATCTAGTGTTTTTGTGTAATGCACTGAAATAATGTAATTTCATGCGAGGATGGCTGTGAAATTCTTAGACAAACTTCAAAACAAGCGACTAAGCTGTCACCAGTTATTTGTTGTTAATTTCTATGTAGTGCCAGTTAAATTTAATGTTTATAAGAAATGAAACATCATACATATTCCAATGCTGATATTTTAAATGTATTATTTATTCACGAACGTTGCAATGGGATTATAAACAGACCATGTACAGTTTTTAATGACACATATACCAATTTTCCACCAAAAGCCAGAAAAAAGTTACGAAGAATTCTAAAAAATCAACCAAAGCATGGTCGAATTTCCGCCACCCAGTATGCAATTAAGCCACTTTGAGAGCACTGATGGGAAGCTTAGGGATCCAGTTATTCCTTTTATAAATACTGCCGCTCTCTCATTTTTACTGTATAAAGTACACATGGTTTTAAATTAGTTACTGTTTATTTTAATTTTTTTGAAAGAATGAAATACCTTGAAAACGGTTAATTTTAGGAATAGGGAAATTTCGGGAAAGTTCACGTAAAACGCTACGCACAATCTAAAAATGCAATAATATATAGGGTGTTCCATTTAAAATAACAAACAACTTCCGGTATAACCGGAAGTCATACGTATACGCCATTATTTTCCTTAGGTAGGCCATGCCTGAAAACACTGTTGCCCAAATTTTCAAAATTCTAATAGTTTCTGAAATAATTCTAGTGGGCCCTCACTAACCTATATAGTAGTAACAATATACCATATTTTATTAATATAGCTTTGTTGTTTCAAAAAGTGCAAATATTTTCCGAAAATAAACCTAAAAGGTTCCAGAAAAACTGGTCCAATTTTCCTGGCTAACTAACCTCTCCAAGCCTGTATTACACCTACTATATAATTATTCACAAACACCTTTAGGACCAAAATTGAAAAAACTTCACAATTTTTAGTGAATTTTTATTTAAAAAAATTCACTTATAGAGAGGTATCGAGGGTGAGACTTTGCAATTTTTTTTTCAAATGAGCGCGAATTTGGGCCCCTAGAACCCATATCCGTGGTCAGTTTCGATTTATATATATATATATATATATATATATATATATATATATATATATATATATATATATATATATATATATATATATATATATATATATATATATATATATATATATATATATATATATATATATGATTGTATGTATGTATGTATCCAACCGATAACTCAAAAAATAATTAACTGATTTTGATGAAACTCGTCAAGTGCCTTTCTTTTATTAATAGCTTGGATGAGTTCGTTATCCAGGAAAATCGGACAAGGTTTTCCGGGAAAATGTTGAGTTTTCTTTTGAATTTTTTTCTCCGACAATTACAAAGATATTCCGATGAAATTTGGTGTACATATTGCTTTGGGAGATACCTAACTATGTGCCAAAATTCAGCTTTCTAGGTTTAGAGAAAATTGAGCTATTCAAATTTGAAACATTTATTTTTAATATCACCGCGTTCCATTGACAATGGCAAACCTGGCTTATATGAGATCTAGTATGTCGTTGCCTGGCAACGGAACATTTAATATTATTGCGCAGGTCTGTTAGACGCTGTATCTGACGTTTATCGTATGGTAAGAGATTGCTTATATGTTTATCTGTTTGAGTCGACAAATTATTTGTGTTATTTGGGAATTTTTTATATACAAGTGCAAATTATTCCTTTATTAATATTAGTGGGTGGACTTAACAGTGTTTGTTATGTTTCATCAACACATATAAAGGATCGAGGTTTTACAAAAGGGGCTGATATGCAACAGGTTAGTTATTTTCTCTCTGATGCTTTGGCGGTAGTTTTAGTTAAGTTTATGGTTTAACGGTCCATAATTTTTAGCTAATTTTCGTAAAAAAAATTAGTGAATGAGGAGACCGCGACTTTAGAATTTCAAAAATATTTCTTCAAATGAGCGCAGACTAGGCCCCTTGGAATCAATATCCGGGTTTACGTTCAGTTTTGATCTGCTTACATATATACAGGGTGACGCGTTTCTACGGTAAAGCTCAATGTAATCATTATTATACAAGAGACGAGAAACAATTGTATAAGTTAATTATAGGGTGTCTTGAGCTGCATCTTATAAAATATTTTGACAATCACCGGCTGGCCGATAAGTCGTTAGTGATCCCTACATTTTTTTTTTCGAGCAGCCTTATTTTATTGCATTTTTTATCGAAATATATTTGTTAGAAAAAAATCAAGACGCAGTAAGTGCGTTTTGGTAGCGAATTTTCATAAAATGCTTCAAATTTCAATAACTCAATTTGCTATTAACCTAAGGTTTGTTGGCTAGGAAACCAACGTTTAAAGTTTATTGTCGGAAATTTTTGTACATTTTCAAACAATAAGTTATTTTGATAAAATTGATGACTGCTTGCATTAAAAAGACATATTTGATATTCAAAGTATTTTTATAAAAATTCGCTGCCATAATGCACTTGCTGCGTCCAGAGTTTTTTTTACAGAAATCGCCTTCAGTAATGTTTTTTTTTTCTCCCACAGGGCTCGTCCGCGGCTTTGCCGCTCCGATAGCACTGCAGCCCTTTTCAGTAATGTTACACTAAATTATATTTTTCACAAAAATTCGACAACTGTTTTTTTACAATATCTTACGAAATATTTATTATTACTTACCAACATATCAAAAAAAAATTACAAAAAATTATTTCTACGGAAACACTAAAAACATTTATGCAAAAACTTTTCAAATTCAGCCACTATTTGAGAGTGCCCCGTATACGGCATCTCGATTTTTCGACCAGTAATACAAACAAAAAGCTCTCCGAATGTGTCATTTCCATGGGGCTCCGCTATCTATTGGTAAAAACGCCCTATAACAATTTGTGATACGTGTTTGTGATATGGGACAAAAACGTGAAATGTTGCAAAACAATTGAAATAATTCAAAGACGATGAACGATATATTTTTTTACCTTACAAACATTCAATATAATTCGATAGAAAATACAAAAATGCAATAACACCAGGGGTGTTCTATTAAAAAAATAAAGTGTGTATAACCAACGACTTATGGGCCACCTGTGATTGTCAAAATATGTTTATAAGATGCAGTTCGAGACACCACCCTATAATTAACGTATATCATGTTTTCTCATATCTTGTATAATAACGGATATATTGAGCTTTACCGCAGAAATGCATCACCCTGTATATGTAGAAACAGACAAGAACTGAAACTGACCCCGTATATGGGTTTTAGGGATTCTAGTTCGCGCTCATTTGAAGAAATCTTTTTAAAATTCATAAGTCGCGGTCTTCTCAGTAACGAAATTTTTCCTCGAAAATTTGCTAAAATATAGACTATTAAACCATAAACTTTATAGCTGGAACTATTGCCAAAGCATCAGAGAAAGGGTCTATTTGAAATGGATTTTCCGAAATTATTTTAGTAAAAAGAAGGACAATGATGGTTGAAGCTGAAATTTAAGGCTTTATAAAACACACTTGTCATGGCGTTTTTTCTACATAATCAGTATTTGTTTGAGATTCTGAGTCTAAATTGCTAATTTTTACGTTTCAAATTGCGACTTTGACGTTTTAAGAAGGAAAATTATAAAAATTTTTAAAATAGTTTTTCTGGTATTTCTTGACGTTCTGGCGTCAATAAAACTTAACCGTTGTGTGTAACATTCAATTGGTTTTGCTAGTCACACAAAATATGTTGTTTTTGTGCTTTTCTCTGATCACCAGTGGCACCCAACATTTTTTTCTTTAAAAGCTTATAACTTTTTTTTTAAACTTAGAGATCTGAATTTTGATGTGCGGGGCAAGTTTGATAGTAGAAACGTATGTGCCAAATTTGGTTGTCATATATCTGTTATTTTCGGAGATACAAAAATTTTTCGAAAGAAGACTCAACATTTTCCCGGAATAACTGGTTTGATTTTCCTGGCTAACGAACTTATCCAAGCCACTTACACAAGGAAGGTACGTACCAATTTACATCAAAATCGGCCCATTACTTTTGAGTTATCGATACGATATATATATAAACACAGATCTCCTCATTAGTGACTATGTGAAAACTGGAACCTGTGATGAGCACTAATAAGTACACTTGGAGAGCACCCAAATCACCACAACACATATTTCAGAGACCTTACGATCGTTTCGTTGACAATGCCTTGGACGACAACTTTACTTCGGACTAGTTCGTTTACCTTGACGCGATATAAAGATACGGGATCTAGTTTTTTATGTTAGAATTTTCTTCCTCTGAAGATGTTGACATTGTCAACGAAACGATCGTAAGGTCTCTGAAATATGTGTTGTGGTGATTTGGGTGTTCTCCAAGTGTACTCCTCATTAGTGATTTTTTTTACGAAAATTCACTAAAAAAGACGTCAATCAGTTTATATTACTTATCAACCAGATCGTTTACAACGTAGGCTAAAACATACTTTCTTCCACGCTTTACCCGATAAAAATTCGATTTTAATTTTACTACATTTTAGCATATAAAGAACTTGGAAAGTCATTCCTAAAATTGTTCTTTGTAGCAAAACATTCAAGATTACGTCAATCCAATATTTAGAATTTCGTTCAAGTAACTGATTTAGTTAGTAGATTTCAGTTTATTTTCGTATGTACAAAATGTCAAGGAGTTAATGTAAACCATATATCTTAAATCATTTAAAAACTGAACAGGTAATTCTTTTAAAGAAGCATTTTCGATAGGTTATATAAAATATAGGCAAAATAAAATTGTTCAAAACAATTAATTTCTAACCATCGTTAGAAAATGGGCTACTTACAAATGTGTTAATTCTTTTTTTTTTAAATTAATAAATTATAATTATGTTTATTTAATTGCATATTGTTAGCACATTAACTTATTTCTACCCATAATAAAAAGTCTTGCTCATGTTGTTAAAAGTGCTGCCTTAAATATATACCTAGGAATTTTAAGAATAAATAAATAATTAATTTATATAAATATTTTATTTATGTCTCTTAAATAAGTTACCCTTTTCCTGCAAGCCAGTTAACTAGCTTTCTAACGAATTATTTACTTTTGTATACACAACAAGGGAAATTCAGCTTACACTTAATTTCGCCAGTCTTCATCTAAACTTTTCAATTGCGATCACTCAGTCTCCCACTATCAAAATTAAGAACAAACAGAGGGACAAGTTTCTTATTTAAATTATCCTATACTTTATTTAACCTTGAGCCTGCAGTTTTAAAACACTTTTCTGATTCAAATTTCCTAGATTTACTTGCTTGATGTGGTTCAAAAGACGGCAGCGCGCTTGTAAGTTAATACGAGAGAATGACAGACGGCGTTCCCTTTCGGTAAATATAGTGCTTCTCGCATTAAATTTTCTCTAGTCAAGTAAAGTAAATGCCCCAGGCCAACAAAAGCCAGGAAGGATTCTTACAGCATACGAAAATTAACTGGAATATTAAGATAGGGTATTTGATATCAGGTAATTCCTTTATTGTAGGTACTGTTTTGAATATTTAGAAGCGTGGTACTCTAAGCCGTTTTGAATTAACTTGTTGAAATAGGCAGGAAACATTATTGTTGTCAACGCAACAACATGCTTTGATCCTGTCTTTGTTGGGAAAACATTTCATTATACTTTTTAATTATATTTTAATATTAAATAAGGCAATATTTGTAATGTCTTTTATAAAAAGGATCTGGAGACGAAAGCGGCCTAGACAGATTTTTTGCTCACCTAAAGTGAAAAGTTTCCTACACGTTATTCCTGTACTTTAAAAAATATTTTTCTCTAATAGTTGGTGTACTGGGTAAGATACTGTCTTCAAATAGGTGTTCTTTATTAGTTTATCGAATTAATTATAATTAATAGGACAAAACTTGAAGTCATAAACAAAAACGATAGAAATTTATTACTAGAAAGAAAAACATTGCAAAATTCTGGAAAGCCTATCTAGGAAAGTTGTATCAGGTAGGAAAAATAACGGTGAAGAAGAGTACAGGAAATGGGAAAGAAAAACTCACATTTCTGGATCTGCCTATTTCGAAAAAATAAATTAAGAAACCCTTAAAGAACTTATACATATAAAACACTCCTCCTGTAGACGAATTCAGTGGAATTAAAAAAAATTCTGATGAAAATAAAACGAGAATTTTTGCTACTCAAATGTTATAAATCTTGATAACTGCCCAGTGAGTTAATGTAAACTTATTCTAACAAAAAAAGTCTGGACGCAGCAACTACGTTATGGTAGTGAATTATCATAGAAATGATCTACATTTTTTATTATTATTATAATATATATATATATATATATATATATATATATATATATATATATATATATATATATATATATATATACAGGTTGTTCCACGTAAGGCGTGTATTAGACGTTTTCGAATTAATATTGGTATTTGGAATCTGAAAATTTGCAAATGGATGTATCACCATCCGCTCATTACAACTAAAATATGTTGGTGACTGTATCACTTCCGGTTATACCGCATGTTTCCAACAACTTTCTTAATTTTAATATAAAATAAATATATATGATTGCATATTCGGTATGAGCATGCAATTCTGAGCAAAATGATATGCCACTTGCCTATACTGGTGTCAACCGTTCTCAAGATATTCTGTTTTATATTGTTTTTCCGCCATAAAGTTGTAAATCTTTGAAATGGCAATTCTCGGTCATCAAATATGCCATGATTCTGAAACTTAGCATAACCATAGTCCTAATGGTCGGAATTCTTCTCATTGCGAAAAAAATTACAAAATAGATACAGGGTGTTGCTTAACAAAGTTCAAATATCGATAATTTTAAACACGAAAAAGTATGTTTTTCCAAATGGCACATTCTGTATATTTTCATCGCATATCATTTGAAATGATATTTTGCTTCGATCTGTATCAGGATTCCCTATACCTATCTCGGGTGATTCCCGAGTTATGACGGGAAATAAGTGAATTTTGTATTATCCGAGATAATATTCTTTTCTTTTCTTTGTATTAGTAATAATAATAATAATAATTATTATTATTATTTATATTATTATTATTATAATCACAATAGTAATAATAAGAATGATAATAATAATAACTCGTAACTATACAACGCTTTCGGGGATGGTAATAGATACCACTAGTAAGCTTTGGGTATAGGGCAAAGAGAACCCAGAATTTTTCATGTACGTATTCCATTCATATTCCGGAAGAGAAGAATGAAAACCTGTATTAGGTTTTATTATATTAATGTCGCTATTTAGATTAATTGAATAACTCTGAAGAAGTATTTTTTCCATTTCATTTTTTTTTTTCATTTCTGGGTGTTCGAATACGTTTTCACCTAATACCCTTTAAAAAGAAGACGTTCCGATTCGACTTGCACTGTTTTAGAAATTATAACTCCTCTACTCAATCCAACATAGTGAGGGATGTTTATGAATCTCCCTGAAACTTAATTACTCAAAATAAAAACAAGTTATAGAATCATCTATCAGTAGGAAAATATCAGTGAGTTTTAATACAGAAAATAATCAACGAAACAGTGAATTAATTTTTAAAATGCGTATGAGTTTTAATACGAAATATGATCTATATGACCACCATTGACTTCAAGACACTTCAATAATCTTCTTTGCAATCCAGAATTAGTGGCCCTTCGGATCATTTCTGGAGCGAGATCATTAAAAGCTTGTCGTACTTTAGCCTCCAGTTTTTCTCGGGAGGTTATTTGGCTGGAATAAACTTAATTTTTATTGTGAGCCAATAAGAAGAAGTCAGGTGGAGTCAGGTCTTGTGACCTGGCAGGCCAATGCCATGGACCGCCAGGTCCTATCCAACGATCCTCAAACATTCTTGTCAACTCCTGGTGTACAGCTACCGTAGAATGTGCTGGAGCGCCATCTAACTGGTACCAGAATTCTGCATCAGGCAAACTAGTCAAGATACCAGCAACAACTTCCCGAAGTATTCTACGATAACTTTTTGAGGTTAACATTTCCTCGTAGATATGGAAAAAACTCTTCCATTTCGAATAACAGCGAAAACATTGAAACTGAATTCATAGTGGAAATGTGCTTCACGCATAAAGTGAGGATTTTCATCTGCCCAGAAATGACATCGCTTCCGATTGATGATACCTTTTCTTGTGAATTTTGATTCATCCGTCCATAAAATCCTATCTAAGATATCTGGGTCTCCTGGATCCGTATCATCAACCATTCACAAAATGCAACCCTTTTAATGTGGTCACCCTCCCGTAATCCATGCAATGTCTTTTGGGAATATGCATGCCATCCATACTTAAAAAGAATTCTTTGAATTTATGTTCGAGTTAGTCCTAAATCTTCTACTGCCTGCCTGATGGAAGCATGTGGATAGGCCGTGAAATAACCCAGCACATTGATTTCATTTGTTTCATTGCCGGTAATGTTACTGGAACGATTTCTATTTAAATTACCATTCCAGTTATTCCGAAAATTTGACTCAATTCTGGAGAACTTTGTCCTATTCATAGGTGACAAATATGGAAATCTCTCATTGAACAAGCGGCACGTTGTACTCACGATTCTCCTGCATTCTCCGTGAATGTAAAATAAATTTAGAATGTTGTCAGCAGAATATTCTGCAACAATATTTTCCATTGTGTAGCTCACAATACTTTCAAAGAAATAGATCACTCTATTGCGATGACAACTAACGAGACTAATAATACATCTCTTTGACATAAGTTTTCATATTATGTCCAAAGCCTACTCTCCGATTAGGTAGATTCCCAATTTTGTAGTATATTCCTGTTTTATTCATATTCCTTCTTATAACTCAGAAATAATTCAAGATAGGTATAGGGAATCCTGATACAGATCGAAGAGGAATATCATTCCGAAGGATATGCGATGAAAATATACAGGGTGTTCCATTTGGAAAAAAATACTTTTTCGTGTTTGAAATCATCGATATTTGATTTTCGTTAAACAACACCTCGTATTATTTTTGTAACTTTTCTCGCAATAAGAAAAATTCTGACCACTAGGGCTATAGTTGTGCCAAGTTTCAGAATCATCACATACTTGATGCCTGAGAATTTCCATTTCAAAGATTTGCAACTTTATGACGGAAAAACAATAGAAAATCGAATATCTTGAGAACGGCTCACGCCAGTATGGACAAGTGGCATATCATTTTCCTCAGAATTGCATGCTCATTCCGAATGTGCAATAATATATAGGGTATTCTATTAAAATTAAGAAAGTTGTTGGCAACTTCCGGTACAATCGGAAGCGATACAGTCACCAAAATATTTTAGTTATAATGAGCGGATGGTGATACATGCAGCTGCAAATTTTCAGATTCCAAATCCCAGTACTAGTTCGAAAACTTCTAATGCACGTGGGACAGGGGACAGCCTATATATATATATATATATATATATATATATATATATATATATATATATATATATATTTATATATTTATATATATATATATATATATATATATATATATATATATATATATATATATATATATATATATATATATATATATATATATATATATATATATATATATATATATATATATACATATATAAAGGAGAATATCAAGAGCAATAAGGAGGTCACACGAGGACAAATATTTGGCAGTTTAATTTAGACAAATAAGTAAATAAATTGTGTTATTTGCAAGCTCAAGCAAATCTGCTGAAAAAGATCGTTTATATAAATAATAAGCGCCCTAGAATGGTTCCGTGCGGAACACCACAGTTTATTGTTACCATGTCGCTCAGAACACCATTCACACCCACTATCTGATATCTGTGAGACAGATAAGTCTGCAATAGCTGTTGTTGTCTCCCTCTAACCCCCATTCTCTCCAATATTTCAAGCAATCTTGCGTGCTCAACCGTATCGAATGCTTTTTTTGCACGTCAGTTCGATTATGGCATCTTGGGTAGATGTTTTTATCCTGAAGCCATACTGCTTCTCAGATAAGATTCCATATTTATTTAGATAAGTATCGAAGTGTTTTTAGGAGACTCTTAGCGACTTTAGCAATACTGGATATTAGTGATATCGGTATATAGTTAGGAGTATACAATACATCGTCTTTCTTAAATAAAGGTTTAATAACACTCATTTTAAAAGCTCTAGGGAATATGCCACCGTCTATACACGTATTTATAATATAATTCAGAAGAGTGACAATCTCATCTATTATTTCTTTAGTGTCGCTGCCCTTATTCGGTCGTATCCCGAAGCCTTGTGATCCTTCAGTGTCTTCACAATTGATTTAATCTCGTTCTCTTCTGTTGGCAACATCACCAGAAAGTGGATCACCCGCGCAAATCTTTTCCTACACATGAAAAGAATTTATTTAATTGATTAGCAATTTCAAAATCAGTCGCTAGCATACTTTCATGCTCATCTTGGAGCTTAGTAATTGTTGCTTTCGCCGCTGTCTTTGCGGCAATATTATTCACTATATTCCACAAACATCTAAAACTAGTTTTGCCTCTGTCAACGATTTTACCGTAATGTGTTTTCTTGGCCATGCTTATTATATCATTTAGTCTGGTTCGATAATCATTATAAAGCTCAATAGATCCGTTATTATACAAGATACGAGAAAAATGTGTACCTTCCTTATAGGGTGTCTTAAGCTGCATCTTACAAAATTATTTTGACAATCACCAAGTGTCCCATAAGTAATTGGTGATACAATTTTTTTCTGCATTTGCATTTTCCATCTAATTGTAATGCATGTTTGGAAGGAAAAAAAAAGATGTTGTTCATATTGAAGTTATTTTAATTGTTTTGTAGCTTTTTATTGGCACCTCAAAAATTGTTATTCGGCGTTTTTACCAATAGAGCCCATTAAAACGACGTATTTGGAGAGGTATTCGTTAAGATGGCATATACGCTCTCAAATAGTTGCTGAATTTGAAAAAAATCAAACTGCCGTAATTCAATTTTTTCAAATAGATCAGCCTGTATTTTGTGTTTCAGCTTATTAGGGAATATTTAAGTTTATTTTCGAAACATTTTTGTACTTTGGAAAACAATAAAGTTATTTCTGTAAAATATGGTACATCGTCTTTGTTTTTTGGGTTACACCAAACTATATGCCTTTTATTAAAAAATACATATTTGCCATTAAAAACATTTTAATGAAAATTCACTAACATAACGCACTTGTTGCGTCCGCACTTTATTTTTATCTCTCAAACTGTATTTTTGTATGACAACTTTGTAAATTAATATGAAATCTATTGAAATTTTTAGACTCTGTCCTTGTATGTATATAAAATAATCAAAATAAAACCCTGATTTTCCTTTTTTCTGACAAAACAACAATATTACTTTATTCAAAACTAAACAAATGTGACAAAAATGTTCTTAAAATATGCCTAATTACTTTACAAACGTGGCTTTATCGTTGTTCAGTGTCTACCACCGATTGGATTATTTTCACTTGATAACGTAAGTAATTATACTTAGAACTTTGTAGAAAACTCACTGTTTACTCCCTCTGGAGCTCCTGGTCTGCTCAATTGCTATTCTTATGGTTTTTACACTTAAAAATTCGACTTTTCCAATTAATTTACTCTGAAACTTCTTTTTAGCTGCTTCCTTTTCCAAATCTCCAAAAGTTGTTATTATTTTTCTTAAACAAAAACCGTTGCTACCGTTTCCTCTCTAGCCTCCTTAACAGTCTCTTATATTTTTGTTCTTGACTCAACAATGCCTTTCTATTACTTTATCGCTTAGGATACCTGTCAGGCATTGTTGTCACGATATTAGTTTCTGACAATTTTCCTTAACCTAACTTCACTGTCAGCTTGACAGCTCATAATTTATCATATGTCTAACAATTCCTACAAACTATTTATTATTCTATCAAACATCAAACTCTCTCAACCTAAAACTGACATCTGTCAAAATCAACCTTATCAACTACACATTCTTAATAATATTTTTCTGGCTTGTTGAAAAATTGCACAGTTCATATTTACACTCGTTTTCTAATTGTCTTGTTACATGTTTGTTCTTATCTAGTCCGGTTAAATTCGCACCTTACATATATACACTTCTTTCCTTATAATTACACTCATTTATATACATCAATTTTTGTTTCTATTTTCATATACATACTTGGGATTAATTAAATTCTTTTTTTGAATTTTTACGAGGTGTTATTATAAACCATGCAGTATGTTTTCCTTAGGTACAGTGTTCGTGTGGTACGTACGAGTGTATTTAATTTTTTGTTGTTGTCTCTAAATGCATAATTGTGTAAATCTATATACGTGTGGGTATTTTCTGTTACCCCCCTTATACACCATATCAATATATATATATATATATATATATATATATATATATATATATATATATATATATATATATATATATATATATATATATATATATATATACTTTATTTATATCTTGTACTTTTTGTGATTTTTTATTAGATAGCCCAAACTTAGAACCACTGAAAACCCAACTGGGAACAGAAATAAACAGAATTATTGACATAACTAAATCAAAAAACTACACACATGAAAAATGATCAAACAAATAAGAAACAAAGTCACATATAACAATATTAAAAACAGATAAAAGCGACGCACTAATAGCAATAAAACAGGACTATATAGAAAAAACAAACACATTCATCTCAACAAACAAATGCAAGAAACTGAACGAAAATCCAACGAAAAAAATCCAAAATCAAATATTAAACACCATAAAAAACAGGACAATATTCAACCAAAAAACAACATATGATTATAACAACAACCCTGAAGCACCATCAATGACAGGCTTAAAAAAAATACACAAAACGGGATACCCAATAAGACAACTCATCAACTTCAAAGATGCACCTTCATACAAAATAGCAAACGAAATAGACCAAGTACTAAAACAAGAAATACAACTAAAAAATAAATGTAACATTAAAAAACTCCACAGAACTAGTGCATAAATTAAAAAACATAAACAAAAACACAAGACTCGTCTCATGAGACATAACAAATATGTACACCAATATACCAATTAACGAAACCACAAATATAATCTAAAATAAAATGCAAAGTAACAACAAAAAACAACAAACCCACGAAATATTAAACATCATATTGAAACAAAATTACAAGTACAGGATACAAATTATATATATATATATATATATATATATATATATATATATATATATATATATATATATATATATATATATATATATATATATATATATATACTTTATTGATATCCTGTACTTTTTGTGATTTTTTATTAGATAGCCCAAACTTAGAACCACTGAAGACCCAACTGGGAACAGAAATAAACAGAATTATTGACTTCACTAAATCAAAAAACTACACACATGAAAAATGATCAAACAAATAAGAAACAAAGTCACATATAACAACATAACAATATTAAAAACAGATAAAAGCGACGCACTAATAGCAATAAAACAGGACTATATAGAAAAAACAAACACATTCATCTCAACAAACAAATGCAAGAAACTGAACGAAAACCCAACGAAAAAAATCCAAAATCAAATATTAAACATCATAAAAAACACAGGACAATATTCAATCAAAAAACAACACATTATTATAACAACAACCCTAAAGCACCACCAATGACAGGAATAAAAAAAATACACAAAACGGGATACCCAATAAGACCACTCATCAACTTCAAAGATGCACCTTCATACAAAATAGCAAACGAAATAGACCAAGTACTAAAACAAGAAATACAACTAAAAAATAAACGTAACATAAAAAACTCCACAGAACTAGTGCATAAATTAAAAAACATAAACAAAAACACAAGACTCGTCTCATTCGACATAACAAATATGTACACCAATATACCAATTAACGAAACCACAAATATAATCGAAAATAAAATGCAAAGTAACAACAAAAAACAACAAACCAACGAAATATTAAACATCATATTACAACAAAATTACTTTGAAGTCAACGGAGAATACTACATCCAAGAAGACGGACTACCAATCAATCATCATGGCAGAAATATACATACTACAGTTAGAAGATAAGAAATCAACACCATCATAAAACAAACAGACCCAAACCTCAAATGGATAATATACGTCGATGATATATTAATAATATATGACAATTAAAAAATCAACATAGACAACATCCTAGAAAAAATAAACCAAATCAACAACAACAGAAAATTTACAATAGAAAAAGAATCGAGCAACACCACAAACTTCCTAGGCTTAACACTAATCAGAAAAGAAAACCAGATTGAATACAAAATATACAGAAAACCTACACAAACAGACATCACTATACCTAAACACTCAATACCCACACACACAAAATGGCCGCATACAGATACTTTATAAACAGAATGCTAAATGTACCACACCATAATGACGAATGAGAAAAGGAATACAACATCATAATACAAATAGCACAAAGAAATTGTTACAAGAAAACAATAGAAAAGCTAATAAAACAAATTAAAAACAAACAAATCAACAAAACCGAAAACAAAACACCAGAAACAAACACAAAATACACAACATTCACTAATAACCATCAAATCGAAAAAATAACACAAACAATATGACTTAAAAATGAGCTACAAAACCAATAACAAAATAACAAACAAAATAAATATAAAACAAGAACACAACCCACATATATGACTTAAAAATGAGCTACGAAACCAATAACAAAATAATAAACAAAATAAATAAAAAACAAGAACACAACCCACATGAATTAAACGTAATATATCAAATAGAATGTAAGACATGCAATAAAAATATATAGATTTGACAAAAAAATTAATAGAAACAAGATTCAAGGAACATATAACAGATAAAATCCACATTCCTAGCTACAAATCAAACGTAGCTACACAAATTCACAACACAAAACACCAAAAACCAGATATCAACCAATTACAACTAATGAAACATATTAAAGACCACAAAAGAATGGAAATCTGGGAACAATACTACATTCAACAAACAATAAGAAACAATTAATGCCAGAAGAAATCCAAGTACAAACATTTAAACAAGACTTAATAAAAGCCATACAAATTGACAAATTATCAAACCACAGTGATCAAGACAAGAGACCGATACACACGACACAGTCCGAAAACACAACCAATCAGAGAACAGTAAACCGACCAATAGAAGCTCAACACGCAGTCGTCACGTACAATCTCAGACATAGAGCACACAGGAACGATCATAGTAAGTAGCGTGCTGATGATGAACCAGGACGGTTCGAAACGGCAGTTCACGTAAACCAATAAAAAATCACAGTACAGCAAACAAATAAAGTGTATATTTAAACGTGATTGCAGTGTAGTGCATCATTCCAAAAGATTATATATATATATATATATATATATATATATATATATATATATATATATATATATATATATATATATATATATATATATATATATATATATATATTTCTTTAAATCTTTTATACATTTTCATATTAAATATTGACATACACCACATAGACATTTTCAGGATATTATCTATGATTTTTATTTTATTTTTAAAGAATTATTTGATCAAAATACTCTAACTTAGCAATGAATTTTCCTATTTATTGTTTAATGGGTTGTAGAGAACACAAGCGCTTATAAAGTCAGTGAAAAGTCTACACATCTGCATTTACTTGCTCTATTGTCTAAATACTTATCCAAATTTTGTCTTTTTTTAAAGGTGATTAATATTACACAATTTTGTTTCTGTTATTGTATTACCACAGTGACTACATAATCACAAAAGTTTAACCCACAAGATGGGAACTTTAACCTATTTATATGGATATTCACATTCATATTTTATAAGTAAGGCAAAATGAAATTCGATCGTTTTCCCCTGGGGGAAGGACTATAGCACAGACACACCATCGAAAGAAAACACAACAAACCGAGCGGATCGTCGGCTTATATGGCATGAATTCACGAGTTTATATAAGCTAGGGATTTTTAACATATTCCCACTTTAAATTCATGTGGGAACAAAACCTACTGTGGTTTATAAGTTTTCGCATATAAAGAAAGTTTTACTTTATGATAAAGAGATGTCAAAACTTTTTGCTATAATAGTATGTAGATTAGAATTTTTTCGAGCTGCTCAATTTAGTTTTGCAAAAGCGGTTAAGTAAGGGAGATTTAGAATTGAATCTAATTATGATATGCGTTATCAGGAGAGCATATGGAAAATAAGCTTAAGTTTATAAGATGCATTTGTCGATTTTGTGAATGTAATGGACACTTTAGGCCAAATCAAACTATTTACGTACGTAGGTTAATAAAGAGGCTTTTTTTTTACTTTTTAGGTTTTTATTTTTGCGTAGTTTTAAGAGATCGTTTATTTATTATAATATAAATTTTAATACTTTTAGCGAATTAAAAAAAAATTGGCTTATGGGGAGATCTGTGTTTGTATATATATATATATATATATATATATATATATATATATATATATATATATATATATATATATATATATATATATATATCGTCCGATAACTCAAAAAATAATGGACCGATCTTGATAAAATTTGCGGAGTACCTTCCTTTTGCAAGTGGCTTGGATAAGCTCGTTAGCCAGGAAAATCGGACTAGATTTTCCCGGAAAATTTTGTGTTTTCTTTATAAAAAAATTCATATCTCCGGAAATAACAACAAATTTAGGTCCCTAGCTTTAAAGACAAAGAAAGTTATGGGCAGTTAAAGCAACAAATTTTGGAGTTTTCCTCAAAACGTCAAACTCGCAATTTTAAACGTCAAAATTGGCAATGATTAGGCAGAGAATGTGAAAAAAATACCGTTTTTGAAAAGAAAATGTTGCCTAGGGCCCCCTGAATCCACAAACCCCAAGAAAAAATTCTTGTTTACACGACCCCCCCCCAGGGAAGTTACGGGACCAGGAGTGAGTAGGGTGCATAATTTTTTTTTAGCTAAATTTCATAGAACAAATTCGTTAATGCATTTTTGCATTTTTTATCGAAATATGATGCGTTTGTAAGAAAAAAATCTGGGCGCAGTAAGTGCGTTTTGGTAGCGAATTTTCGGTAAATTTGCAGTTTAGCTCCCGAACGCTTTTCAAAAAACTGTTTTCAGAAACCTGCCTAGGCCCCCACCCCCCTGGATCCACAAACCCGAAGGAAAATTTCTTGTTCACACTCCCCAAGGAAGTTACGGGATCAGGAGTGAGTACGGGTGTATAATTTTTTTTTAGATAATTTTTGTAAAACAAATTCGTTAATGCATTTTTGCATTTTTTATCGAAATATAATGCGTTTGTAAGAAAAAAATCTGGACGCAGTAAGTGCGTTTTGGTAGCGAATTTTCGGTAAATTTGCAGTTTAGCTCCCGAACGTTTTTCAAAAAACTGTTTTCAGAAACCTACCCCCATCCCCCCATGGATCCACAAACCCCAAGAAAAATTTCTTGTTCACACCCCCCAAGGAAGTTACGTGACCAGGAGTGAGTAGGGGTGCTGAGCGGGGTAGGTAGTAAAAAGGAAATATGAGCACAAAATTCGAATAAAGCGGGCTTGAAAGCTGTCTTTTTCACATCTTGAAGCCATATCCCCCTTTAACCCTGCCTACCCCGCACACCACCCCTATTCACTCCCAGTCCCATAACTTCCTTGGGGGGTGTGAACAAGAAATTTTTCTTGTGGTTTGTGAATCCAGGTGGGGTCCTAGTAATGTTTCTTAAAACAATTTGTTCAAAAGCGTTCGGGAGCTAATCTGCAAATTTACCGAATTTTCATTAAATCCTTCAAATTTTAATAACTCAATTTGCTATTAACATAAGCTTTGTTGGATAGAAAACCAACATTTAAGTGTATTTTCGGAAAATTTTTGTATATTTTCAAACCATAAGTAATTTTGATAAAATTTAGTACATTGTTTCTACCACATAGGCTAAACCGGTAATCAGATTGATGGCTGCTCGCATTTGCTGTTAAAAACATTTTTATGGAAATTCACTTCCATAACACATTTGCTGCATCTAGACTTTTGAAAAATGTTTTTATATTTTCAAACAATAAATTTATTTCAATGAAATATGGTACATTGTTGCTACTATATAGGCAACCAAGTTTGATGCCTGCTTTCATCAAAGAAAGACATTTGCTATTAAAAATATTTTGAAGAAAATTCGCTACCATAACGCACTTGCTGCGTCCAGAGATTTTATACATTAGTTGTGCCAATGTATTATCGGATTTAATTGAATATATATTTTACTTGTCGCTTTATTTTGATGATCGGGAAACTTGCAATATAAAGTTTATTGCGTTTTGGTTTTGTCTTACTTGAATGGTTCCGTTTGTGATCTAGGAAAAGTCTGTATGTTGATTTAAGATTTTTACAAACCGCCTTAAATATTTTGTTAATGTCTGTTATTTATTTTAGGTGCAATTTTAAAACTCGCTTCATATCATTAATAATGGAAAAAAATTTCCGAAAGCTAGGCATTATAATTTTTTCTTACTGACGGCTATCCCGCAATTTTAGGACATAAAAAAGTGTGGACGCAGCAAGTGCGTTATGGTAGTTAATTTTCATAGAAATTGTCTTTTCAATTTTTTTTTACGAAAATCATATATATGCCCCAAGTAAAATAGTTTTTGTATGTAATATTTGATAGATATTATTGAACACACAAATATCTTTGTCTTGTGTCTTCTTGTGGCGTCCAGTGGTACCAACAATTTTTTTCATTGAATGCTGCTTACACTTTTTTTAGTTCAACTTGGAGATCTAAATTTTGGTACGTACTTTAGCTGTTAGTGAATTTTCGAAAAAATATTTACTAAATATATATTTACTATATATATATATATATATATATATATATATATATATATATATATATATATATATATATATATATATATATATATATATATATATATATATTCAATTTTGCTCGTACTTCAATATGCATAGTACGATGCTTTTGAATGCTTTCTACTAAAAACTGCTTTCTCTCAACTGAAGGGATATGTATATCGATCGCTTCTATTTCCATTTAATATATTGCCAAATCTACCAACCTAGCGCGTCTCCTTCCATCTAATTTTTTTCAAGATACTAATTTATTTAATTTTATTTTATATATGTATGTATATATATATATATATATATATATATATATATATATATATATATATATATATATATATATATATATATATATATATATATATATATATATGAATATATATATATCTATATATATATATATATATATATATATATATATATATATATATATATATATATATATATATATATATATACTTCTGGGTGAATAAAACTTTCATATTTCCCTTATTTATCGTTTAGGAACATTTTAAAACTATTATCCATGAGTTAGTTATAAAATTTTGTAATTAATTTTTAGTGGAAGGATCAGTGACACTGTTGTTATGTTATGATGCCAAACTTTTTTTAAAAGACGCCTATCTTGAAGTATTTTCACCTAATTTATTTCATAACATATTTCCATAGGTATATCATAATATCAAAAGATTTCATAGTGGTACACGTTAAATTATTCCTGTATGAATTTCCGCGAACCGTCATTTTTTGTAAATAGTTCAAGTTTATTTTTATTACCTCACCTAAAAATTTTTAACTGACAAGTATGTCACATTATCACATCATTATTAAATATACTTTCAACATTATCAAAATTAAGAATCACCCGACAATCATATTAGCCAAATCATTGTACAACCATTGTATGGATCAAAATGGATACTGGAGAAAGAGGACACAGCCATATATTATAACGGCGCTTCAAACACTCAATTCATTCACACCAAAAATAGAAATCACAAACACATTGCCTTGCTTCCAATATACGATCAAAACACAGCTGAGCACCATCACAACAAAAGAGTTCAAACTTAGAAAAGAAGAAAACAACAGAAACCACTCTCATCACATACAAAACGAACACCAATACACATTTATTTTCACGGATGGATCTGTGGACCCGATAACATACAAAGCAGGAAGTAGCATAACAACACACATAAAAATCTACAAATTCTCAGCCAGAATACCGGACTTCACAAACATATGCAACACTGAAATAGTAGCTATCCAAACCGCCTGCGAATACATAAATACAAATAACATAAGGAATGCCATTATTTGCTCAGATTCGATTAGTGCCATCGAAAAAATATCACAGCCAAAATATAGTAAAAAAAAATGAAACACTACAGTTGCAAACCAAACAAACAATAATAGAAAGGTGGGAAAAAGGAAAAGATGTATACCTGGCATGGATACCAGGACACGCCCATATAACAGAAAATGAAATAGCAGACCAACTAGCTAACATTGGAAGAAACCTCAATATCACCTTGAACACTAAAATAAACACGTCCAAATTAACGCAACCATTACAAAATGAAATAAAAACCGAATGGGAAGAAACATGGAAGGAGAAAAACCATAGCAGGTGGTATGCATCCATCTAAAATTGTCTGCCTTTGGAACCTTGGTTTAATAAATATCCATACACGAACAGAAAACACATAACAAACAGTATCCGCATGAGAACAGGACATTGCTCAACCCCAAAACATTAATATAGGATATGAGTTAAAGAAACACCAAACTGTGATTGTGGAGAAGAAGGAGACAACACATATGCTCTTTAACTGTAAAAATCGCCCAAAACAAAATAAGGACCTATATAAAAAACTTATTGAAAATCACATAACAACACCAATTTACACCCAACAAATTCTAACTGAACTAAACACTAAAACAATTAAGATAATAAAAGAATTTTTTAAAGAAAACAACATTAAGATTTAATAAAAACTCTACAACTATTACAATCAGCCGCACCTACGCTAAATACGTATCAGACTATCAAACATAATAGAGAAAATATGGCGATGCCAATATAAAGTCCGACAATCGACAACCGTCACTAGATTAGACTACGTTTAATGGCTCAATGGACCAACGTCTTAGGCTAAACAAAATAGACATAGAATAGAAATATACTACTGTATCCAAATTGCATAACTGTTACAATTAATTAGATTTTATGATGTCTGTTTTCATGCTAATTTAGAATCAAACATTATTTCTATATTTATATAGAAGTGGAATTACGTCCTTGACAATTGTATGGTCGATGTCATTATTTTCTTTTACAGGTTAGTTTAATCAAATTTGTTTAAGTGTTTGCCCGTAGAAATTTGAAACTATGATTCTATTGATTTACTTAGTCGTATTATCAGACCTATTAACATTACTTTTATAATTGCCGCAAAAGTTGTCCTAAAACATATATAAAACCTATTCTAAAACATTACCATGCCTTTGACTTAACCTATCCATACATTATTTTTAGTCTTTTTATTAATACACAAAAGGCTTCCTTTTGTAACCAAATGGTTTATTGTAAATAAAAAAACCTCTTGTGGCCCACTAACGTTTGTATAACCCGGATTTACTTGACTTTATTCTTTTATTCACTTTGCACAAGGTATCCACACACTTTATAGTTAACTATGGTCTCTTCTGCTAGCTTATCTAGTTGTAAACTTCCTATATCAATTATGGATTGAGCTTACATTGAAAGTGTACCTGTTATCTGATTTTGATTAATTTTGTTTTCTTTCGTTACATATATGTATCCCGAACTTTTCCAAATTTACCTAGTTTCGAAACATGCAGCTATGTGTTACTTGAAATTCTCTTATGGTTATTGAAAAATATGGATTTATCAGAGTGGCACTGCAAAACCCTACCTTTTGATTAGTAGAATAGCTAGTGTTATATATCTCAAGGTACGTTTCATTGTGTTGAATGAAAATATTAAATTAGATTTGCCTAAGGAAACTTCATCAATTGTTGTAATCTCCCATTTCAACATTTTTGTAATGAAAGTGTGAATGCTTTATGTAGTGAGCAGGGCTTTAGCGATATATATATATATATATATATATATATATATATATATATATATATATATATATATATATATATATATATATATATATATATAGCTATGGTATTTTTTTATTGAGCAATTTTAATTGTAGAGCATGAGAATTCAATAATTTCGAATTTGCCTCTTTATTTAAAAATGCTACCATTGATGAACCTGAAATTATGCCAAAGATTGTTTACTTACTGCTGTATTTTAAAAATTTCTTTTCATCTCATGGGTAGGGTTCTGTGATTGGGCTAGCATTTTTGTTTGATATATCTTATTTAAAATTTTTATGACTCCACAGTGTTTGCAAATTTCAAAAAAAAATTTAATTGGGTACTTTTGATTTTACTTTTAATTCACAGTGAAAAATAGCCTTACTTTATCATATCACTATTATTTGTTTGATTGGGGACAAAATTAAACAGACTATGTAAGTACAAGCCAGTCTGTTCATTACTGGTTAATTAAATTCAAAATTTTCATTTAAACATAGCTATATCAAAATTATCATCACTGATTGTCGATAGATCATACAAATCAAACTTATTTAAAACAATAAATGAACTAACTACGATTTAGTATAATATCTGCCTTAGTGAGCTAAAGATACATAAAAATCATCAATGGGACTGAAAATTTTTAAAAACTAGACACAATATAGAAAAAAGTCTGCACATTCATAACGATAAAGTTCACATTTGTTTGATTTGGGTCAAAATTAAACAAACTATGTAAGTACAAGCCAGTATGTTTTATTACTCGTTGATTAAATTTAAAATTTCCATTAAAACATAGCTATATCAAAATCATCATCACTGATTGTCGATAAATCATACATATCAAACTTATTTGAAACAATGAATTAACTAACTACGATCTAGTATAATATCCTCCTTAGTGAGCTAAAGATACATAAAAATCATCAATGGGACCGAAATTTTTAAAAAACTAAACACAATATAGAAAAAAGTCTGCACATTCATAACGATAAAGTTCACAAAACGACTTGCTGATTGATGTCTAATTGATTCTTCTATTGGTTGTGTACTAATTGCTTTCCATTGGATCTACTGTTTAGATTTTAAAGCTTGCCTGCAATTGCTAATTATTTTCCATTTTATATTGAAACGGTCCTAACAAACCGCGTGCCAGATGCTCATGTATATTTTCCCATTTCAACACTGAATATTATTTTATTATGATGCACTTTTTTGCAGATTACATCAAGCCTTGACTGCCGTTACGCTTAATTTTCAATTCCCATATTTACACTGTCGCCGTGCGTCATAGAATGAAGATTTTCTTGCCGCAGTTGATTTACGAATCGTCCTGGTATACTGTAGCCGTTTTCTTAAATAGCTACACCTCGTTAAAATAAAGTTCATGGGCCTTACGTTTTCCCATTGTCCAACTTCTTGTTCGTTGCACTTATTGGAAACAACAAAAATAGCATCCCTGCGTTTCACTATTATCGACCTCTGCAGGAGGCTGCATTTGTTGGGCGAAATATAGACTTTAGGCGTGAGCCACAATAGTCCTTAAGGTCGCGGTGGAGGGCCGATATGGCCCACTCACATACAAACCTAACCTAACCTTCACTATTAACGAACACTGTGTGTCTTTCTTATAATTGGTAACTGACAAAAAATTATTTTTAACTTATCTACTACACATTTATTTAACGTATAAGGATAAAATAAAAGCATTATCTTCTATTAAAACTATAAATAAAAATAAGGCTATTGTTTTGTGTTCTATTGTATTCCAACGACTTTTGCTTAGTGAACCTAAACGTACTACAAGTAAAAAAGAAAGCATTGTTCTGTATTCTTTTAATTCTCATGCTATTCCTTATTTAACCCTAAATATTCTAGACTCAATTATACAGGGCATTTAAATATTAGGATGCATAAATTTAATGTACATGGCCCGTTTTTCTCCACAATAAAATGTTTCTAATTTTCTGGCATATTTGCTATCTATAGCAATATATATATATATATATATATATATATATATATATATATATATATATATATATATATATATATATATATATATATATATATATATATATATATATATATATATATATATATATATATATATATATATATAGTAGATAGGGAGCCACCTGGGCTCACCCCCTCCACTTTTTTTCTGCGCATGCGCGATGACCTCATGCGCATGCGCTGACTTGTGACAGCTGACCTGCCAGTGTTGACAGCTGTCAATGTCATCTGACCTGACAGCTGTCAACGTCAGCTGTCAGACCTGTCAGTTTTGACAGATGTCAAATGTCATCTGGCCTGTCAAACGCGTTCCAAGATGGCTGACCTGTCATAGACAGCCGCAACCCGGGTTAGGTCTCTATGGAACTGTCTTATGTCACATCTGACCTGATGACGTCAAATGCCCCAAGATGGCCGTTCCTGTTTGACAGGGACCTGTCATGATGTTCCATAGATAGCCACACACACAGCACACAGGTTAGGTTTCTATAGAACTGTCTTATGTCTGACCTGAGATGACGTCAGATGTTCCATAGATAGCCACAGCCCCAGGTTAGGTTTCTATAGAACTGTCTTATGTCACATCTGATGACGTCAGACGTTCCATAGATATCTACAAGTCAGGTTAGGTCTCCATGTGTGTTTGTCGAATACCAGCTGTTTGATTGTTTATTAAGGTTATGTATGTGTTGTATGACAGAAGCATGCTTATTACCAATCATCTGATTGTTTATTAAGGTTATGTTTGTATTTGTTATGTCGTCAACGTGCTATCTGATTGTTTATTAAGGTTATGTTCGTACACACACAGTTGTCTGTTGTTTATTGTATTGGTAAGATGTGTTGTATTGAAGTTGTTAGGGTATTTCGTTTTTGGCGGGAAATTTGAATTTGTTCGAAAATTAGCATCTGTTATGTCCAGAGATCTGACTCATCGAGCAAGGGAATATTCTAATTGTAAATTGGTAGAGTGGGAGAATATTCCCTTGCTCGAGGGGGGAGGTCTGTTGGACACAGTCATTCGGCATAGTCATACATACATATATGAGAAAGATATAGTGGGGGTAATTTGAAATATGATTTTGTTTAAAGAAAAGCATTCGCCTGAAATTAGATTTGAACCCACGAACCTCGAACGACCATACAGCTTACTCAGATATCTACTATTGCTAAACCAAATACACCACAGACGCACACGATAAAAGTTTGTTTGCGGTTGTATATATATAAAACAAAAACCTGTTGTTGTTTACATATGATAATTTAAAACGTGTTTATCAGGCTGATGAGTGTGTGGGTGTGGGCGGTATCTCTATTACATTCCAATTTTAACATAATAGGAACGTTAATTTTAAAAACATTGGTAAATATATTTTATAGTAAAAGAGATTTAAACACGTTCCAATTAACATATCTAATATCAAATTCTAAAAACAAAAACGTTTTGAAGTAAAACTATTAAATCAATAACAAAACGTATTTACATATATACTAATTAACCTGTTTCTGGAGCTGTAATAAAACTGAGATCAGTTTTTACGTAGGTGTTTGTTTTATGTGAGTGTTTCCTATTAGAGTGACTCTGAATTTATATTATATATAGGGAGTGATCAAAAAACACAAGTAACAAAACTCGATTTAAAACATCAAAACTAAACTTTGATGTACGAGGGTTGGCTGATATAGAGTGGTTTGAAATGAATGTAAACAGACTGTTGATATATGAATATATATAAAGGGGTTAATCAAAATACAACAAAATAAAAATAAAACAACTGATTTACATACAATAAAAATTTATTAGGATTAATTAAGTTGTACATATTGATACATAAATAACATGCTATTATTACATAATGGCTCTAACGATGCCCGTTAGAGGTTTATATTCCATTACACTGTCATGAATAACCAAACAATAAACACGCGTATTTTTAGGGAAGTTGGCGTGACTCATAAACTCCACCTTAATGTCCACCGTTGAAGACTTGATTGACTCGTTCTGTTGCTGACAGTCAATCACAAATAGAGCTCGGTCTTTAAACTCGTCATAATTCAAGATAGGCTCCGACATGTTTTTATAACAAAAGCTTTTTTGAAAATCTGTATACATGTGATAGGCTTCTGCATATTTCGATTTCTCAAAATCCATATTCATAGATTCATAAGGGTAGCATTCTGAATTTAGAAACACTCGGAGATCCAACATACCAATGTTATCGAAATAGTCTGGCCTCTTCTTCACGTTGTCCTTACGATCTGTTTGAAATGCTATAATCACATATCGAGGTCTTTCCAAGTTGGTTGCAGTTTTAACAGCCCACACATCTCTGTTGATATCTCTGAGTGCTGGTAACTCATATATGTCCCATTTGCGGTATGCGAGAAATATAGATGTGTCTTTTGCTATTTTATCCATTAGTTCCAATTTCATTTTATCATTGGGAAAGACATGTTTTACCTTTAAAAACATATTGGTTACGGTAATTTTTGCTCGTGTCGTACCTGTGCTGTAATAGCCGTTGGAATCGTTTCGAACTCTTGTAAAGCGGAAAGTATGTTTGCCACAGAGAACTCCTTTGAAATGATGAAAGAAACTGAAGAGGAACCAAACAGGTATGAGCATGTGAAACTTGTTATCATTTAAGGTGATGTGCTCCGACGACACATTCAGACCGGCGTTGCTAAGAGATTGGGCTTCATTCTTACTGAACGATAGCAGACTTTTGATGATTGTTGTGGTGTATGGGTCTCGCACTCGTTCCACTTCCTTGTTATTTAACTCATAGGTCATTGATTCAAACAGAGCTGCTCCTCCATTATTTGACAGATAACAAGCACCAGTGGCATTTTGGACTGCTACAGGTTCCAGAGTACCTTCGATTATTAGAGCTGACTCGGCCAGACATACGAACGCATCTTGTTGGTTGATGGCTATTTCAATTTCATCGCTGTTACCAAACGATTTAGTTGGGGAATAGTAAGAGCGCAGCTCTTCTCGATCGATGGCATCATCAAACACGGGGTCTTTGAATATTTCTAGTTTTGACGACATGATAACCCAGGCTCTGCAGGAACTCAATATTATCGGGACGAAGCGTACCCTTTGACGTGTCTGACTCAACTGAATTTGTTTGGGTAGATGCACTTGCTTTTATATCCTTAAAGACCAACATACTAAGCAACTTTTATAAGTTTCAAGCGAACAGACACCTCTTCACCTTGAAAGTTGACAGGAACTGAATCTTGGTCGACGATGTCGATGCTTATATTGGAAATCTCTTGCTTGTTCACCGGTAAGTAAATTAAATTTTTAGGTTCTATATCGATTGCGTAGCCAGGATCAACCATCGGAGCAAACTCATACAGCGTATGTGAGGGTTGTCCGTTATAATAGGAACCAGACACAATATTGGTTTCTATGCGAATCTGTCTAACATCCACTATTTCAACAGGTAAATCAGATTCATAAAAGATGTCCGGCTGAAGGACTTGTTTTGAAAAGCCCAACATTCGCCCAATCGAACCATCAAATTCAAAACTGACATTTGTATAACACTTTAGTCTACATTTGATGGTGTTCGGATTAGGTCTCAGAATCAGAGCCTGTTGCTTTTGTTCGTGTGTTGCTGTAGCACCAACAAGTTCATTTTGAAGTAACTCTTCCAAGTGTGTTATTTCATAAGCACCGGTGGGTATCGTGATGGTTCGCCAACCGGTTCCTTCTTTTACATGAAATTTGTTTTTACCTTCATAGATGTTGGGTATGTTGTTGTAGGTGTGAAAGCCTATCAAGGCAACAGCATAACTACCATCCAAAACGATTGGTGGATGGTAGTCTGACGACAGATGGGAGCTGCGGTATTTCAACACAAAGGTGTGCGCCATGACTGATACACACAGGCTACTGTTTGAGTCTTTTATTGCAATGGTTTTTGCAGATACAACCCATAACCGGAGCGCTGTTTCTTGAGATACATGCCTTTGTCTCACTTGCATTCATATATATACACACCCAAAAAAATATAGTTTAGTTTAAGTTAAGATGCGTACCAGCAAACACGCTTCTGCCTTACCCATTACAAATATAGACGATGTTGTTACGGACACAGCTCAACAACAACTGAGGCATGGTCCTCTCTTTCCAAACACCGTTCGCTGTATCATATGTGGTCCCAGTGGGTGTGGTAAAACTAATGTCATGCTGAGTTTGTTGTTTGAAGCAAACGGTTTAAAATTTGATAACGTGTATGTGTATTCAAAGTCTCTGTATCAACCGAAATACAAGATGTTAAAGGAGGTGATGAATGCAACAAAAGGTGTTGGTTACTATCCTTATAGAGAAAACGATGAAATATTAGATCCTGAAGATGCCAAGGACAACTCTGTGTTTATATTTCATGATGTAGCTTGTGACAAACAAGATAAAATAAGAGCATACTTCAGTATGGGCAGACATAAGAATATTGATTCATTCTATCTCTGTCAAACATATACACGAATACCCAAACATCTGGTACGTGACAACACCAATGTTATTGTGTTATTCAAGCAAGATGAAACCAATTTAAAACATGTGTACGACGATCATGTGACCACCGATATGGACTTTAAACACTTTAAAACTATCTGCCACCAATGCTGGAAAGATAATAAGTATGGTGTGTTGGTGATTGTGAAGGAAAACGATGTACACAAAGGTCGATATAGAAAAGGATTCGATAGATATATATTATTCTAACAAACAATGATAGACAGGACAGTCAGCTGACTAACACAGGTGTCTAACACAGCTGTCATACAGCTGTCTAACACAGCTGTCATACAGCTGTCTAACACAGTTGTCATACAGCTGTCTAACACAGCTGTCTAACACAGCTGTCTAACACAGATGTCTAACACAGCTGTCTAACACAGATGTCTAACACAGCTGTCTAACACAGCTGTCTAACACAGCTGTCTTGTAACGAGGCCAGACTTGCGGGGTGAATTATACGGTAAAACGGATCAATGGATTTACAGGAACGGTCCCGGGCGCCAGATTTTAGAGGGTTTACTCCCTACGAGGGTGTCTGCGACCTCGTCACAAGACTCCGACCACCGACGTGGCCGGAGTGCCTGGGTAGCTCCGTGGAGAGGGTCCGGTAGCCTGTTATGTAGCAGGCCGTATAGATACCTCCGGGGTTGCGGGCTTTAATCGCTCCCCCGGTATTTACCTGACCTTCCGAAAGTTTATAAGGGTGTAGCAGATTTATATACGATTATGAAACAGACTGAACGTAGTTTCCACTCTATTTATTACATTATAAGATTTTACAACACACGGGTATGCTCACAATATGTAATGTACTTATCGCTCTAACTTATTCTAAGACAAGCCATATTGCTGGTGACGGACCAACGAAATCACTTATTCCCCACGGAAAGAAAATGCGGGAGTCACGCGGACGGAAACCTCGAGTGCGGTGGTTTACAACCCGTGGATGCAGCCGTTAAATGGGTCAATTGGAGACGCGCTCCTCAAATAGCAAAAATGGCGCCTATCCGACGGAGTCGACAACAAGAGATCCAACGCCTCGACGTCAGGGCGTCGATATGGAACGGGAGGGTTACAGGGGAACACCCTGCGAAAGGATATTGTCGTGTACCAACTCGACCTTGGCCTGCTTGTGTACTACAGCGTCCAGACCAGAGTCGACTTGGAACCGTCGTAGTTAATACCCTTAGAAGGTCTGTGTTAGATACAGCATCACCTTCCAGAAGTATTATGACACGCTAACAATGAGGGGATAGGATTATGAAGGGGAACGGCACTAAATCTCGTGGTCTCGACGTCGACGGGTAGGCACGTGGGGACTGAGAGAAAATATCCGAAAATTCTCTACAATTATATCAAATAAGGCAAATCATTGATTGTTGTTGCCCTTACTTGGTGAAACTTGTCCATACTGCATACAGACTTGGAGAATACTTCTCTAGCTTCACTGTTGGTTTTTAGTGGTGAAGGACGTAGCCAGCGCGTGAGCTAACTGGAGCAAGTGGCCCTTCGAATTCTGGAAGTTCTAGGATGTTCTTCAATGCTTCTGTGACTATAGTTTCGCTGCTTGACAGCATTTTCAGACAGATTAAAATTGAATTAGTACGAAATCATGACAACTACAAATAAATATCTGTTGCTAGGTTATGATATGATGTTTTGATCAAAAAATTTTTTTTATCAAATAGAAAATAAAATGAAACACAGATGACAGATGAGGTTTTCAAAATGTCTATGTGATGTATGTCAATATTTAACATAAAAACTAGAACTAGCCTATAATAACTATGATAACAGTTACAACAATAAAATAACTAAACAATAACAGTATAAAAGTAGTCTCTATACAACGAAAATATCGACATACATCAACTCATTATTTTATTACAACTTTTTTGAAATAATAGTTAAATTTATTTTCTTTGGCATATTTAATTAGAAAGAAGAATATCCAAGAAAGGGGAATTCATTAAATCAGTTTGCTCGTTTAAAACAAGGTAGTTATTGTCGTGTGTGTGCCTTTTGACTTCTAAAGCTTCAAAAAAGTCTAGTTTACGTTTGTCATCATAAAAATGTAGTGGTTCTATGCGGTTATTTATTGTAGGTCTATGTTCGGTATCAATAATATGTTTTGCAAATGTAGATTTGTCAGCGTGGTTATTTCTAAATGCAGAAATATGTTCTTTGTATCGGGTGTTAAAATTTCTAGAAGTTTGACCTATGTAGATTGCGTTACAATGTGTACAAGCTAATTTATAAACTCCAGCTTTTGTCAGGAAACAAGATTTTTCTTTCGCGTTAAATAACAAATCACGCGTCGTGTTGTAAGATTTAAAAGCTACCTTTGTATTTGTACAAGTGTTTAAAATTTTTGAAATGTTTTCTGAAATGGTTCCAAAATAAGTTATCGAAACGTATCTGTTGTCTTCTTTGTCTCTAATATTTGGATAAATTAAATTAATCGCTAATTTGTATTCTTTTCTCTCTATCATTTTATCTATTATTTTAACAGAGTAGCCATTATTAAATGCTGTTTGCTTAATTATTGAAATTTCTTTTTCAAAATTGTTTTGTGACATAGGTATTGAAAATGCACGATGTAACATAGAATGATAGGCTGACAGCTTTTGTGAAAAAGGGTGACATGAATCGTATGGTATGGTTGTGTCAGTGTAAGTTGGTTTCCTATATATTGAAAAGTCAAATGAATTATTTTCTAATTTTCTAATTGTTAAGTCTAAAAAGTTTATACAACTGTTAGCTTCTTCTTCTAGAGTAAACTTAATATTTGTGTGAAAGCTATTAATAAAATTTAAAAATTCATTTAATTCTGTATGACTACCTTGAAAACATGCTAAAATATCATCTACGTATCTGTACCAAAAGACAATATTATGTGAAAGTTCTGATGTTAAAATTTGGTTTTCTAAGTTTTCCATAAATATGTTGGCTAATAAAGGTGACAACGGACTACCCATAGGCAGACCTTCATTTTGCATATAAATTTTATCATTAAATTTAAAATAGTTTTGTTTTATACATTCATTAAAAAGATTCATCATTTCTTGTCTTTTTATGACATTTACGTTCTTTTCTATTAAAACGTTTTCTAATAGAGGTAAACATTCTTTAGGGGGTATCTTAGAATACATGCTACAAACATCAAACGAAACTAATTTACTATTTGTGGGAATAATTAAGTTATTTAATTTTTGTGTAAGTTCATAAGAATTCTTAACTGAATATTTTGGAAAGTAATTGTATTCTTTAATAAGTGAAACCAGTTTGCTCGCTATCTTATGATTAGGTGTATTAACATAGCTAACTACTGGTCTCACTGGTTTATTTGGCTTATGAATTTTCAGGTGGCCATATAATTTTGGTGGTTGCGGGCTTTTATATAAAAGATATTTCTTTTCTTGTTGACTAAACAGAGACACATTTTTAAGTTCATTTTTTAGTTTTGTCTGTATGCAGTATGGACAAGTTTCACCAAGTAAGGGCAACAACAATCAATGAATTGAAGAGGTCTTCTATCGAAGAGCTTGCCCATTTGTATAGAAAATTGAAAATCAAGCAGATGAACGCTTCCCAGAATGCATGGTTTAACCAAGAGTGCATAAGAAAGAAGGTCATCCCGAAGTACGTAATCATAACAACTACTATAACATCAAATCAATCAAAAATTGCTATTAGAAAAGCCAGTTTCATCTGGCTGAAAGAAGAATCCAAGAAATGGTTTTCAATTCGTGATAGTTTGCTTCTTTATATCAAGGTAATCCATTCAGAACTTGCTTATAAATTACATCCAGTAGAATTTGATATATTAGATGACCAAATACATATTTTAGTTAGTGAATTGAAATTTAAAAAACGCTTAACACAGACAAACAAAATTAGAAACCTAGAAAGCACACAACATTTACATAATCGAGAAAGATCTCCCCCACAAACACATAAGTTTTACAAAAGGTTTGAAAACCTAAGCGATACAATTTTTACAACTGAAGAAATTTCTTTTCTAAATAAAGGATATAAATACTGCCCAAAATTTAAATTTACAAACAAAATTAAAGAGATATTAGCTTCTGAATCCGAAATTGCTTCCAGATCTATAAGGCAATATGAAAAATTAAAAATATGTGAATTTTTAAGACATTTAACTTCAAAATATGACAAACGTCAAATTAACGAAACTCAAATTTTAAAATCTGTTCAGCATAAAATATTAGACAATGATTTAGTTTTTACTAAAGCTGATAAAGGAAATACAACTGTAGCTATAAGTAGGGACGCATATAACATTAAAATTAATGATTTTATTACTACGGAAAATTTAACAGAAATTAGGAGAGACCCAACAAACGCATTTCAGACAAAACTAAAAAATGAACTTAAAAATGTGTCTCTGTTTAGTCAACAAGAAAAGAAATATCTTTTATATAAAAGCCCGCAACCACCAAAATTATATGGCCACCTGAAAATTCATAAGCCAAATAAACCAGTGAGACCAGTAGTTAGCTATGTTAATACACCTAATCATAAGATAGCGAGCAAACTGGTTTCACTTATTAAAGAATACAATTACTTTCCAAAATATTCAGTTAAGAATTCTTATGAACTTACACAAAAATTAAATAACTTAATTATTCCCACAAATAGTAAATTAGTTTCGTTTGATGTTTGTAGCATGTATTCTAAGATACCCCCTAAAGAATGTTTACCTCTATTAGAAAACGTTTTAATAGAAAAGAACGTAAATGTCATAAAAAGACAAGAAATGATGAATCTTTTTAATGAATGTATAAAACAAAACTATTTTAAATTTAATGATAAAATTTATATGCAAAATGAAGGTCTGCCTATGGGTAGTCCGTTGTCACCTTTATTAGCCAACATATTTATGGAAAACTTAGAAAACCAAATTTTAACATCAGAACTTTCACATAATATTGTCTTTTGGTACAGATACGTAGATGATATTTTAGCATGTTTTCAAGGTAGTCATACAGAATTAAATGAATTTTTAAATTTTATTAATAGCTTTCACACAAATATTAAGTTTACTCTAGAAGAAGAAGCTAACAGTTGTATAAACTTTTTAGACTTAACAATTAGAAAATTAGAAAATAATTCATTTGACTTTTCAATATATAGGAAACCAACTTACACTGACACAACCATACCATACGATTCATGTCACCCTTTTTCACAAAAGCTGTCAGCCTATCATTCTATGTTACATCGTGCATTTTCAATACCTATGTCACAAAACAATTTTGAAAAAGAAATTTCAATAATTAAGCAAACAGCATTTAATAATGGCTACTCTGTTAAAATAATAGATAAAATGATAGAGAGAAAAGAATACAAATTAGCGATTAATTTAATTTATCCAAATATTAGAGACAAAGAAGACAACAGATACGTTTCGATAACTTATTTTGGAACCATTTCAGAAAACATTTCAAAAATTTTAAACACTTGTACAAATACAAAGGTAGCTTTTAAATCTTACAACACGACGCGTGATTTGTTATTTAACGCGAAAGAAAAATCTTGTTTCCTGACAAAAGCTGGAGTTTATAAATTAGCTTGTACACATTGTAACGCAATCTACATAGGTCAAACTTCTAGAAATTTTAACACCCGATACAAAGAACATATTTCTGCATTTAGAAATAACCACGCTGACAAATCTACATTTGCAAAACATATTATTGATACCGAACATAGACCTACAATAAATAACCGCATAGAACCACTACATTTTTATGATGACAAACGTAAACTAGACTTTTTTGAAGCTTTAGAAGTCAAAAGGCACACACACGACAATAACTACCTTGTTTTAAACGAGCAAACTGATTTAATGAATTCCCCTTTCTTGGATATTCTTCTTTCTAATTAAATATGCCAAAGAAAATAAATTTAACTATTATTTCAAAAAAGTTGTAATAAAATAATGAGTTGATGTATGTCGATATTTTCGTTGTATAGAGACTACTTTTATACTGTTATTGTTTAGTTATTTTATTGTTGTAACTGTTATCATAGTTATTATAGGCTAGTTCTAGTTTTTATGTTAAATATTGACATACATCACATAGACATTTTGAAAACCTCATCTGTCATCTGTGTTTCATTTTATTTTCTATTTGATAAAAAAAAAATTTTTTGATCAAAACATCATATCATAACCTAGCAACAGATATTTATTTGTAGTTGTCATGATTTCGTACTAATTCAATTTTAATCTGTCTGAAAATGCTGTCAAGCAGCGAAACTATAGTCACAGAAGCATTGAAGAACATCCTAGAACTTCCAGAATTCGAAGGGCCACTTGCTCCAGTTAGCTCACGCGCTGGCTACGTCCTTCACCACTAAAAACCAACAGTGAAGCTAGAGAAGTATTCTCCAAGTCTGTATGCAAATAAGGCAAAACTAAAATATTCTTACCTCGACGGCGTTAGATAGGTTTATTGCGCCACGGACTTGTCTCTCACAATCACGGACAAGAGGGTACGGTATACTGACGTTCCTCTACCACTTCTATAAATTGACTCTAATTTTTTGAATATAATTTCCAGCTAAATATTCTTCAACACGCTACGGCAAACGGTCAACTATCTACCTCAGTAGTTAAATTCTCTCTGTCCAGTCCTCGGTTGAAACATCTTAATCGGTGGAAGATACCTTATCCTTATCTCTGCAGATATGTTTTTACACCGCCGCGATAATTCGGAAAATGCGTACTTTTAAGAAATGTTAATGATGAAGATAATAATTTTTACTGCGTGGAATTTTTATTTGTATGAATTATATTATTTTTATTTTCGAACAGCCGTTTCCAGTACATACGGCTGTTCTGAAAATATAGACTTCGTCACACGCCCCCCCTTCGTACAGAAAAATATTTGCATACAAATATTTTATCCCTACCGACTTGTTGGCCGTCACCTACCTACAACTAACAAAACATTGCAATTTTCAACAAAAAAAATCTTACTCTACCAACTAAACCTTAACCTATTATAAAATTAATACTAGCTATTGTGTAGTAGTGTACATTGGGGTCGGTCATTTACGACAACGTTTGCTGGCGGTTGCGTCCCAAGGTTTGGAGTGACACGGTGCCTTCCTTGTGGTCGACGCCTCGTGGTGTGCCGGGTAGTGTCCTGGAGACCTGGGCTGGGGTTCACCTGCACTACGTAGTTGACGGACGGGGTTCCTCCTCATGTCGACGGGGACCAGCGGAGACGGTGGGTGGTACGGTTTGAGGTCTTTGATGTGGATATTGTGATACCTCTTACCCGCTTCGTCTTTCAGATCGTAGACCACCCGCGACACGACTTTGCTCACGGTGTACGGTCCCGTATATTTCGGGGCCAATTTTGCCGCAAAGCCCCGGGGTGCCGAAGACAGTGGACGATCTACCCGTAGGACGCGGTTACCTACGACGCATCGCCAGTCGCGACGCCTCAGGTTGTAATGGCCGCTCTGCTGAGAAAAGGCCCTATCGAGGTTGATCTTCACGATTTCGAAGGTCTCCCGCAACTTCTCCACTCGATTCAATTGGCGGTTGATTTGGGGAGCGTCCACGATGGCATCGTCTCCGTCTGCTGGTTCGGTGGTCGGTATCATGTTCGGTGCCGACAATTCCCGCCCAAAATTGAGGAACGCCGGAGAGAAGCCGGTCGACTGCTGTTTAGCGGTGTTTATGGCGAACACTAGCTCGGGCAATCTCTCATCCCATCTGGCCTGTTCGCTGTCACAAAACAGCGATATCATGGTCTTTAGCGCGCGGTTGCTTCTCTCCACGGGATTGGCTTGGGTTGTATACGGGGGTGTTAAACGGTGTTTGATGCCCATTTCTTTGAGCAATCCTTTAAATACGCGACCGGTGAATTGGGGGCCATTGTCGCTAATAACTATTCGTGGGGTCCCGAAGCGCATCATAACCTGTTCGAAGAGCACGTCGGCAACGGCTTTAGCCGACGATTTTCGCAACGGTTTCGCTTCTACCCACTTAGTGAACCTATCGTGCATGACGACCAGGTAGCAGTTACCCTTCTTGGATCGGGGTAGTGGTGCTACCAGATCTATACTCACGACCTCCCATGGCCCCTTGCTGACAAACGGCTGCATTTTCCCAGGAAGTTGTTGTTGTGACACCTTGTACCTTTGGCAACGATCACACTGCCGGACATAACGCGCGATGTCTCGGAACATGCCGGGCCAGTAGTAGTTGTGGGTTATGCGCGCTATGGTCTTGGCGACTCCTAAATGCCCCGCGGTGGGTGCATCATGGTTTTGTTCCAGTACCCTTGACCTGAAGTTTTTCGGGACGCATATTTTCCACGGGTTGTATACTTCAGGTTCGGCGAACTCGTTGGAGTCCCAGAAGTGCCTATAGAGCTTCCCCCCTTCCCCCCGGTAGTCCGGAAACGCGTCGGGATTCTTCTGCACCTCGGTGATTTTGTTTATGAACCACGTGCATTGGGTATCTTCTCGGGTGAAGCAAGCATGTTCCTCCGGCGTATCCGTAGCCGGTAACGCGTTTCGCGATAACGCGTCGGCCACCCGGTTCATGGCGCCTTTCCTGTATTTTATGGCGAAATCGTATTGCTGGAGGAACACACTCCAGCGTGCCAACCTTCCTGAAGGACTACGGATTGACTGTAGCCACCAGAGGGACATATGGTCGGTTATTACGGTGAAGCTATAGCCTTCCAGATACGGCCGCATCTTTTCTATGCCCCACACTATGGCCAGACACTCTTTTTCTGTTGCGGAGTAATTCTTTTCTGGGCCGGTCAGAGTACGGCTAGCATACGCTATTACCCGTTCCCCCTCTTCCAGGTTTTGCGTCAGCGCTACGCCCAGTCCGTCGTTGGAAGCGTCGGTTTGCAACGTGAAGCGCTTCGTAAAGTCTGGGCACGCTAACACTGGGGCCTCGGTGAGTCCGGTCTTTAGGTCGTCGAACGCCTGTTGTTGGTGTACGGTCCAACTCCATTTCTCCTTCTTCTTTAGGAGCCTGGTTAGTGGGGCTGCTACTTGCGAAAAGTCCTTCAGGAACCTTCGGTACCAAGAGCAGACTCCCAAAAACCTACGTAGGCTACGGACGTTGTTCGGCGGGGGCATAGCGCGGATCGCCGCCACCTTATCTGGATCGGTGTGTATTCCCTCCTCGTTCACCACGTGGCCTAAGTATGTGAGGGAACGGCGGCAAAAGTGGCACTTGTCTGGGTTTAGCTGTAGGTTAGCGTTACGGAGTCGGCGGAATACTTCCCGGAGGTTGTTCAGGTGCTGTTCGAAGGTCTCTCCCAACACAATTACGTCGTCCAAATAGGCGAACGCGATGTCGTCCATGTCAGGAGTTATGATCCTATCTAGTAGGCGTTGGAACGTCGCGCTGGCCGAGTGGAGACCGAAGCACATTACCCTGAACTGGAATAAGCCCCTTCCGGGGACGGTGAACGCCGTGATCGGTCGACTTTCCGGCGTCAACGGTATCTGCCAGTATCCCTGCCGCAGGTCGAGGGTGGTGATATACTTAGCTCGCCTCAGTTTGTCTAATATGGCCGAGATGTACGGGAGGGGATACGCATCCTTAACCGATACCTCATTAACTTTGCGGAAGTCTACGCAGAAGCGTGGGGTACCATCTTTCTTTTTGACAATCACGATTGGCGAGCTCCAGGGGCTAGACGACGGCTCTATGATGCCTTCCGCTAACATTCTATCCACCCCTTCATTAATTATTTCCTGCATTTTCGGGTTACGGGGTCTATACCTTTGCTTGATAGGCGTAGTCTTAGCAAGCCGTATACGGTGTTGTGCCAGGTGAGTAGGGCCTTTGATATCTGCAAAAGCTGGTAACTCCTCAGCTAGGAATCGCTGCAGCTCCTGCTGTTCGACGGCAGATAGGTGTGGCAAGGAAGGGCCTTCTGTTGATACTTGTTCCCCAGTCGTAAGCTCTGTGGAATCTGCGACGGTGGGCGGTATCAATTCTCCATTTAGTCGGCACTGAGCGGTACGGAGGTCTATCTCAAACCCGTGTTCCTTTAGCACGTCCATTCCGAAGAGAATATCGACTGGCAATGTGGGTAAATATAGCATGCGGCGCCTGATAGTCCGTGAGCCAATCCTCATCACCAGGTCGTAAGACTGTCTGATGTTGATGGCATTGCCGTCGGCGACCCGGGTGGCCACGTCGCCTATGGGGATCGCGGGCATGCCTTTCGCGTGGCAATACTCAGCCACTTTGCCACCCACGAAAGAGCGTGTGGCCCCGGTGTCCACCAGCGCCTCGAAGGTCTCTTCGGCGATGCTTATCGCCATAAACGGTCGGTTGTCTGTTACGACGCTTGTTTCCGAGGGTTCGTGTGACGGAAACTGCGGGGTCCTCGGTCCGGCGCAGTCCCTTAATAGTTTCCCTGATCGGATAAGCAAGGACATTCTCTAGACAGGATGTCGGGACGCCCGCAGCGCGAGCAAAACAACCTGGCTGACGGCGCTTGACACTGGCCTCTCATGTGCCCAGGTTGGCCGCATCGCCAGCAAGTAGGAGCAAATCTCACTGCTCTATGGGTGTTGTTTCCGGCTTGTACCTCATTTGGGTTAGCTCTCCTGGAGGCTGGTATAAACGTGCGGCGTCGACTATCGGGTGCTGGCGGTGTTGCCCTGGCGGTGGGGCTCGGTGGGGGTGAGTAGTACGGAGCATGGTTTGACTGTGGCCTCGTCGATAACCCGGCCCAACGCTGGTTACCACGGGTTTCTTGGACGAGGGATTCGACGGACTTAACCTTCTCCATGAATGTTCTAATGTCCGGAATGTCACAATTCCACAGCATTTGGCGGAATTGAGGTAGAAGATTTCTTTTAAGCCATGTTAGCTCCTTTTCCGGGGACATATTCCCATGTCTCCTGATAAGCGTTTGGAGGTCGGTGGCATACCTTATGACCGGCTCATCCGGTAGCTGGAGCCTCCGGCTTATTTCCGTTTCTATGTCCACCAGGTAGTTAACTGGGAAGTAGAACTGGCGGAAGTCAGTCAGGAAATCCCCCCATCGCTTCCACATGCCCCGGTTGTTGCGGTACCACAACAGGACTGGTCCATCTAACCATTGTGGGAGTGCGGATAATAGACGGTCGCTGTTGACGCCTGAATATATGCGTATTTCCTCCAAACGTTCTAGGAAGGCAGCTGGGTCGGAATTTCCGTCAAACTGCACCTTCCAGTTTGGGACGTTTTCTTGCGGAGTGGACATAACGGTGACGGTTTTTGTTAAATAACTTGAAACGGAACGATATCGGAACAGGACGGTATTGTAACGGGACGGTATTACCACGGAACGGTTAGCTTTTTTGTTTAATAATATGTAACAAAACTGTATCGGAACGGGACGGTATTAGAACGGGACGGTATCAACACGGAACGGTCGGCTTTTTATTCAATAATATGTAACGGAACTATATCGCAACGGAACGGTAATGTAACGGGACGGTATCAATATGGAATGGTCAGTTTTTTAGTTACGGCTCCCTGCTCGGCTAAACTGCTCGGGCGCCATTTTGTAACGAGGCCTGACTTGCGGGGTGAATTATACGGTAAAACGGATCAATGGATTTACAGGAACGGTCCCGGGCGCCAGATTTTAGAGGGTTTACTCCCTACGAGGGTGTCTGCGACCTCGTCACAAGACTCCGACCACCGACGTGGCCGGAGTGCCTGGGTAGCTCCGTGGAGAGGGTCCGGTAGCCTGTTATGTAGCAGGCCGTATAGATACCTCCGGGGTTGCGGGCTTTAATCGCTCCCCCGGTATTTACCTGACCTTCCGAAAGTTTATAAGGGTGTAGCAGATTTATATACGATTATGAAACAGACTGAACGTAGTTTCCACTCTATTTATTACATTATAAGATTTTACAACACACGGGTATGCTCACAATATGTAATGTACTTATCGCTCTAACTTATTCTAAGACAAGCCATATTGCTGGTGACGGACCAACGAAATCACTTATTCCCCACGGAAAGAAAATGCGGGAGTCACGCGGACGGAAACCTCGAGTGCGGTGGTTTACAACCCGTGGATGCAGCCGTTAAATGGGTCAATTGGAGACGCGCTCCTCAAATAGCAAAAATGGCGCCTATCCGACGGAGTCGACAACAAGAGATCCAACGCCTCGACGTCAGGGCGTCGATATGGAACGGGAGGGTTACAGGGGAACACCCTGCGAAAGGATATTGTCGTGTACCAACTCGACCTTGGCCTGCTTGTGTACTACAGCGTCCAGACCAGAGTCGACTTGGAACCGTCGTAGTTAATACCCTTAGAATGTCTGTGTTAGATACAGCATCACCTTCCAGAAGTATTATGACACGCTAACAATGAGGGGATAGGATTATGAAGGGGAACGGCACTAAATCTCGTGGTCTCGACGTCGACGGGTAGGCACGTGGGGACTGAGAGAAAATATCCGAAAATTCGCTACAATTATATCAAATAAGGCAAAACTAAAATATTCTTACCTCGACGGCGTTAGATAGGTTTATTGCGCCACGGACTTGTCTCTCACAATCACGGACAAGAGGGTACGGTATACTGACGTTCCTCTACCACTTCTATAAATTGACTCTAATTTTTTGAATATAATTTCCAGCTAAATATTCTTCAACACGCTACGGCAAACGGTCAACTATCTACCTCAGTAGTTAAATTCTCTCTGTCCAGTCCCCGGTTGAAACATCTTAATCGGTGGAAGATACCTTATCCTTATCTCTGCAGATATGTTTTTACACCGCCGCGATAATTCGGAAAATGCGTACTTTTAAGAAATGTTAATGATGAAGATAATAATTTTTACTGCGTGGAATTTTTATTTGTATGAATTATATTATTTTTATTTTCGAACAGCCGTTTCCAGTACATACGGCTGTTCTGAAAATATAGACTTCGTCACAGTCTAACACAGCTGTCTAACACAGCTGTCTAACACAGATGTCTAACACAGCTGTCTAACACAGCTGTCTAACACAGCTGTCTAACACAGCTGTCTAACACAGCTGTCTAACACAGCTGTCTAACACAGCTGTCTAACAGAGCTGTCTAACACAGCTGTCTAACACAGCTGTCTAACAAGACAGTCGGACATCGTGATAAATAAGAAGATATGTACCATGACGGAGTCAGTATATGTTAAACCACCACACAACCTGTATCGCTCAAACAAATGATTAGACCGGCTGGTAACACCGACTAGTTGTAGCACAATGGAAGTGCTGGGTAAGGAAGAGCGAAAAGTTAAGAAAAGGATTTTACAACTTGCTGACAATATTCGAAAAAAACATTTAATGCTTAAACTTAACAGAGCCGAGAATGATGATGCTCTGCAACGTTTATATAAACCAATTGTTGAGCCCCTAAGTGAAATATCTAAAAACACAGCAGCACTGCAGCAGCAGCAGCAGCCGCCGCAACCACCAAAGGCTGAACAAATCAAAGACGAAGTCGATATACCAGAAACGAAACCTCAAGTAGAGTTCCTGAAAGACCATGAAGTTTTTGAAGCTGAACCAAGGGAAGAGGCTGAGGAGACAAGTTCCGATGAAGATATCCCAACATTTGAAGAGCTTGAGGCAGACCTACAAACTGTCACATCCAACCCTGCATATCAAGAATTTTTGGAGCAATATCCTGAACGAGTTCGATATTATGTAGACAAGTATTTTACTGAACCACCAAGGCTCGCTACCATTGATCAAACGTATGGTGCTCGCTACGCTAAAGATACCGGTAGCTGGAGTCTTGGTAACAAACACTTAGACTTTACTGATGCTGAGATTCAACTGGGCCAAAGGAGATACCCGCAAACACAAGGTTTGCTAGAATTGTTATTTATGAAAAGACCCCGGGGGTATACTTATGACGATCTTCAACACTATAGAGATATTCTAGAAACAACTAGTGTTCATAAAATGAACCATGATCCTAACGCACGAACCAAGGGTTGTTCCTCTGAAAAGTATCTGACTCTAATAAAACCAGTGATAAATCCACGAGGTCGTAGATCCTCAACTCCTCAAGGTTTTGGTTACACATATGAGGAAGACGATGACGACAGCAACGTCAGACATCTTAACAAAAAACAAAAGACTGAACTTAAAACTCAGAGTGATAAGAGCAGCGATAGCAACGGCATGAGCCCTAACAACAACATCAGCACCAACAACTATATGATACAAAATAACAAAAAAAATAGCCTATGTGTATTGGAATGACATAAACGAGTTGGTTGACAGACTTAGACTTTTAGTGGCTTCCCAAGTTGCAGGTAATAATGCTCATAACAACGAAATTCAGTCAATCTTGGAAGCACTAAAAGAAGCTAGTGTTATCACCTAGTAAGCCCACAGCCATGAAGAGACACCAACGACAACAACAACAGCACCAACGCAACGCTGAACCATCTAATGTTAATAATTCTATAAATGTATTCCAACAAAGAGTTTACATACTTGGAATCAAATAAAAGTCTTTGTTAAAATTAATGTGTTTTTATTTTGTAATACAATTAAAAAGTATGTCTTAAAGCAATAATATCCTGAACAAACTTATCTTGTGGTACATCGGCTATATGTAGGTTGTTTCTATGTGCTGTAAGGTATTTCACTTCAGTCTTTATTCTGTTAAAGAGGTTTACTGAATTTGGATCGTACAGCTTGTTTAGGATCACTTGGGCGTTGGGGTGTTTATTTTTAAAGTTCCTCACAGCCCTGGGGAAACTTTTCTTTTGTGTTCTTACAGCATGATATGGATAGGGGGCACCTTTCTCGTTTCTTGCAAGTAAACCAAACACACTTATTTTTCCCAGGTTACTTGGCTTTGGGGATATATCTTCAAGATATTCTGTGACTTTAGCATTTGTTTCTCGCATACGCTGTACCTCTTCATTTATACCCGTTAATTTTACTTCAATCGCATCTAGGCTGTCCCTGTATTTCTGATCAAATTCGTTTAGGAAAAAATCATAAATAATTTGGTTGCATTTGGCATAGAACTGATTGGATATCCAACAAGCCAAATTTAATATTAAATCTTTACACACATATGTACCAGATATCAAGTTGTTTTCAGCCTGTCTCCCACCAAAGTCTACCAGATATGTAGCTGTTGTTGGTATTACTTGAGTTGTTGCTTCCGTTTTTAAGGGGCCAGTAGTCCGGCTCCCTGGCGATAACTCTAAGTGGGCTCCCTCGGTTGAAATATTGAGGGTATCAGTATTCCGATACCCTAACTCTTCCTTTAGCCGACTGTTGTAATAGGCAATCAACTTTTTAGTTTTCTTATTTTCCAACCAATGATACATTTTTTTCTCACCACTCTTACACAATTTTGTGGCATTGAAATATCCAGTGTTTTTATCGATAATAAGTTGAAAGTCTCCAAATAGACCATACCAGAAGTTGTCTTTAATTTGCTGGTAACACACATCACTTAATGTAGCCATTTTGAAACAGATTTGGGTAGAGCAAACTGAAGCACGTCTTTTCTCAACGACAACCGAATTGTGAATGAGCTTAAGAGTGTGTGTAGCCACATTATATATGCTGCCACAATAACCGTTTTTAAAACTATATTTGTTTTCACAGAAACCTTACTAAATGTGTGTGTGTCTACAAATACGTTGTTTCTTATGGGAAACCGTGTCAAAAGCTATATATTAGGCTAAAATACATAGAATCTTATGGGAAATAGGAACGATTTAAGATGTGAGCAGGGGTCTTTTCTACAAACACTAATAATGTGATGATGTCATCCTTTCGGTTATGTCTGTATTCTAGACAAGCTCAAACACGACTGCATGGGGTGATGTCATCCAACAGATATAACACAAGATAACATTCGCCAAGGTCATCAACTGACACGTTGTTTACCTCTAAGAGGGCCTCTCTCTTGCGTATATTAAACAGATACACTGACAAGCTCAAACAGGATCAAGGTTGGCAACTGTAAAACGTTGTTTATCCTTTGTAAGGCCCCTCTCTTACATCAGTTTGTTTCCTCAATACAATAGAGACAATTGTTCAGTATGTGTTAAGCTGTGAAACAAGTATGACGTCTCTTGCTGTATGTAAGTACACTCTTGTATTATGTCTGTTTGCATTCAAATAACAAATACAAACATAACCTTAATAAACAATCAGCTGATTGGTAATCAACATGTATACGAACATAACCTCATATGTAAACAACAACTGGTTTTGGTTTATATATACAACTGCGAACAAACTTTTATCGTGTGCGTCTGTGGAGCTATTGGTTTAGCGATAGTATATATCTGAGAAAGCTGTCTATGGCCGATTCGAGGTTCGTGGGTTCAAATCTAATTTCAGGCGAATGCTTTTCTTTCAAATACACATGCATCTGTCACTCTAAGCAAAGACTTCGAGCTGTCATGACGTATGTTATATCCTTTCAAACAGCATGTACAAGCTCCAACAATGGCAATCAGTTGTCTGTCTGTTTGTATCCTGAACACAGGAGACACTTGTTCAGTAGTGTGTGTTAAGCTGTGAAACAAGGATGACGTCTCTTGTTGTATGTAAGTACACTCTTGTATTATGTCTGTTTGCATTCAAATAACAAATACAAACATAACCTCAACAAACAATCAGATGACTGGTAATCACCATGTATACGAACATAACCTCAATAAACAAATACAAACATAACCTTAATAAACAATCAGATAGCGGGGGAATCAACATGTATACGAACACCTAACCTTAATAAACAATCAGCTGATTGGTAATAAGCATGCTTCTGTCATACAACACATACATAACCTTAATAAACAATCAGACAGCTGGTATTCGACAAACACACACATGGAGACCTAACCTGACTTGTAGATATCTATGGAACATTTGACGTCATCTCAGGTCAGACATAAGACAGTTCTATAGAAACCTAACCTGTGTGCTGTGTGTGTGGCTATCTATGGAACATCATGACAGGTCCCTGTCAAACAGGAACGGCCATCTTGGGGCATTTGACGTCATCAGGTCAGATGTGACATAAGACAGTTCCATAGAGACCTAACCCGGGTTGCGGCTGTCTATGACAGGTCAGCCATCTTGGAACGCGTTTGACAGATGTGACATTTGACAGGCCAGATGACATTTGACAGCTGTCAAAACTGACAGGTCTGACAGCTGACGTTGACAGCTGTCAGGTCAGATGACATTGACAGCTGTCAGGTCAGATGACATTGACAGCTGTCAACACTGACAGGTCAGCTGTCAACTGTCACAGGTCAGCGCATGCGCATGACGTCATCGCGCATGCGCAGAAAAAGTGGAGGGGGGTGAGCCCAGGTGGCTCCCTATCTACTATATATATATATATATATATATATATATATATATATATATATATATATATATATATATATATATATATATATATATATATATATATATATATATATATATCGATGAAAAAGACACCAATGACATGGTTTTCAACTATTCCTGCCCAAACAGTAACCATTTCAGGATATTGCGTATATTCTTCTCTCATCCAGTGTGGGTTTTATTTAGACCAGTAGCGACAATTTTGACGATTAGTGTGGTCGTGAAGTGTATAACTGCACTCATCAGAAATTAAAACATGTTCTAGTTACATAACATTGATATCTAACATTTCCATCATTTGTGTACAAAAAGGCGTTCTTCTATTAAGATCATCTTCCATGAGCTCCTGAGTTTGTATCAATTTATAGGGATGCATTTTATTTACTGTTAGTATTCGAATAATCGATAAATGGCTAACATACAATATTGTGGCTGCTTGTCGACTTGAAGGATGTGGGTTCGGCTCAAACTCAAGCATTAAATCGAATTTGGTATCAACACTTAGTGAATTATAAGTTTTTTGTAGGTGTCTTATATGTCCAAGCTCGCGAAATTTCTTTTCAATGTTACTAATTGTAACTTGGAATATAAGCAAAAGATCAAGATTTTTTTGTTGTTGAAATAGACGAAGAATTGGGGGAGAAAGTTCTTATTTTCTATGCCCACTAAATTGCAGGCGGGTGATCCCACCCTCGCTAATTAACTGGCTTCTTTAACTGATGTTGAATAAGATGTTGAAATGTGGACTGTATTTAAATTGTAGGCACGCTGAATTCCAAGGGATTCCAAAATACTACACTTGCTTTATATATAATATGCTCTATTGTCTTTATTTATAGTCTGTACACATTAGTAATTGTTTACAGTTTGAGGTTTTACAGTTAGTTGACGAATTATTTAGGAAATTCACAAATCCGTTGACTAATTACGTGTAGAATTTGCTTAAATGCACGTGTATTTGTTTGTAAATAAAGACATGTCTTTTGTATTATGTCCGTATTACTCGTGTTCAAACGAACGGTTTTTGCTGCGAAATAAAAGTGTATCACCGACTCTTTTCTAATTCAGGAAAAATAGAATATTCGCGGTACCACTGTACTTGAAATGTACGAAATGTTTGAAATTGAATACAGGATAAGTGTAAACAACTCACAAGAACCTGAAAAAACTACTCGTTCCTCGACAGATTAAAACACGAACGGTGCAAAATAACTTGAAATAATTCGCTTGAGGTCTGGAAACAAACCCTTGAACTAGCAGAATAAACTGAATTGAACGAAGAATTGATAAACAACTTGGAAAGAACTAAGAACTCAGAAGGATCTGCGAAGATTGAGATCTAGTAAAGAACTCAAAGGAATGAATTGAGAGCTTGTAGGCAACTGCCCAGGAAGAACTTGAAACGCAGTGGGAATTTAGAGACCAGTCCGAAGGAACTGCGAAGATTGAGATCTGGTAGAGAACTAAATAATGTTTTTCAAGAGGTAGGCTCATATAGTTCTTCCATATGGCGTTCGCATCAACATAAAGTTGACGTAACGCTATTTACAGGGAATTGATGTAGATTAGTTTTAGAAAGATATCTGGAAATTTTGTAGAACACGACTAAACTTGTTTGGCATTAATTAGGCGGAAAATAAATGTAGATGTACTAAGGATAATAATTGATTATCAATGTAAATGAGATTTAGAGAATAAAATGTGGCGGCAACTTACTAAAATGGAAATTTCCCCAAAGAGAGTAAGCCAGGTCAGGAGATCGTGAAGGAGCCCATGCTTGAAATGAGGTGAGACTTCGCGAGCTCGCGAATCTGCAGGGAAAACAACTTTACAGTGGAAATCCCCGACCGCGAGGCATGGCGGGAGGACACGCCGGGCATACCACGGAACGCGCTCGTCTGGTTCACGGACGGATCCGGCGGGGAGCGTGGGACGGGTAGGTGTTTACTCGGAAGGACCGAGGGTAAGTCATAGTATTTCCCTCGGAGCCCATGAAACGGTGTTTCAGGCCGAAATGTACGCCATCCTGCACTGTGTGCGGGAGAACAAGAGGTGGGGCTACACCAACAAGCGGATCCTCATAGCCACAGACAGCCAGGCAGCCCTTAAGGCACTAAATAGCCCACGGGTAAATTCCTGGCTGGTGAGTGAGTGCCGAGCCGAGATGAGCGACCTGGCTGGGCAGAATGAGGTGACCCTCATCTGGGTGCCGGGTCACTCGGGGGTCAAAGGCAATGAAGAAGCTGATAGTCTCGCGAATAGAGGGTCAGCATAACCATTTATGGGACCAGAACCGGCTCTAGGCGTGACAAAGAGCACTGCCAGAGGAGCCATTAAGTCCTGGGTCAGAAACCAACACAAGGTGTACTGGGCAGACTCTCCAGGGCTCAGACATGGGAAGTCAATAATTGACGAACCCAGTTCAAAGAGAGCTGTGGAGCTGCTAAATCTTAGCAGAGGATAGCTCAAAAACACAACAGGTCCCTTGACGGGGCACATGGCCGTCAAGAACCACGTGCATAAAATGAGGCGGTTCGAAGGGGAGCATGCAGACTCTGCTGCGAGGGGGAGGAATCAGCCCAGCACATCTTGTGCGAATGTAAAGCTCTGAATCGCAAAATGCAACTGATCTACCGTCAGTCTAGACTGGAGACGGAGCAATATAACACTTCACCCTACCAATCGCTGTGCAGACTAGTTCAAGGCACAGTGATTTTGGAATGGGTGGAGTAAGACTAAGGGTATGCACAATCAACCAAAAGTTGCAGTGCTATCGGGGCGGCAAGGCCGCGGACGAGCCCTGAGGAAAAAAAGCCAGGTCGAAGATGATCAATAAGAGCAGTAGCGGGTAAAATATGAAGGAAGAGGCGTAACAGTTATGATACTTCAACAACCAACTGTCACTTGAAGTGGTTTATAGGGCTAAAGTTTTCACGTTGCAGGATGTCATTTTTAAATTTGAAGAGGACTTCTTTCGGGATTTTTTAATGAATATGCACAATGATTGAGAGTGAGTGAATTTATTTGTTTTCCCTGTTACACACTGTATAAACCAGTCTATGACCTATAACAATGGTTGGAGAAACAGCAAATAAGAACAGTGTTTTGATTTTTCGTTGTTAGATTTTAAAATATTTCTCGGAATCTGCTACAGTTAGAAGTAGAAAATTAGAGCATACTAATTACTAAAATGTTCGTTCTAGAGTAGTCCAATTATTCTACATCCCTCATGTATTTCTTTAGTTCCATAATGCAGCCATGTAGGTAACATCTATACAGAAATGTAAAACTCATTCTCATTACAAAGTGAAAATGAGAAACACTTTCATTACGTAGAGTGGCACACTCTACAAACGACGACACACAAATTTACACATCTACATATTCTCCCAGTTACTTGCGATTCAGGGCAAATAAATGAACATCGCCTACGTGGAGAGACTTCGTGAATTTTGGAGTACATACTAAGGCAGTGTGCCTTGGAACAAACATAGGAGCATTCGGCTGTCAAATTTCTAGACTGCAGCTACTACTACATCTGCGTATCCGTGTGAGACTTACACGTAAAATTATACGCATCAGTTGGTTTCTCACTTGGATACGATTTGTCACAAGTTACGGTGCCCAATTATTGTAAAAATATAGCGGAAAGTGTTGGAAGCTAAAAAATCCCGACTCAGCCAATGTGTTTTGAAGGTCTATTTTCATAAAATATGTTACTTTAAAAAAGTTTAGATAACTACACATTTAATGGAAGCATATGACCATGCAAGTATACACTTTCTTTCGTTATATATGACAAAAGTCGTGATGAGACCCACAGTCTAAAAGCAATGACGCATTGTTTCATTTTATTGGATTTCTGAATTTTAGCGAATTTTCGGTAAAATTAAGAAAATTCTATGATAGGAAGGTATCATTGATATGACTTTGCAAGAATGTCTTCGGATGACAGAAATTTCATTGCAAATTATTACATACAAAACGCACTGCAGCCTGTTGCACTGCGATACCTACAAGGGTTAAGTTATCCGATTTTCCAACAAGACAACGCACGTCCTTATGCAGCAGGGGTTACTACAAAGTTCTTGCAAGAAAATAGCGTGACCATGGCCTTCTCGCTCGCCAAACCTGTCACCAATCAAACATGTCGTGTAGGATATGATTGGCAATCCACTGGGTAATTTACCCCCAACCACCAAATAACCTAGTTGACCTTCGTCACCGAATTCAAGAAGCCTGCGATGGCATTCCCCAGGATACCATAAATCATTTAATTTCAAGCATGTCTCAAAGAGTTATCGAATGCATAAGAAACCGCGGCGGGCCCACTCAGTATTAAATAGCTTTGTTATTTTTTAATGTTTTGGTTTGAAAATGTAATAATTTTCTAGGTTTAATTAGGCGCACATTATTTGTGAACTAAGTTTTATCAAAATTGATCAACTCTTAGTGGATGTTCGGCTTTTTTGGAAGTGGAAGATAACTAAATGGGTCGACTTTGATGAAATTTGGTAATTGCCTTTCTTTTGGAAATGGCTTGAAGAGTTCGTTAGCCAGGAAAATTCGACCAGTTTTTCCAGAAAATTTTTGGGTTTTCTTTAGAAAAAATGTTGTACCTCCGAAAATAACAAAGTAATGGCAACTAATTTGGGTACACATGTTTCTATTATTAAACGTATACTTCATCCCAGAACTAAGATCTATAAGTCAAAAGGAAAAAAAGTGAATTCATTTAATAAAAACATTTTGAGTGCCACTGGAGATGAAAAAAGGACATAAGACCAAAATATTATGTGTGTTAAACACGTTCAATTATATATTATAAACTGAGAGTAACTTTTCTTGTCGCAACAAGTCAAGAAGTACGAGAAAAATTAATTTGAACATTTTGTGATTTTATTTTGAAAATGTCAGAATTGCTAGTTTTCAAATAAAGATTCTGAATCTAATGCGCTTTATAAGTAAAAAATGTTGTATGAAATGTCTTGAACAAGGTCCTAGATTTATGTTGCAACTATAACTCTCCTTCACTTGATTATAATATTTACAAAAAATGCATTTGAAAGAGACCTACTTGTTAGCAATAACTTAATTCCATATACGACCTTATATGACTACGGTCCGATAATACATTCCCAATTACATATTCGCCGTGGCAGAGTGTGTAAGGCGACTGGTATATCAGTAAATAATCGTCTTCTAATGCAGGTTCAAATCTTAGTGGTAACGCGATTTAAAAATTTTCTTTTCGTCTTTTAGGTATTCAATTTTAACATTATCTGAACAAGTCATGTTTCGTCGATATTTTCGACGCTTTTCTCCTGCACGCACATGCAAACTATGGGCGCCAAAATAAAGCAGATCACCAATATTGGTCCACCATAAAATGGTACCCTCAAGATTCACAACCGCGAGAATCCATACACAGGGCGCTGGCCCACTCTCGTTGTCTGAAACCAGGAAGATTTTAGAATCAAGAGCTCTGAAAATGGCACTCTTCATCGATGATCTTGCTAGTGGTTCAATCAATTCTTTATTCCTAATCGCCACCTAGACCAACACCATCGGGATACACCACGTGACCATATAATGAGGCTGATCCTCACTCTTCTTCTGTAAAGTGCTAAAGAATCACGTGGACCAGCGAACGAGGTTGCTCATTGCCCTCCTGCTGTTGAGCTGCACACTAAAAGAAGTGAAAAAGGGCTGTTCCCGAAGCACATTGAAGACAACAGAGCAAGGCTGTCACTCGTTTTTGCACCGCTGAAGTGGTAGAAGGTAAACTAACGTATTCTCCTTTGCGTTATATCGCTCATGTTTCTTTTTACGGTCTATAATTTTGGGATTGGTGCAATAAATTCATTTTAATTGTCCCAGCGCCAAATGTTTTCTTTACCACCCCTAATGTATATGCAATCTAACAGTTTACAAAACTAAGCTATCGAAGATTATACCGAATTATTAGAGTACAGGTTATGTATTACCAATAACTTTTTTAGCAACTTTTTAAGAAGAAATTTACTAATAAGAAGGAATCCAAGCTAAAATTTAATAGCAGATCACATTGTTGTTGCCCCAACCCGGTAAAACCGTTCCATCCTTAAAACAGTCGAAGAGTTTTTCTCGATTCATAAGTACTTGATGTCTTCTCTGCAACTAGTCAGGTAAAATAAAAGTTTGATGAGTCATGTTCCCATGGCATATAGGGATAATAGCTTATGACTTCAACAGGAGGGACACCTCCCCATAATACAATCACGGTACAAAACTACTCACATTAGAGATTTCCTGGAGAGTTGTTGGGTAGGTACTAATGTAGTAACAGGTGGCCAGCTCCGTCTCCTGACTTAACCTCAATGGATTTTTTCTTACACTTACAGCACTGTAACTAATTGAAAAGCAATTAGTTACAGTGCTGTAAGTGTTCCTTGTTGCATAATTTAGGTGTTATGTTAACTTTTATTCATTATTTCAGTGCTCCTGAGGATGCCTGGAATACAGGCGAAATATATAGAGTATTTAGTACAGAGTGACTTTCTTTAAAATATAGCCCTCAAGTTTTTTGGTCGTAACTGCCCTTAAAAGTGTACAAATATTAGCACGCTAACGTGTAATGACTGTTACTCCCCCCTTCAATCTATATATATATATATATATATATATATATATATATATATATATATATATATATATATATATATATATATATATATATATAATTTATTTATTTACACACATAAACAACACAAACACAACACATACATTTTTATAAAACGTAATCATAGAAAGATAACATATCAAAACCCATAAAGACCATATAACAACTAATAGAAAATAAAACATAATAATTGGTGCCCTAAACGTGGGAGTTTTGACAACTAACGTTTTTAAACATAAACTTAAAACCTACACGACTTTAATAATACATAACAAGTGTCACCCAATCGTGGGGTACTAAAAAGATCCACCACATAACCCCTAAAAAACCAATATATAACAATTGACGCCCAATCGTGGGCGAACTTTTTAAGAAGAAATTTACTAATAAGAAGGAATCCAAGCTAAAATTTAATAGCAGATCACATTGTTGTTGCCCTAACCCGGTAAAACCGTTCCATCCTTAAAACGGTCGAAGAGTTTTTCTCGATTCATAAGTACTTGCTGTCTTCTCTGCAACTAGTCAGGTAAAATAAAAGTTTGATGAATCATGTTCCCATGGCATATAGGGATAATAGCTTATTAGCTTATGACTTCAACAGGAGGGACACCTCCCCATAATACAATCACGGTACAAACTACTCACATTAGAGATTTCCTGGAGAGTTGTTGGGTAGGTACTAATGTAGTAACATGTGGCCAGCTCCGTCTCCTGATTTAACCCCAATAGATTTTTTCTTACACTTACAGCACTGTAACTAATTGAAAAGTAATTAGTTACAGTGCTGTAAGTGTTCCTTGTTGCATAATTTAGGTGTTATGTTAACTTTGATTCATTATTTCAGTGCTCCTGAGGATGCCTGGAATACAGGAGAAATATATAGAGTATTTAGTACAGAGTGACTTTCTTTAAAATATAGCCCTCAAGTTTTTTGGTCGTAACTGCCCTTAAAAGTGTACAAATATTAGCACGCTAACGTGTAATGACTGTTACTCCCCCCTTCAATCTATATATATATATATATATATATATATATATATATATATATATATATATATATATATATATATATATTTATTTATTTATTTATTTATTTATTTATTTACACACATAAACAACACAAACACAACACATATACATTTTTATAAAACGTAATCATAGAAAGATAACATATAAAAACCCATAAAGACCATATAACAACTAATAGAAAATAAAACATAATAATTGGTGCCCTAAACGTGGGAATTTTGACAACTAACGTTTTTAAACATAAACTTAAAAACTACACGACTTTAATAATACATAACAAGTGTCACCCAATCGTGGGGTACTAAGAAAATCCACCACATAACCCCTAAAAAAACCAATATATAACAATTGACGCCCAATCGTGGGACGAAAATATCTATACCATAACAATATATATATATATATATATATATATATATATATATATATATATATATATATATATATATATATATATATATATATATATATATATATATATATATATATATATACATGTTTGTAAAAGATTCCTAAATAGTTTTTATGAAAATTCACTACCATAACGCACTTGCTGCGCCAAAACTTTTTTAGTGGTACAGAGTATTCTGTACGTAACGTTTTTTGTATTAGCTACCGGCACATAACTTATAGACGAACTATATGTAAACCAATTGTGTAAAATGCCAAGATTTAAATGCTGAAAATACAAGCGTAGCATGTCAAGGTCTTATTATTGGTTACAACGCTAGTTACCTATCCCATGGAGCAAAACAGATCAGCAGTGAATATAAAAATATACACAAAAATCACGCAGCATTGCATGCTAAACAGACACCTTGTTTTGTAATCTTGAAGGTTAAACAATGAAGATCGTAGTGAACTATTTGTTGCATCCTTATGGTATTCGTTACTTTTAGAACCAATGTGAACCTGGCACGAATTTTTTAACGTTATGATATAAACGCTTATCCAAATTTGACTTGTAAATTTTAGTAAGGCATTTATGTATTTTTTTCCGAGGCCTGAAGTAAAGCTTCATGTAACAATGCTAGTTTTAATTGTAGGGGGTTAGACAAAACTGCTAAGATATAGTTTTGTCTGAAAAATAGTTTTCTTAATAATATTTATTCCTTGGGATATATATTTTTTCAGAACATCAGTGGTTCAGGGGTAAGAACGTGTGCCTCTGAACCGGAGGGTACTGGGTTCGATGCCAGGGTATTCCTTTCACTTTTTCAGTACAAACTGTAACGTTAACATCAGCGGAGGTTCTGGCATTGTATTTGAGCAAGTTAAATGTCTGCACGTTCCGCCCTTCGGAGGGGGCGGAAAGCCGTCAGTCCCGTGTCCATGCGATGTTGGGCACGTTAAATATCCCTAACCTCCTTACAGAAAGGCAGAGGTTCGACCAAATTTCCAGGATAGTGAGGTGAAACTGCTCCCTGGCGTCGGTGATTGGCCATAGTCGCGGAAATAGGCCGACGTTAAAGAAACAAAACACACACACACACACACTTATATATATATATATATATATATATATATATATATATATATATATATATATATATATATATATATATATATATATATATATATATATATATATATATTCTTACTGCTTGATTGTGTGTGCGAGAACCAATATCCTTCGTCTGATGCTTTGGCAGTAGTTTCAGCTATAGAGTCTATGGTTCAATAGTCTATATTGTAGCTAATTTTCGCAGAAAAAAAATCGTTATTGAGAAGACCGCGACTTGTGAATTTTAAAACAATTTCTTAAAATGAGTTCAAATTAGAACCCCTAAAACCCATATACGGCGTCAGTTTCAGTTTTTGTCTGTTTATAAAACCCATATACGGCGTCAGTTTCAGTTTTTGTCTGTTTATACATATACACGATGATGCATTTACTACAGTAAAGCTCATTATATCCGTTGTTATACAAGATATGAGAAAAAATAATATACGTTAATTATAGGGTGGTGTCTCGAGCTGCATTATATAAACCGATTCTAACAATCACAGGCTGGCCCATAAGTCGTGCGTGATACACACTTTCTTTTTTTAATAGAAACCTCCATCAAATTATAATGCATGTTTGTAAGGAAAAAAATTGATGTCGTTCATAGTTTTTGAGTTATTTCAATTGTTTAGCAACTTTTTACGTTTTTGGCACATATCACAAATTGTGATACGGTGTGTTTACCAATATAGATAGCGGAACCCCATGGAAATGACGCATTCATAGAGATTTTTGTTTGTATTACTTGTCGAAAAAATCGAGCTGCTGTATACAGGTACTCTCAAATAGTGACTGAATTTGAAAAGTTTTCGCAGAAATGTTTTTAGTGTTTCCGGGGAAATAATTTTGTGTAAGATTTTTGTGATATGTTGGTAATTAATAATAAATGTTCAGTAAGATATTGTAAAAAAAAAGTTGTCGAAATATAATTTAGCGTAACATTACTGAAGGCAATATCTGTAAAAAAAAGGTGATTTTTTTTCGAATTTGGTTGTAACGGTGTTTGTGAGTAATTAAATCTTGGTAGGTGTGTAAATAGCTGGGCGAGATTCGTTGGCCAGGAAAATCGGACCAGTTTTTTCTGGAACTTATAAAGTTTATTTTCGGAGAATGTTTGAATTTTTTGAAACAACAAAGCGGTTTAATTACTGCCAACCAAATGTGCTTCTTTTAAAAACAAGACATGTTTGCCATTAAAAACCTCTTCACTAAAATTCGCTACCATAACGCACTTGCTGCGTCCGGGCTTTTTATTCTAAAATTGAAGTGTTTGGGATTTTCTTAGAAATATGCGCAATAAGAGATACTGAATTTATTCCATTTGGCTGTTCCACGGTGTATAAAAATTTATTAATTTTGACATGCATTAGGCATTTGTAAAATGGATTATAGTTAAAAACCCGATTTGAAGTAGAACTTTTTTGCTAAATGTACCTTTGTTCATTATTTACCACTGATATTGTAACAAGCACAACGAGGAACGCCGTACCAGCTAACAATATGCTGCTTTTGTTTCAGTGTGCTTTTGATTTCATGGAAAGCTTGACAATCCAGCACGGTAATTGGCATTGCAACTGTGTTCGAAAGCATGGTATGAAATAAAAATTTAAATTGTAAATGTACATTACAGATCAGCTCAATAAAGCCTTCTGTGTTTCAGTTGCATCATAGCTTTGTTTTGTGCATAATAAATCGTACATTAATTTGATTACAGCATTTTATTTAGTAAGAGCAAATAAGTCTAACTAAACAAAATACTGTATCAAACATGTGTGTGTTCAAATGCAAGGATGGCCACGGATTGATCCTCCACTAGCCACAGACTTTTATAAATTATACGGTGAGAATTTGATGTTTTATATATGATACGGTATAGGCAAGTGTCAAGTAGGAAATCGATTTGCTATGTTTAATCATATCACGTAGATACGGTGCTTATATTTTGTCTTATATAATTAGTTTATGCTCTAAGTACTTATTAACATCAATATACAAACACACACACACACACACACACAAATATATATATATATATATATATATATATATATATATATATATATATATATATATATATATATATATATATATATATATATTGCGAAGGGTCAAATGGGGATAAGGTTATCTTTCCCTTATATAGGGAGGTTTCCACGGGATAACCTTATCAATACGGCTTTATTACGGGATTTGCTCAGGCGCCAGCAGCGTGGGTTTAAAGGAAGACGCTGCGCTCACTCAGGACTATATCTCTGTCCTCGGTTGCTATTTACAACTACCCGGACCCGGGATAAACTTCAGTGGAGACAGGGTTCACCTAAGTCCTCAGGCGAAGTCCCTCAGGACTTCTTAATTATGGCCTGTGTATTAGAGATCAGAATGTTGCGTATTAGGTTGGGGTGGATTGGTTGGGAAGCGTTGAATGATAAAACAAATAATCTATTTACAAAAGTAGGAGTGGTGAAATATTTACAAAATATATACAAAGAAGTATTTACACAAGGGATTCTCCCGAAATACCACACGTTTAAACTAACTTATTGGATAACAAATTAATCTATTAGAGACCAGAGGCAGAAACAGAAATATTCGCGAGTTATACGGACGGTATCACGAAGAGGGGTTGTAAATTCTAAGCCGGTAAGCGGGCAAAATAGTCCCGGGATCACGAAAGCAAGGCATCGGGGTGGTCGATTCAAGCAGGCCTGCAATATGCGGATTAAAAGCCAACACTACGTGCAATATCAAGATCAGCTAACGGCTTGTTCTAATTTCTACTATTACTAATTAATTACGGACCCTCAAGCATGCGATGCAGTCATACAGACCCTCTACGACCTGAGGAAGTGTCTCCCAAGGGAGGTGAAAATTTCCCCTCGGCAAAACAAAGAAAGTCCTTTCTATCAAGTTAAAAAAACCAAGCCTCCAAATAGTGCCTTCAGGACGGTCGGGACACCGGGTATCGCCAGACTGTTTCGATAGCCAGGAATGGTGGAGACCTAGTGCAGCCCGAAATATCCCAGCTGTCGTCCAGATCCAGGACCACGAGAGCTGCGCCACGGGAGACCACTTTGGGTGACTTGATAGTGACTAGACTGCCACCGGGTTCAAATCAACTTGTAGTTAGCCGCTTTGCTAGTGCCCTCGAGCTCTCGGGAAGACTCCGGCTCAGGAACGCAACCCTTTTGCGCCTCCCGACGGAAACAAAGAATGCTCTCCCACGAAGACCGAAAACGACACCCCCTCCGAACGCCCAGGAGGTCGAGTCTCGCCGGACTGTTTCAATTATTGTTGTGAATTTATGGCAGCCGAAGTACCCTTACTGCAGTCGGTCACCGAAACCGTAGGGGCTGCTCCACGGAATACCACTTTGGGTGACTTGATCGTGACTAGACCGCCACAGACTTCAAATCAACTTGTAGTCAGCCGCTTTGCTAGTGCCCCCACGCTTCCGAGAAGACCGCAGCTTTGGAATGCGAGCCCCGGCTCCCCCAGGTCGCTCCGCTGATACCGACAGAAGTGAACGATGGACTTATTTATGCGAAGCTCCGTTGCGGCCGCCTCTCTGAAATAAAACCACTAACAAACACAACAACATTCAAAATCTTTTCCACACTTGGACTTTTAACGTCACCTCTGGCGAAGGCCAACAAGCGCGTCCAGGTGCCCGTCGACAGAGAGAGACGCCGCTCCGTGGAAGACTCCTTTCATACAGGCCCTAAGTTACCGTACAACTATAGAGACAGCGACCTACCTAAAATAATCGGACAACGAGCGGCCCGCTGAAGACGGCGTTCGTCGCTGGTCACCGCTATCAACTCGGGTTTCGCTGTCAATGCAACGTACGCAAAGCTAAAAACACAAATTATAGACGAGACCCGGACGGTTGGTGCTTACTCTCAGTGACTGCTCTTGCGATCGCTGAAAGAGAACTAAATTGTTCAGCGCGTCACGGTGGATCTGCTGGCTCTCGCACGGTCCTGACGATTTTCAATTCCGGCGCTGCACACGGTGCGCGTTGGTTGATGCAGCGGACCAGCCCATCCGTCCCTGTTTTTCGTCGCTTCGCATACCGCAGGACCCGCCTGGGCGACCGCAGGACCCGCCTGGGCGACCGCAGCCCGCCACCATGCTTGCCTTACCACCGATCTCGCGACGCGCTCTTGAAACTATATTTTATCAAACATTTGCGAATGTTTTAATAACAAAATTAAATTTAATTAACTGCAGACGGTATGGATCTATTTACCTGTTAACTAATTAGATTATCTAATGACAATTACGTCACTTCGTGACAATATATATATATATATATATATATATATATATATATATATATATATATATATATATATATATATATATATATATATATATATATATATATATATATATATATACACTCCTTTATAAACTTTTTTTTATTGTTATATTTTTATTCAGATCTTTTTTTCTAATTTGTTCGGGATACACAAGGAAACTTGTCCGCCAAGGGACCCGCCATACACAAACTAACTGGGCCACGGAACTGATTGAGGTTACACACTGGGACAGACAATATGACTCTAAATCTAATTACATGTATAATTTCTGCAAAATTCTTAACTATTTAATGTTATTGTTTAATACAAACCACCAGTTTATTTTATTCCTAGCTTCCTACTTAACTACATACATACTATTATTTACAATTTTAAATTAATTTCACTAAAAAATCTAACTAAATAAATGTACACGTTCTTTTGTATCAAACATGAAACACACATTGCGGCATTATCGATAAAAACTATATTATATAAAATTAGTTTCCCCTATATTTTTGTTCAGCAGTCTTAGAAGCTAAATGGTAAGAACGTGTGTGTGTCTGAAGTCGAAGGTCATGGGTTTATGTCCTCGTAGAAGCGTGGGCTCTTTAGATGTTTCAATGCATACTGTAAGATCAACATCTGCCGAAGTTGTGGAATTGTGTATGATGAAGACACGACGGCGGGTCAATAAGTCCGTGACTTTTTGAATTCTCCGCCTCTTCACAGGAAGGGCAACACTGCTCCTGTCAAAATCATATGTCAGTTGACTCCTGTCAAATTTTGAACAAGCTGCGTCATTAATTTGTGTTAGATAGCCATTGAAAGCAGACAACCTCTTGAGTTATAACGAAAATGGAAAAAAGTGAAATTCGTGTGCTCATCAAACATTATTTTTTGTGAAAAAAAAACATTACTGAAATCAAGGCTAAGCTTGATAAATACTATGGGGACTCTGCACCATCAATTTCCATGGTAACAAAAAGAGTTTACTGAATTTCGTTGCAGCCGTACAAGCACTTGGCCACGAAAAAAGTTGCTTTCCACCAAGACAATGCAAGGGTGCACACATGTGTTGTCTCCATAGCGAAATTGCATAAATTGGGCTACGAATTGCTCCCTCATCTGTGCTATTCTCCGGATTTAGCCCCGAGTGACTATTTCTTGTTTCCAAACTTAAAGAAATGGCACGGCGGAAAGAGATTTGACTCCAATGATGAAATCATCTCACAAACAAATACCTATTTTGAGGACCTCGACAAATCTTATTTTTTGGAAGGGATAAAAAAATCGGAGAAACGTTGGACGAAGTGTATAGAGCTCAAAGGAGACACTGTGGAGAAATAACATAATTTTTTGTCCAAAAACCTGTGTTTTATTCGAAAAGTCACGGAATTATTGACCCGCCCTCGTAGTTATCCTCTATCATGAAGACGACACTTGTCAAAAATAGTGCTGCAAATCGAACCATAACTTCCACATCGCTGTGATAATCTACTCTCCTTAGAAAGATATTCTTATGGAATGATTTTAGGGTTGTAAGGATAGATGCATTCTCACCACAATTAGAACCATAGACCGGCTTCGCTCTAATTAGAACTCATCAGTACGGTATACTAATTACAGCGAGAACACATCTATAAAGTAAAACGGCTACGGTAGCGGTATAGTAACGCTTTGTGTTATTTGAAGCTGTCGTGACAACATACTACCTTGTTCCGCACCGAGATGGCGACGCTTACTAATTGCAGCGAGAAAACACCTATAAAGTAATACGGCTATGGTAGCCAACTTCACAGCACATAGTGAGATGTAAGACAGAAGTCGCCATCTCGTTGCGGAACCAAGTAGTATGTTGTCACGACAGCTCCAAATAACACAAAATGATATAAAATAGAGACTGTGTACAATCAACTAACAATTTTGTAAATTGTCAGCCCCGGCCCATTTATAATCCCTAATATAGGGACAATGTATGTATGTCTAGATGTATTCTCACCACAATTAGAACCGTAGACCGGTTTCGCTCTAATTAGAGCTCGTCAGTACGGTATACTAATTGCAGCAAGGAAACACCCACAAAGTAATACGGCTAGTAGCCAACCTCACAGCACATAGTGAGATGTCAGACAGGAGTCGTGATCTCGTTACGGAACCAAGTAGTATGGTTGTCACGGCAGCTCCAAATGACACAAAATGTTATAAAATAGAGTATAGGTTGACTGACCACAAAGAAAATAATCGTATTCGTGCACCAATTAGTTCTGAAACGTTAAAAGTTAAAACTTGACTTTTAACGAAAAATGTCAATTTTTACCCAATCACCCCTCATTTATAAGATCGCTTAAGGGGGTAGCTTAAGCGATCTTACCAAAAAACAATTCTAAGCGTTCCCTTGTCGATTGCTACCTGGATACCAAGTCTAAAGGTGATATCTCAATTCGTTCGAAAGTTATTTCGCCTACTAACAGACAGACGTACAGGCCGACAGACCGACCGACCGACCGACCGACCGACAGACAAACAAATTTCATTCCAGACTCGACTTTTCAATATGTTTTGAGTGTTTTCACCGATATTCCACCCCACACATTCAACACCTAATTTAGCTTCAGCACAGAATACCGGATGTTTGATGAAATTGAACGTATTTTATTAAGGAAACCCTAAAACTTTATATTACTCGGATTTTAACAAGAAATTTTAAATTTTCACCAAACAACCCCAAATTCATCCCCTACCCCTGTGGTGATGTTACCCAAAAATAAGTTGAACCGTTAGTTTGTCGGGTGCTAACTGTATACCAAATTCGAAGACTATACCTGAATTCGTTCTAAAGTTATTGTGACCACAAACAGACAGACATAGAGACAGACAGACACAAAAAAAAATTGTTCCCAATCATGTTTTCTATATGTTTTAACAGTTTTTTCGACGTTTAAGCGAAACAATTTCTTTGAAATTTTTGTCGCCGATGCCATACTTCCACACGTATTGACGATGTGGAAGTAATAGAGTGGTAGAACATTTCTACATCTGTTGCAAATATTTTGTGATTTTTTTTTAAAAGATCAGCACTTTAAAACTTTTAAGTATAAAGTTAATTTGCTTAATGGTTAAAATGAAAATAAGTAATAAATAATTGAAGTAATTGAAGTAAATGTACAGAGTGTGGCCACCGGCTGTATCTTGGAAACCGTATATCTTAGAATTTGGGGAAAAATTTGCCACGAAAAAACTTTTAAAATTATTTACAGGATTGTAGGTCGACCGCCAGGGGGATAACTTAAAGCCAAAAATAAAAAAAACCGATAATCTTAAATAAGCTTTACTGAAAATCAAAAATAAGAATCTTCGGGAAAATCTGAATATTTTTTGTGAGAAGAATCTTATTCTAACTTGGTAAACAAGAGGTGGGGAAGAGTGGCAATCCTGTTTTGAAAACACGCGTTTAAGTCCGGTTCTGCTCAAGCGAATTTTTCAAATTTGGTCTTGTTCCAAAGAGATCTTCTAAGCCAATAAGATATTTATAAATTCGAACCACTTCAATAAATATTGTGAATGCTAGAAGGCGCTGCTTAATTTTTTTATCAATCGTGTTTTTTTCTTGAAAATATGAAATAGAAGCATGTGAGTTTAACTACGCCTTATAAAAATAGATTAAATTAGCAACAAACCGGAGAAAACCCGACGTTAATATCTTTTTTATATCCAAAGATATCTAAAAAAACATGTAAATAGTGGCGATTTTTTCTTTACTTATGGATTAGGCCCGTTACCGCCAACGGAATTCAACAAGTTTTTTCTCGTCAACAATATAAATTAACATAAATCATGATATTATTACTCATTACAGAAATTTAGAAAAGGAAAAAAAATGATGAAAGCACCTAGTTATTTTATATACTGAAAATGTTTCCCATCATTTGATCTGCACAAATTCAGTCTTTATATAGTAGAGGTCCTCAATTTCATCACCAAAAATACTTCTTACTGCCCCTCTTTGATACCCTCACGCGAGATAACAATAGCCAACTCATACAATGTATATAAGAAGTACAGATCCCGATTCAACACCCAAGGTCGCTGACGAATGGGTTAATTAAAAGCAGCGCAATTAGAAGAATAGACTATTCATAAATGGGTAAACAACTAGACCTTCAAATCAGCAACCAGCCACCTGCTAGGATCACCTTCAAGACTGCAACTTAGGTGGAAACCACCTCTCGGTCCACGCCCCACCAGAGACTATATATGGAAGTTACCAGACCACGGACGGACATTCCTACATTGTTATTGCTTGCGTCTCTTTTAAATTGTCATAATTTATATTTATCATTTTTTATTATTATTCATAAGTATTTTATGTAACTATAATCAATAAATTCTTTTAAAAAGTCAAGTGTGTTAACAAGAAAGTTAACTCGCGTATTTGGTTATGTTTTGACAACTATATCTTTAATTCTTCCCATTAAAAAATACTATGTCCTTCAATCCACTTATTTTAAAACGTAACATCTAAATAATATCGGACAGCTCCGGCAAAATGTGCTGGGCAACCGCCTTGTTAATATCACATGTCCAGCTTGTTTTGAATCGTAACATCTTCTAGAAGAATGGGTAGAACATTATTTAAAAATTCTAAGTACCTGTCTCCCGATAATGTTCTTTCAACGTTTACACTCCAGCGATTTTGGCAATTGACTTCCCTCTGCCAATGTGAGTTGGTTTCTGACCAGTAGTGGCTGTTTTGTAAGGTTACTTTATCAGAGCTTGGGAACGTAGAATCATCCGTCCATAATATTCGATATAGGAAGTGTGGGTTATTATTTATCATAGCTTCTAACCAGTTGCAATGGTCTAGTCAACGATCAAAATGGGTTTCTTTTCATTCTTGCCGTAAAACAACATGATAAGGATGCGTTTTGTTCTTTTAGTATTCTACTAACCAAAGAATAAACTAATCCTTGCGCTCTCTCACAATATCATTAATACTGTGTGATCCAGCTCCAACATACGCCAACACGTAAGTAACATTTTCTTCATTTCTACTTCTCGGTACCCCGTTTTGTTAAATGTTTACTGTCTTGCGATATGCTTGATTTTCCTGAAATTTTGCACACAGGTAATTCAGTGCGCAAATCAGGAAAATGGAAAGGAAATTGTCTGGAGACGTTTATTTTGCGAGTTATCGTTAATTGTTGGCCAAATTTTGAGGTTATTTTTGCGGCGATTTTAAGCGCACTTTTCTGGCATTACTTTTACCTGAAGGATGTGCATTAGGCATTGACCTACCCTCTTTTCTTATTTTTCATTTATGGCGGAAGAAGGCACATCTTCCTCCTTCAGCCATTATATGGCATGTTATATCAGCTGAACAAGGTGCATTAAGCAACGATCTCTGTTTTTTTATGTCGGTTGGATTTGACGTTTGTGTCGTATTTGCATTTTGATGCAATTATCTGCATTTATTGTGGAAATAAGAACGGAAATGTAATAAATATCACATGGAAAACCCACGGATGTATGACAGACGGCATATACATTGTGATCCGATCAAAGAATTGCCGGAAAAATGCATGAAGTCGCCGCAAAAATAAGCTCAAAATTGGACCATAATCAACGGTAACTCGCAAAATAGAAGCCTCCCGCAAATTTCTTTGGCATTTTCGTGATCTGCGCACTAAATTACGTAAGTATATAAATTTTCAAGAAAATCGAGCCTATGGCAAGAAAGTAAACTTTTACCCCCACTTCTTACTGAAATAGGTTGTCATTGCCGGTTTCTCCTAGTCGTCTTTCCGACCTTTTAAAAACTTTTGTTGAATGACTCGCTCTTCCAGGATATCGTAACACATATTTCCTTTCAGAAATGACTGTATTATGCAAGCTTTCAAAATACACACCTAGCATATCATAAGCTTCTTCATTTGAAAAACAAGGCATTATGAAAAAGTGACTTTTCAAACGTACAGATTTTTTTGACAACAAATCGAAATTAAGTAATAACAGAACAGAATAGTATATTACGTACCATAAACTGTAAGTGACACTTTTCATGCAGAGAATGCAGTTTAGAAAATCGAGGCCCGTATGGCCGAGGTTTTCTAAGCATTCGAGGCATGAAGAGTCACTTACAGTTTACGGTTTAGTAATAATTTTTTGCAATACCTGCTTTAACGGTTTTTTTTTGAATTTGCATTCTTTTTTAATAATTACTGCGTGAATAGATGTCAGACTGACAGCACTGACAGTCGAATTAATTAGATGGATTCTAACATACTACTTAACAACAAGTAGCTTGTGACTTGGTTGTTGTGTTGGGTTACTAAGGACGCTACGGGTAAACAAACAAAACTAAACGCTGGCTGCAGTTCAGCACAGGTCCAGGTTAAACATTAATTTGTATTTTAATTGTGATTTTTGAATTAAAATTAGTGTTGAAGTGACTTTGAATATGGAAGAATCTGACATCGAAGAAGCGGCAGGTATTGCTTGTTTGTCACTTTTACCAGAAAAGTCTTAGCAAAGGTATGAAAGTTGCTATGAGGGTTTCAAAAAGTGGTGCCACACTAAAAAGGTTGTAATACATACCAGTGAGACAGTTTTACTAGCATATTTCTTGGAAAAATCAGGTAAATATTCTGCTCCATCAAGCTTATGGTCCGAATACTCTATGTTACGATCGACAATCTCTTTGAATGACAATGTTGATATTTCCAAATATGCAAAGTTAAAGGCATTTTTAAAGAAGAAAAATATTGGATATGTTTCAAAGAAAAGTGAAGTGTTTACGATCGAGGAAATTCAGACCTTTTTAAGTGAAGCACATGACCAAATATACCTGATGAAGAAGGTGGTTGTAGTTATGGGAATTGCAGGTGCCTGCCGTAAAGATGAATTATGTAAGCTAACAATCAATAATGTTATTGATAAAGGAGACATTATTTTGGTCAGAATACTTGACGCTAAGAATCATCAATCCAGAAGTTTTACCATTGTCGACAATGAGAATGAGAAGTTTCACTTTGTGGCATTAATGAGGAAGTATATGCGACCAAAAAATTCAATACAGAGATTCTTCTTGAGGTATCAAAATGGGAAATGCTCTAACCAACCAGTTGGAAGAAATATTTTTGCCAAAATTCGTTCTGAAGTTGCGAAATTTCTACATTTGGAGAATGCGGAAAAATATACTGGGCATTCCTTTCGCCGAACTTCCGCTACTTTTTTGGCTAATAGCGGAGTTGACATTTTAGCACTGAAGAGGCATGGCGGGTGGAAATCCTCGGCAGTAGCTGAAAGCTATGTGGCGGATTCCTTGAATAATAAAGTACAAGTCGCTAAGAAGATATTTCATATTAGCAACCAAGAAGCCAGCTCCTCTCGCCAAATCCCTATTATTGAGGTCGGTGATTCTTCGAATACTCCGCAAGATAGTCTTGATAATTTAACATTGCTAGAAACTGAAGATAATAATATAAAGAAGAGCATGGCGTCAATCCTTACTGTTAATCATATGACTAATTGTACTTTCAATATTTCGATGAATTATAATAATTAATAAATCTTCTCAAACAATTTGTTCATTATTCAGATTTGCTATTTATAGGTTTGCAGTACTTACCGTACCTAGGTAAGGTAAGTCTTACCGTACCTAGGTATGAAAAATGTCCTGTTCTCATGGAAACTGACAAATGCTTTGAAAGTTCAACTTACATTGTCAAAAAACTGTCATTAAAAGTGAACTTACTTAACAGGTATTGCAAAAAAGTAATTTCCAAAGGTTACTTCACTTTTGAAACATATGCGAGGAAAATAAGTTTACCAGTTTGACGTACTCGTAATGTCACAGGTCATCCACATAAAACTAAACTATTGGAGACGTTTTAAAAAATCTGGGATAAAATTCCACCACAAGAAAGACTGCATTCGGCATAGTAATGGTGGGAAATATTTTAAGTATCTAAAATAAGTAACTAAATTTCTGTTATAAGTAACATTAGTGTGGCTATGTTTCAGTATTTATGTTACCTAATAATTATTGTTGTCAGTTGTTTTACTGGATATTCTTTTCATAAGCCCTTTCTAACGCGGGAACATTTGTTTAATTTCGTTGGGGGTAACCGGCGTACTAGAAAAGTAAATAAAAATCCCCACTATTTACATGTTTTTTAAGATATCTTTGGATATAAAAAAGTGATTAATGTCGGGTTTTTACTGGTTTGTTGCTAAGTTACTCTTTTTATAAGGCATGGTCCAACCTACATGTTTCTATTTAATATTTTCAAGAGAACACATGACTGGTAAAAAAATTAGGCAGCGCCAAGTTTGAAAAATTTAGTTAAGCAGAACCGGACTTAAAAGCTTTAGAAAACTTAGAAACAACGTACCCCAGTCCCATACCTCTTATTTGTCAAGGTAGAATACGATTCTTCGCACAAACATATTCAGATTTGTCCCAAGATTCTCATTTTTATATTCCAGGCACCTTAAGTAATTTTTTGTGTGCAAAAAGTCGGTTTTCTGATTATTGATTTTCAGTTACGCCCTTTAGCGGTCGACACTGTAAATAATTTTCAGGCTTTTAGTGAATTTTCTTAAAAAAAATTCACTAATGAGGAGATCTCGACTTTCGAATTTTGAAAAAATTTCTTCAGATGAGCGCTATTTAGGACCCCCGGAACCCAAATCCGAGGTCAGTTTGAGACTTTATATGTTTATATATATATATATATATATATATATATATATATATATATATATATATATATATATATATATATATATATATATATTTATGTGTCACACCTATAACTTAAAAAATAATGGACCGATTTTGATAAAATTTGGCACATACCTTCCTTTCGCAAGTCGCTTGGATAAGTTCGTTATCCAGGAAAATCCGCCGAGGTTTTCCCGGAAAATTTTGTGTTTAAGTTCGAAAAAAATCGAAAAAAATTATATCTCCAAAATTAACAAAGTAAGGGCAACCAAATTTCATACGCGGGTTTATATCATTAGAGGAAAGTTACCTACCAAAATTTAGCTCCGTAGGTTAAATGACGAAAAAGTTACAGGCATTCAAAGAAAAATAAATTTGGGTTCTCCTCAAAACGTCAAAATCGCGATTTTAAATGTCAAAATTGGTGAGTACCTTCCTTTTGCAAGTAGCTTGGATATGCTTGTTATCCAGGAAAATCCGACGAGGTTTTCCCGGAAAATTTTGTGTTTTCTTTCTAAAAAAAATTATATCTCCAAAATTAACAACATAAGGGGAACCAAATTTTATACGCGGGTTTCTATCATTATAGGCAAGTTACCTACCAAAATTTAGCTCTGTAGGTCAAAAGACAAAAAAGTTATAGGCATTTAAACAAAAATAAATTGGGGTTTTTCACAAAACATCAAAGTTGCGATGTAAACGTCAAAATTGGCAATATTTAGGAAAAGAACTTGAATCTAATACGGGCTATGGAAATAAAATGTCTCAAGAAGAATGTTTTATAAACCCTGAAGTCTTAGTTTCAACGGTCATGGTCCTTCATTTTAATAAAATGTTTTTTTATTTATTTTATTTAATACTATTGGCTGCGGCATCTCAGGCCATTAGCACATTCTTTCCCATCATTCTATATATATTTTTTAATTTTCCAGACAGAGTCAACTTGGCTGGCCCGGGAATAGAACCCGGGACCTCTCGCTTAGCAGGCTGGCACCTAGCCTGCCTGCGCCACGAGGGCGTCTAATAAAATGTTTCCAGAAAATTTATTTCAAATAGACCCTTTCTCTGACGCTTGGCAGTAGTCTTAGCTATAGAGTTTATCGTTAATAGTATATAATTTTTGTAGAACTTTCGTAAAAAAAATCAATAAAGCTCAATATATCTGTTATTATACCAAATATGAAAAAAAATTGTATATATTAATTATAGGGTGTCTTAAACTACATCTTAAAAATTATTTCTACAATCACAGGCTGGCCCATAAGTCGTTGGTGATGCAAATTTTCTTTTTTTTTTAATCAAACACGCCTTATGTTATTGCATTTTTGCATTTTCCATCGAAATATAATGCATGTGTGTAAGAACAAAAAACTCGGGACGCAGCAAGTGCGTTATGGTAGTGAATTTTCATAAGATTAAGATGTTTGATTTATAAAAAGAAAGGTACTACCAAAGGGACAAATAAAATACAAGATCTCTAGATAAATCTTTATAGTGGGTTAATTTAATAAAATAAACAAAATAAGTGACAATCGGGAATTTAATTTGTCTAAACAGCACAAAATGAAATATATATATATATATATATATATATATATATATATATATATATATATATATATATATATATATATATATATATATATATATATATATATATATATATATATATATATAAAATAAATTTGGTAAATTAGCAGTTTACCTCATGGAGGGTTTTGAGAATTGTTTTCCGAAACATGCTTAGGATTCTCCTAGGTGCATAACCCACAACAAACATTTCTTATAAACAACCTCTAAAAAAGTTACAGGACCAGGGGTTGATAAGGGTGTAGGGCGAGGAAAAGGAACTGTAAATATGAGTGGAAAAGCGAAAAAAATAATAATTAAACCTAGTACCCTTTGGTTCTGAGGCACACGTTCTTACCCCTGGATCAACGAGGCTCTATAAAATTCTTATCTCTTAAACATTTTTACTTTCGAAAAATATGTTAATATTTATAAAATGAAATAGGGACTATTGGAAAACTTTATGCTAATCTTTATTCTAAATATGTAGTTTATGGATATTAACTTTTTTTTCTTCAGTTTACATTTTTTCCTGTACAAAAATTTTAAGTTTAATATTTGCAATACTGTTTTCTTAGTCAATGATGTAGAGTACACTCAAAATGGACATGCAAATGATATTACCCTTTATAGCAGCTAAACAGTTTATTTGTGACACTAAACAAGCAACCAAAGTATTTTAAAATGCTTGAAATTATTTACTTGTATCTTATTTTAACAACATGGATTTTTATTTTTTATTATAGAAGAATATATAAACATATAAAATATTACACGAACAATTTTTAGTGAATTTTTATAGATTACATATGCATTATATGGATTGTGTTACTTTGCCTACTACGTCTAAAAAATTTTTTATGGCCTCAGCAGTCAATTATGCACAATATTCATCAGCAATTATACCACATGTTGTAATGAAATAAACAAAATATTGACATCCATAGAAAACAAATATAATGTATAAATTAAATATTTTTGAATTAAGAAAACAGATAGATCATTGCTACTAAATATTAAAAATGTTACCACATGATTTTCAGTTTTTTGTGGCATTATGTTTTTCAGAATAGGAAATATTTTTGATTTAAGAAAACATATCATTGTTACTAACTATATAAAAGTGTTACCACATGATTTTCAGTTTTCTGTGGCAATATGGTTTTCAAATTAGGAAAATATATGTTAAGATATAATTTATATTAAAGTCTGAATTTTGTATTTTCAAACCCTTGTCAAATGCACTACGTTGTATATGTATTTTTTTCTCCCTTAGGGGTCGTCTGCGTCATAGCACCGCAGCCTTTGGTTTATTGTGCATGCCCATTGTCTTTTCTACTTTACACATTCCAAAAATCACTTCGCCTTGAACTAGTCTGCACAGTAATTGGCAAGCTGAATTTTTATATTGCCCTGTCTCCGGTCTAGACTCATCGTAGAGCAGTCTTTTGCGGTCCTGAGCTTTACACTCGCATAAGATGTGCTGGGCTGGTTCCTTCCCCTAGCGGGAGTGTCTGCACGCCAGGTCCCCCTGGAAGCGCCCCATTTTATGCAAGTATTTCTTGACGGCCATGTGTACCGTCAAGAGTCTTGTGGTGTTTCTGAGCTGTCCTCTGCTAAGATTTAGCAGCTCCACAGCTCTCTTTAAATTGGATTTCTCAATTACTGACTTCCCGTGTGTGAGCCCTGGTCTGCCCAGTACACCTGATGTTCGTTTCTGATCCAGGACTTAATGGACCCCTTGGCAAAGCTGTTTGTCACGCCTAGAAACTGTTCTGGTACCATATGTGTATGTATGAGGAAATATTTTTCTGTGATCACTGTCGTATAATTTATCATATTAGCTATAACAGAAGCATTTGTAAGTTAGAAAATATTTTGAAACAGGTAGAAAAGCAAAACATTGGTACTAATTATGAAGAAACACTATAATCGGACTTCTAGTATTTTGTCATTTAATGCCTTTCAAAATTGAAACAGTTTTATTAAGCTTTGGGTTATACTCAGAGATATGATATATAGTGGTAAATCATTGCTAGCCATTGTATACTTTGCAAAGTAGATTTAATTTCTATGTAATCATGGTTATCTGTGTAATCAGATATGTTAGAAGAGAAGCATTTATAAATTACTGCAAATACAATTGGTTTTATAACATATGCTATAAAGGAATGCAAAAGTAAGTTCGGAAAAGGAAATTGGATTTCATCAGTAAATGTAAACATATTTTACAAGACAGAGGTAAACAAACTAGAGAAATGTTTCACTTCGAACTCCACAGAAACGATTTGTTTGAGATGGAATAGAAGATATCAATGAAGAAAATAGTTTGAACTAGGTAGAAAAACAAAATATTTGAGGTAATTATGGAACAAAAATATAACCTGATTTCTAGTGTTTTATCGATTAACACTTTTCAAAGTGTGAACATCTTATTAACTTTGAGTTACATTCAGAGACATTCCTCATAGCGCAAAATAATTTCCAGCCATTGCATACTTTGTGACCGCCCAAATTGTTTATATAATCCCTCTCGGCTATAACCTACCTATTAAACTTCAAACACAACCAACGTTATAATCTATTGGAAATATAGAGTAAAGTTACCGGTATTCTAGGTGGCCGGCAGCCTTTAGACAGTGGAGTAGGCCGTGGGTTCCTTAAACACGATGTTAAGATAAAGGGGGCGCCACTTGATTGTTTTACACCCAGTACCGGATATTAAAGTAAGATGTTATCACACAATACCTCTCCTTAATCACCTGCAATCCAACTATAATCAAGAACTCGCTGAACTGCACTGGTAGCTGTACCTAAAACCAACCTGGGAGATACGTCGGACGTCAAACCCATGACAAAAACTCTGCAGGACTGGATATTAAAATGTTGTAACTTACATTAACCTAAAAGAGGAAAGTACCCGTGGGTGCATGTAAGTGGCATAAATATGCAACCATTAGATCCTCCTAAATAATATATGACACATACACATAAACTTATGCTCGCTTGTCCGATATCCCAGGGCTAATATAGCAGCAAATACACACTAGTTAAAACAGTATCACTGATTCGGGGATGAGAGAGTAAATGCAGACTAAATATAACACAAAGTACAAAAAAGAAATATAATAACATTCTGGTGTATTAAAAACACAATCAGATACTATAATAGGTCACACAATGAGTCAACGATGAATATATACACCTTCAAATATTAGGGCAAGCAAATTGAGAGTCATCTAAGCTACCGTAACCAATCTGGTTAACAAAATATCCTACGCTGTAACTAATTGTATGGTTTCCAGTTATAAAAAACTACTATCAATTATATGGATATCAATGACAAGACAAGCTGTATAATTAGTTAGCAAAAAGTATCACTACATTAAAATCAAGAAGCTACCACAAAACGTGTATATGTGTAGTTCACATACGCTTTAAAAATATCAGTATTAAGATCCTATATCTAGCTCAAATAATATTATCACTCTGTATAGTATGTGAAGCAAGCTGTACACCTTGGTAAAAATATCCTAATAATTACTGAGTCACCTACGCAAAATTCTGACCAATTATATCAATGTAAGCTTCAGACAGCTCAAATAATAAACATGAAGCATTGCAAACTCTCAAGATACCTTTATCTGTCTGTTAATAGCAACGTAATCTACTAATCACCCTAATGACCAGTCAAAAGGAAGCTATTATATTCATAAATGCCGTTAAAAGGGTCAAAAGTAATATGTCTTTTATAAGCATACAGGCTACAACTTATCTGAACCATAAACTCTATATCCTGCCTTGGATCTCTCGGTTGACATTCGACTGTCTGGAAGTACAACTATGACAATCGATTACCACTACGACCTGCAAATGAATCCAAAGATGGTCTCCTTACCATACCATGCTTGTGACTCTGTACCATACGTAATTGGACCATTAATTTAAAACCAGAAACAATGAAATACACACCATAAAACATCCAGAGGCTACCCAACAATAGAAATTGCCTCTATTTACACAACACTAGATATTGCCAAACACCACGCCGCTTTAGGTGAAAGCAAGGACTTCAATTGCCTAACACTACATCCCTGTAAAATGCGAAACATCGGATATAGAGATATAAAAAAATAAATTCGCAAGTCTACATTACCTCTTGTTGAGGGTTATCGTGCCTCGATTTAATTAGACACTACTGATGTCGAGTGAGTCCTGTATAGGTTACCTGTTAACTCAACCTATTGTAGTCCAGCAAAGCGGCTATTCCATGCAATCTATGTAGGATATCTCTCAATTTCTTACAGTTATCTCAATTATGCGAATAAAAGCAATGAAATGAATTTTCTTGTACGGCAACAGGTTGAATTTTAAACATCGCAAGTGACAAGTGACAGCATGATCGTACCTTGTTGCCAGACATCAATTGAACGTGATTCTTACGATTCTATCTACGGACCTCGAGCCTATGCAACCAACCACATATCAACGAATACCATGCCGTTCGAAACTCTCCCAGCATGCGTATACTATTCCAGCCCAGGCCACTAACAGAGAAAATTATTGCCCAGTTTCACAAAGCTCGATTAAATATTTAACGGTCCGTTAAGGCTTAATCGACTGATTAAAATGTATTTTCTATTTCACAAAGCCCGATTAGTGATAACAAAAGTTAACTAACCAGTCGATTAACTAATCGGTCGTTAAATATGCAAAATCCCCCGTTAAGTGTTTCACAAAGGTCGATTAAGGCTTAATCGACCGTTAAACTTGCTTAACGGTCGATTAACTTTAATCGATGGTTAAGTATCGATTAGCAGTTGTTCTATGGCAATGTCATTTGCTATTTGACATTTGAGGTTTGCTGTTTTCAACATAAATATCAATTTTATTGCAATTTTAACAGATTTTTAAGAAATAAGGTAAGTAATTGCTTAAATTATATCACATTATGTTCATAATGAATAATTATACCAAGATAATTGCAAAAGTAAACACTTTTGACTCAATTTTGACAGATTCTTTTTACAAAATTTCATGTCTGTTTCTAAGCAAAATTCGATAAATATATACATAAAAATGAAACAAAACATGATTAGAAATATATATTTAACTAAAATATATGCATTTTCTTACAATTATTTATATATTTTTATATTTTAGAATGCCTGATACATCTTTGTCATCACTTTCTGATGGAGAATCGCCAAGAAGGATTCGTTTTATAAGGGAAAGAACTAATCCCTTTGAAATATATAATGATATTGAGTTTAAGCAACGTTTTTGCTTTTCTAAAGAAGCCACTATGGAGCTGCTTCACATTTTTGGACCTGACCTAGAACCAGCAACTAACAGGAATAAGGCATTGACAGCAATGAATCAAATGCTGATTACATTGCGGTTTTATGCTACAGGGAGCTTCCAGCAGGTGATTGGTGACATTTTTAATGTGTCGAAGGCCACAGTATGCAGAATAGTTAATAAAGTTACTATTAAAATTTCTTCTATGAGTGAAAGATTTATAAAGATGCCACAAGGAGAAGAAATTCAAAAAACAGTGCTGGATTTCTTTACAATAGCGGGATTTCCCTGTGTAATAGGTGCAGTTGACTGTACTCACATTAAGATACAATCACCTGGGGGAAACATTTCAGCAATGTTCAGAAACCGAAAAGGCTTTTTTTCTATAAATACACAAATAATAATAAATAAAAATTTACAGATAATGCATGTCATTGCTAGGTGGCCTGGATCAGTGCATGCCAGCACTATATTTAACGATTCTCCACTGCCATCTGATTTTGAGAGGGGTTTATATGGGAGCAACTTCCTGCTCGGAGATAGTGGATACCCATGTAGGAGATATTTATTAACACCCATATTGCGACCACAGACCCATGCCGAGATAGCATATAATGCAGCTCACATCAAAACAAGGAATACCATCGAACGGTGTTTTGGAGTACTGAAACGTCGCTTTCCTTGCCTTCAGCATGGTATGGCTTTACAGACAGAAAAGGTGTTACGAGTTATAGTGGCCTGCTGTATTTTCCATAACTTGGCAATTGATTTTGATGACGAAGAACTGCCTGAGGATGTCTTTGGTGAAGCTGTGTCTGCTCAAGATGTCTTCAATCAAGGCATGGAGAGTACAACAACAACACACCAAAATGATTCTGTAAGAAGAACACTTGTAAACACCGTGTTTCAAAATAATTAGTTATATGGTATATAATATTATATAATAGCAAGGTACTTACAGGGTTAGGTATGACAAGTAAAAATAATGGAAACACGATGAAATTTCATAGGATATACTGAACTTTTAAGCTCAGTCTCAGTATTTCAAGTCTCCTAGCTATTTTTTGGTTATTTTAAAGATGAACAAATGTATCTGTATTTAAGTTGGAGATTTCAGTGCATAATAATTCAGTATGCACTTCATTTCAGTGAATTTTTGTATAAAAAATCTACAAATGGGAAGATCACGACCTTTGAGTTTTGATACATGTATATATATATATATATATATATATATATATATATATATATATATATATATATATATATATATATATATATATATATATATATATATATATATATCACGCCAATAACTCAATAAAATATGGGCCCATTTTGAAAGAATTTGGCAGGTACCTTCCTTTCTTCCTTTTGTAAATGGCGTGGATAAGTTTGTTAGCCAGAAAAATTGGACCAGGTTTTCTGAGAAAATTTTGGGTTTTCTTTCAGAAAAAATTCGTATCTCCGAAAGAAAAAAGCTATGTCAACCAATTTTGGTACTAAGGTTTACGATATAAAAAGTTAACTATACACCAACATTTAGATCTTTATGTTACAAGATCAAAAGTTATAAGCTTTAAATTAAAAAAAATGTTTACTGTCAGATCATGTTGCTGTGTCTAGACTTTTTAATATATAGGTATCTTACGTTCACCAATAATAACTGTGAGACCGAAACACTGTGTTTCAACCTAACAAAGTATACTTGCGTGAAGTTATACCAAGCGTTTTGGTTATTTTTATTAAACGTTTGTCATCTCCCAAGGGAAAGATCGCTTTTCTTTATTACGTAAGGTAAATTAGTCGATTGGGCAAATTAGGCTAATAAATTGAGTTCATAAAATAATATACTCCAACATGATGTGCTAGTTTTTCCATTTCTTCAAATCAAGTGAAACAATCAATTTCTAGGGTCCTCTGCCTAATACATACTGGAAATATAAGATTTATTTTCTAGATAAAACAATGTGTTGCTATTCTATAGGTTTTGCTTTCAGTGCTTAATTTTTACTGCTTTTGTGAGACCATGCTCTTTTTTCTTTAATATGTTGTAATTTAATCTAATTTAGTTGCAATTTAATCTAATATAGTTGTAGTTACTTTATATATAATTTTTTTATCTTCAGAAGTGTTCTCTGATTAAAACATATAATGTAATATGATAATACCATACATAACTAAGGTGGCATACAGGAGTTGTTGGATTTATGTGTCATCATATCAATGTTAAATTAAATTGTTATACACATTATTGTAAGTTAAATGTATAAATGGAAATTAAAAATAAATATCAACAATCTTTCAAGAAAACAAATATTTAAAACTAAGCAGACTTTATTGCTTTAATTTTTGTAACTGTAGCCTATAAATGTTCATTTGTATTTTATGCTGCTGCAGCATTTGCTTTCTTTGCAAGTCAGCATTTTGAATTTTTTTACGAAAATAATTTTTTTTTAGCTCTTCAGCCTTGTGTTTTCTTTTTAGTATCTTTTTTGGAGCCTTTTTTCTGGGTACAGAAGTTTCAGGAGTACTGATATCAGGAATAGTATAAGGTTCGGGAGTGGGTTCAATAAATAGTGGAAGATCAATATCTGAAAAAAAAAGGTGTATTTAAAACAAATGTGTAAACTTAAAGAAAATGTGCTTTCTGAAAGCCTGCTTTGTCAAAATATTATAGACATATCATGTAATGATATCTACAGCAGCTGGGCAAGTGTAGTGTCCAGTTTATTATGTACTGTAGCAATGGTGAGGTTGATAATGTAGAGTAAAATTTGAATAACTCAATTTTCTATAAACTTACACAGTTGAATTTTGGTATGTAGTAAGGTATTTTCCAAGGCAAGATATTAACGAAATTTCATTAAAAGAGCTTTGTAATTATCGAAGAAAAAAATTTGTTTCGAAAGAAAACTCAAAATTTTCCCGGAAAACCTTGACCGATTTTCCTAGCTAACGAACTCATCCAAGCCATAAATAAAAGAAAGGCACCTGTCGAGTTTCTTCGAAATAGGTTAATTATTTTTTGAGTTATCAGTTGGATATATATAAACATATAAAAATGGAAACTGACCCCAGATATGGGTTCTAATTCGCGCCCATTAGAAATTTTTTTGCAAAATCTCACCATCGATACCCCTCTATTGAGGAATTTTTTAAAATAAAAATTTACTAAAAAGCCGACCTTAAAAGTGGTTTTGATATTTTAAAACAAAGATACCTTCCATTTTACATATTAGCAAAAATACATTGGCTTTTAGCTATTGTTGATTCATTGTAAAAAAAACATATTCTTGCCCATAATATGCTGTTTTTTTAAGTTTTGTATTATGATGATAAATTACAATTTTGTTAGAAACTATAAAATCAACAACTATTGACGAAACTAGGTAAGGACCTGTCTTGCTAGTAAAATAATTAGAACAGTAGAAAAACTGTATGTAATCATTAAAGTATGGAAATCTCACAGTACATTTCTAAGGTATATTAGGTATATATGATTATTATTTTAGAAAAAACAATAAAACTTCAAGCTTTTATCCCACATCGGTTTTTATCAAAATATAATTTACTTACTAACAACTTATATTACATTTGAATACAAATGATCTTACCAAAATATATTGCAGCACTATCAGCAGGATTTGTTAAAGGCTTTACTTGGTCCCCAAGCAAACCCAATACTTGACTGCCAACATCCGGTAGAGTGGTAGAACAGGTACCACCACCAGTTTCTTGCCGTTCTTTCTACAAGTAAATTATAAATTAGTTATGGCTTATCTATAACCATAAGCACACGTGTGTTATGTAAGTGGGTATATGTCACCTATGTGTTTATCTAAGAAATATAGGCATGATTATAAAAAATAATGAAATATGGTTGAACATAAAATTATATTCGAACAATGATCGAATGCCACAGTATAAGCAAAAATAACTCTAACTACTACATAGTTACTATACTTTTTTATTCAAAAAGGTTATATAATTACCTTCTCCAATGCAGCTTGCTTTTTGATAATTTCCCACTTCTTCTCTTGACACACCTAGGTCCTCATAGCGCTGTCTCTGTTAGTAAAAAAATTGTAATTAATAAATATGTTGATAACTGTACCGAAAATAGACTTACATTTTCTGTAGCCATTTGCTTTCGAGCATTCCTTTTCAAGTTGTCATATAAGTTCCTTAGCTGCTGTTGAGAACGGCTATCGCTTCTCACCTGGGCATTAAACTGGACAGTGATGTGCTGCCAGGCATCACTTTTTTCTTTGCAGGTTCCAAGGTCTGTCCTCTTATTACTAATTAATTAAACACACAAATATCACACAATTCCAAAACACCGTTACCGCAAACGATAACAAATAATGCTGTCATGCTGTCTTTCAACTGTCAAACACCGAAGCAGTGACGTATTTGCATTGTTGCCAAGTTGGATCAACTGCTAATCGCCGGGAGTTAAAAATGCTTTGTGAAACGCTCGCCAATATTTAATCATTGATTAACGTTAACGGAGGATTAACTAACCGGCACTTTAACCAGCGTTTGTGAAACCGGGCATATATCTTACATCCCCGTCTTCAATTATACTTAAGAAAATAAAAAAAAAGTTGTAAATTACAAATACGTTTTAATTTAAAATATGATACGGATTTGGTAACAAATACGTTTTAATTTAAAATATGATACGGATTTGGTAATTCAAAATGTTTGGTTATTGTACCGCGATTATTGTTTGAATTATGTCATTAATAATTTAAAAAAAAATATGTTAGGTCCATATGTTTTCATACTAACATAATTTTTATTATATCTGACAACCCTGCTTATTTATATTTAACTACCGTTGTCTGGCTTCCACGATTTACATTTTTCGGGTCTAAAGTAATAAAAAACACATTAATACTCTAACTATCCTTGTCAACGTTGCATGTGCGAAATGCCTATGCAATTCAAACTGATGTCGTAGATTATTTATTCCTTACACATTATTTATTTCTTACACATTTTTTATTTTCGAACAACTTCTTTCCTCGTGGACCATTTAAGTTGAAATTTGGTTACCAACTTTATTTTGACATCTCCCTTATATGTGCAAATTTTCATTTGAATCACTGCAGTACTTCAAACAAAAAAAAATATTGCGTTTTAAAAATTTCCTTTACATTTTTTATACAAAAAATTAAACCTACGGTGCTCATCTTCGAACTCATCCAAGCCATTAACAAAATCAAGGTAATCCCCAAATTTAGTGAAGATCGGTCAAGTATTTTTTGAGTTATCAGTTGGATACATATATATATATATATATATATATATATATATATATATATATATATATATATATATAAATATATATATATATATATATATATATATATATATATATATATATATATATATATATATATATAAGCATATAAAAATCAAAACCGACCTTGGATATGGGTTCTAGAGGACCAAATTCGCGCTCATTTGAAGAAATTTTTCAAAAGTCTCACCATCGATACCTCTCTATTAGTGAATTTTCTTAATGAAAATTCACTAAAAATTCTGGACGCAGTAAGTGCGTTATGGTAGCGAATTTTGATCAAATGCTTAATATTTGAATAGCTCAATTTGCTATTAACCTATAAGGTTGACCAAAAAACGAGTTTTTTCCGCAACATTTTAAGTTTACTTTCGGAAATTTTTGTACATTTTCAAACAATAAAGTTATTTTGATGAAACATGGCACATTGTTTTTACTATATAGATTATACTGGTAACCAAATTTGATGCCTGCTTTCTTAAAAAAAAACACACATTATTGCTATTAAAAAATAGTTTTATGAAAATTCACTACCATAACGCACTTGCTGCGTCCCGAGATTTTTTTTCGTGGGCATGTTTGCTATAATTTTTTTCCCAAAATTCTAAGATATACGGTTTCCGAGATACAGCCGGTCGCCACCCTTAATGAATTACCCAGTATTGAAACTTGTTAGGGGGAAGCATAGTACAGTTTTCTTTAGGTCATGTCATTGGGTCTTTAATCGGAAAATTTGGCTCTCTAAGTTATTTTTTAGCATTCCAAAGTTGAGAGCTGCCACATTGGTTTAACTGTTGTATATATTCTCTGTCAGAAGAAGCATTATTTTTACAGGGTTCTATGCAATTTGGAGTCAAGTGATTGAGAACTGCTTTGTCCTGCAGATGGCGAGCCCATTGCGATGTTCCTCTCGACTGTGTTATGTGAAATTGGTTGTATGTCTAAAAGTGAATTAGTTGGTTCTTTTATGATTATTTAGAATTGTAGTGAGATTTCAGGTATACTTTTCCAAGCTTAAGGCTGAACCAGTTGCCCGTGTATTTGCTTTTAATTCCATGATTGGTCCACAGGGAAATAGTCCATTAACTACTCCAGCTGTAAAGTAAAAAAATGATAGAAATTAAAAAAAATGTATTGTTGAGCACATACTGGAATATTTAGATATAAAAAACACATCAGGACCTGTTGAAACCGCAGTAGTAGTTCTTAAAGTTTTAAGACGCCGCTTTTCTCTATCCTATAAGATTAGAGTCTGTCCATCATCCTGAAAACAAGCCAGAGTTCAGCCTGACCTGACCCTAAAAAGGGAGACCAAGTTCTATGCGGGGAAATTTGCATTATACCAATTTTGTCTAAAGTTATGGAAAAAGTTATCGCCTGTCAGCTGCTTATCTATGGTAACAATGGCTGTTTTATTACAATAGATGTAATTATACGCAGAGTTTTCTCATCCACGCTACGTATTTTTAGAATGTAAGTTAGTTTGTCGCCATTTACTATATTACAGTCTAAACTAATAGAATAAACGCAAAACCATTCATGATATGAAATTTTAAAAAAAAGATTTTGATCTTCAATATTGTAGGACAGCGAAGAATAGGTAATAATAATATTATGAGAAACAGATAAACGTTTTTACACCTACCTTTTAGATAATATGCCGGCAAAGTTTTTGTGCGGTTTAGGTGCCTGTGTTACACCTAACCAACTACTGTTGTATGATCACAAGGCACCAAGAAGATCGATTGATTTGTATGAAGACGTAGGGTCAAAGTAGGTAATAATAATAATAATCATAATAACACTTTATTAGCCCTTTCGATCCAAAAATGTACATAAGGCAAGTCAACCAGGTACACATAATAATAGCAAACAAGTATCTATAACTAAACACAAACAAAACAGAAATATCACAGTTCATTATCACATAAATACTCGTCAATACTGTAGTAACACCTGGACGCTAGGAGTGCCTTCAAATTATTTTTAAATATCCTGAACTCAGTATGTTCCCTACACCTATTTGGTGTCTTATTATCAAATCTAATCTGTGTTACACCTAACCAACTACTGTTGTATGATCCCAAGGCACCAAGAAGATCGATTGATTTTTATGAAGACGTAAGGTCAAAGCCAATCGCTTAAAAAAACAAAGTGCTTATTAAATGTGGAAATTGTAACATCAACTCAAAATAAGAAGAAAAACTACTGGTACAATCAATGCAAAACTATCATAAGCATTCCCCAGATAAACTGGTAGGAGCTTAAAGAAAAATAAGTATCTAGCTACACGAATCACTGCTGTGAATTTATTATAAAAGTAGATTGTAGATTGTTTAATGAGTCCTATTGAGCCTTTGGCCTCTCAGCTTTGCGACTCTGATGTGTCTTTGTACATGGATTTTTTTAAATTGTTGCCCAAAATGTTCAGACTTGTCATATAGTCTACTATCTTTTTGGGGACTATCTTACCTATTTCATGGGATGTTAGAGTCACTCGTCCTAGCTATTTGACCATCTTACTGAGGTGATACCTTACTGAGGAGTGCCCTGTGAAACGTCCTGTGATTATTCTCAAGACATTCTTGTTAAATTCAAGAAACAGTTCCGACTTCTCTGTTGATATGGTGAACCGTTTTGCGTGCTTTAAGCCTGCCGTATTCTTCCATTATGGCAGCATTTGGTTTCTTTCTCAAGTATCAAGTTCATTTGTTATATGGCTTTTTGTTAGTCCACAGTCGCGATCTACTCATTTCTGAATTTTTTCTACGAAAACAGCTTTTGAAATGTGGACATGAAAAAAATGACAAAGCACAATACACCGACATAAAGACAAAGAATAGTTTGTAGAAGAGGTGTGAAATGCTTGCTGAAAGAAATTGAAAGAAAGAAGACGACTTTTATTGCACATATTCTGAGACATAATAACTTTCTGACAACATTATTTGAAGGACACGTACTTGGAAAAGGGCAAGCGGTAGACCAATGGGCAACCTTCTCGGAGAACTGTCACAACCAAAGAAGTGTGGAAGTGACAATGAGATGAAGAAAGCTGCTGAAGACAGAACATCGTGGATGCAACGAGAGGGGGCATCGCCTGTATAACGCGATAATAGTGATTTTCGAGTTAAAGGCTATATAACACAATAAGTACATATGTAAAAGCAATAATTCTGTTGTTTTATCGTATTCAGTCTGTATAATATGGTTGATTAAAACAGTAATTTGTTTATGTGATCCAATCATTCTGGTGGTGCGCTTTTACTGTGTAAACGTAAAAATAATATTCTCTCCTTTACATTTTCCTCTCTGAAACCTTTTTATGATGCATTTTCACTGAATTTAACAAACGAGTCGTTTTACATCGCTTCACAAAAGACCAACTCTTGCTTTAAGAAAGTTTACTTTCGCGTTTCACTTGCCTAGCCTTGGGATTTTATAATATGGTTAGCACGGCACAGCATTGCTGGCATTTGATAAGAAAGAAATGAAAAGTAGTCGGAATATAATAAGAACTTAAAGCTATTTGATTCCTTCGAGTTTTCCAGACAACGTCAGTATCTTACGAGAATTGTTCACTAAGGATATTTGTACCTGCTTCTTAAAGATTTTGTGAGGCTAGATGTATTCTTGCCATAATTAGAACCGCAGACCGGTTTCGCTCTAATTAGAGCTCATCAGTACGGTGTACTAATTACAGGGAGAACACACCTATAAAGTAATACGGCTGCGATAGTGGTATAGTAAAATTTTGTGTTATTTGGAGCTGTCATGGCAACATACGACCTGGTTCCGCACCGGGATGGCGACCCTGTTGTACATCTCTCAAAGATTTTATATTTAGGTTGACCAGTTTATAACAGTGTGATCTTCTGTAATATAATTTTTTATAGAAATCTGACCTGACCTGATCGTACCTGACCTAATCGTACCTGACCTGACCTGACCTGACCTAACCAAAAACAAAACTTTACACACATTCTACAATACTTTACAGGAAGGTCAAAAGTGAAACACGCAAAAGCAGCAGTTTAAAACAGTATTATGCTGTTGTAAACACCTCGTTATATATAGTCAACAAACGTCGGTGAAACATTTACTCTAAATGAGGAAGGCTGTTCTCAAACGGTACATCAAACCTGTTCAATTGCTGTGATGAGGGTGACTGCATCATCCCTCCTTAAGATGACAATGAATTTCATGGTGTAATCAAGAACAAAATACTTTAGTTTCTCTCAGATTTTACCATTGCAACAACTCAGAACATGGTATCATTGACATAAGATAACCCACAGTGCGTTTACACATCTATCGCAGATACCCAAATCAAAAGGTATAGATTTAGCATTACATGTTGGATGGGTATTGAAAGCGCCAAGAAAAAACTTTGGATAAAATCGTTTTAAAAACTCCTTGAACACAGCATTTTCTCGCCTTGACAGATCTATAACGCTACCATCTGTTTTTGATGTGGATGGAGAAAGCACAAAACAAGACGAATGTGACCAAAAAGGCCATTACCTAAAACTTTGTTTGGTTGACATGACATATAATTTCAAAACTACTTTGTGTTTTAGTAACCATAGATTGACAAGGAGAGCTATAAACACCCATTTGACGGATAAGGGCAAAATTTTAAAAAACCTGACGATCGTTTCACAATTCTAACTAGAGTTATTCATCATCTGATGACGCTAACTTGGTTAGTGAAACTCAGTAGATGATGAACCGCGACGGTTCGAAACTGCAGTCCGCGCAAACCAATAAGAAATCACAAACGTACAGCAAACAAATAAAGTATGTATATATATATATATATATATATATATATATATATATATATATATATATATATATATATATATATATATATATATATATATATCCGTCTGATAACTCAAAAAATAATTAACCGATTTCAATGAAACTCGGCAAGTGCCTTTCTTTTATCAATGGCTTGGATGAGTTTGTTAGCCAGGAAAATGGGACGAGGTTTTCCTGGAAAATTTTAAGTTTTCTTTCAAAAAAAAATTTTTCTCCGAAAATGACAAAGCTGCTTTGATGAAATTTACTATATATGTTTCCTTGGGAGAGACCTTACTTCGTATCAAAATTCAACTTTCTAAGTTTTTAGAAAATTGAGTTATTCAAATTTTAAATTTTCTTTCGATGTTCAGGAGCGGAGGATATTTTGGGTCTAACTTGTCGAACTAGGCGAATTTAGACTTAGTAACGATGTAATAAACTTTAATAAATAACTAAACTTTAACAGTGCTTACAACTAATTTAACCGAATGAATTTTAAAGCCGAAATCTTTACATACTGAATCTTAATTGAAAAGTCTCGCTAATGTTTATCAACAATACTAGTTATAACTTTAACTTGGTTTACATCATACATAATTGCAGACCTCAGCAGTCAGCATTCCTTGTACTGTACGCTGCAATTTCAACTTGTTTATTATTTAGATAAATAGTAATATTATTTCAATGCCAATGTTATTGATACATCTGTGACCTACTACTACATAATATATTACATTACTTGTAGCAAATTTTCTAATAACTAAATTTTAATTATAAATTGAATGATCTTAACAAATATATTTCCACGCCTACGACTGCTCTTCTGCATAGCTTATTGTTCTCTGAACATTCGAAAAAAAATTTTTCTCCGAAAACTACAAAGGTATTTTAATGAAGTTTGGTGGATATCTTGCCCTAGTTATTTATTTTTCTACTACCGCCTCAAGTTTTTAAAATAAATGTTCCTATTTATTATAAAAGTTTGTAAGCTGACATTTACAACTCTTTGTCTAAGAGGATCGACTATGATTTTATGGAATATGAAGTTGTGGACAAAATATTTGTAAATACTAAAACCAATGTCGATTCTCTACAAATAGCAGGCTCCAATTGCCCAGCTTTTTGGGCTTTTTATAATTATAAGAGTATTAGCGAAGATTTTTGTTTTGTTTGTTTATGTTTTCAATTATCAAGACTTGAAAGCAATTCATATTTTACAAGCTAGCGATACAACCAAAGTTTCGATATTTCACATCTCAACTAAAGTCTGCTTCTCATATTGTCGGAAGTGAAGTTTACTCATCTTTTATGCATAATCTGTCAGTAATATTCTGTTGGATCGAGCAAGTTCCGGGTATCTCTATTGTCCTGCTTCGGTACATAGTTCTCGCAGAAATCCTGCTGATGTCTCTAGCTGACAGTGCAGTCCTGTGTATGTGTACCTACTCTGACCTAACTTCTACGTATTGTTCTTGAATAGATTATATGTATATCCTCGTCCCCTGTGCACTCGACCGTGAAACATCAAAGTAATACGTTCTACTCCAACATCATCTACAAGGGGAATATGTATAATATGCAAGTTCTATCTACTATTATTCAAACATGCCCAATTGTTTGCTAAACCTACGGTTTTTCACTTCACGCTTTTATAGGTGTAATGTTATTCTGTAGAAATCTACATTACTAACTGTAGAAATGTACATTATTCACTTTTCACACAGCTTTATTGCGTAAATGTTCCACTAAGGGTTTATAAAATTAAAAACTACTGACGAAGCAAGTGCTTTATGAACGTCCAAAGAAATAAATACACTTCAATATATTCAATATTCAATTTGTTCAATATTCATCAATTTACAAACATTCAAATTACAAACAGTAAAAAAAAATACAGAATACAAAAGAAAATAAACAAACAGATCACCTAAGTTTAATAACTTGTATGTGCTCTGAATGAATAAGAAAACACAATATATGTCAACAAAAAATAAAACTAGTATACATATGCTGTGTTACCCTGTCTTATATTACCCCATTTCCTCTCACTGACCCACCCCCCACAGTTCGCAGACAGGCGACACGACATCTATCTACAAATCCTCTCCTCCATTCATCCCACCAGCACAAGAATTCATTCACTCCCCTCTTTCTTTGCTACGTTTCCACTCTCTGCACACATATAGAACACACAATCCGCACACACATGCACACGCACAGACTCACACACGCACCCACGCGCGCTCACACACATACAAAATCATACCCACGCACACACAACCAACCCGCTATACCACTATATTACACATCCCCACACATGCTCCCACACCTCCACATGTAACACCAATCAAGTCTTCCGAACAGTATTCACCACCGCTACTGCAAATCGAATCGATACAAAATAAAACAACGTCGGATAATTTGCACCGACACCATAACCACGGAAGCCAGCAACATACTCCACCTTTTGCTCTATATATCATAGAGATGATAGAGGTTATACTCCAGTACAGTGTAGTTATTCATGACGAAATCAGCCAGTTTCTTTCTGAATTTGTAGTCTCTGCGAGTGTTTTTGAGATCACTGGGAACCAAATTATACAATTTTGACCCGACAAATCACACAGAGCGCTGAGTGACATTTTTCACGCATTTAGGTGCAACTAGCAAAAACTTTGACTGCTGCCTTGTCATATATTTGTGACCCGTGTCAGTATGCGACTCTCTGCTAAAATGCGTATATTCAATTACAGATACCGCATACAATCCTAATACATTCAGTATATTCGTGTGTTCGTTATACAATAGATCCGTGTGATAATCAAGTCTCTTGTTAAATATTGTCTTGAGGATAAAATTTTGCGTCACCTGCAGTGGAGCAAGTCTTGCCCGGTAGGCCGATCCCCAGCACAGAATGCCGTATCGCAGAACAGATGAAACTAGGCAGCTCAGTGTTTTAATATTTAAAACACTCCTGAGCATGTAGAACAGATGTATAAGCTTACGCAGTCTGGTGTTAAGATATGCCACATGTTGATGCCATTTTAGATGCTGATCCACCATAATACCCAAATATGTTATCTCTGTCACTCGTTTTATACGGGAGTTGTTTGAATATATTTTTATATCAGGAAGGTCTTGATTAATACAAGCTTTTGTGGGTGAGAACATAATATATTTTGTCTTATCAATGTTTATAAATAAGCTGTTCTCATTAAACGACCTATTAACCTGCAATGCAATCCCTCGAACACCAACACACTCAAGCTTATAGAGTAGCATCTCATGAGACACAGTGTCGAATGCCTTTGTTAAATTTAAAAACACACCTGTTGTTTTTTTATCACGGTCAAAGTTACTCAAGATTGCCGCCGTAAATCTATGAAGTGCTGACCCAGTGGAGATATTTGGTCTAAATCCATACTGATCAGGAGAGAGTACATTGAAAGCGTCCAAGAAGCCCATTAATCTTTTTAAAAGGCATTTTTCAAAAATTTTTGCCAGTATGTTAATAAGACTTATGGGTCTATAGTTGCATGGTTCCAAGGGGTCACCTGTTTTAAAAATAGGTATTACCACACTAGATTTAAGTGTCTTTGGAACCACTCCCTTTTCAAACATCTTGTTTACGATATAATAGATTGGCCTGCTCAAGTACATATGTGCGATCCGAAACAAGCCACAAGAAACACCATCAGGCCCCGGAGCTGAGTTCTTCTTAAGGTTTCCTATCACTTCCACAATTTCTGCCTCTGACACAGGCGTCAAATAGAAGGAGTTGCACTGGTAATAAATACCACCCCCATTAACAGACGGTTTCTTGTAAGTCGGCATTGTATCCTTAAATGCACTGACAAAATAGTGATTTAACTCGTTAGCAATGTGAGAATCATTCTTTAAAAGTGAAGCGTCTGAAGCTGTCAACATACAAATATCTCTTTTATTGATTTTTTTTATTGGATATCTCGTTGACTATATTCCAGACTTTTCTTGAGTTGGAATTTGTGGCCTCTATCTTATTTTTATAAAAATCATTTTTTGAAGTTCGTATTAAAGCGGTTAATTTGTTTCTATAGTTCTTATACTCGCGTTGTAATACATAATTGTTTTTATCCTTCAACCACTTTACCTTTAGCTTATCTCTTATTTTTAAAGATGTCACCAATCCACGGGTAATCCAGGGTTGTTTAGCCCCGCACTTTTTAGTAATAGTTCTTTCTGTCTTCTGTATAATTTCGCCCATTTTTATCATGAAATTATCAACCATTTTTGGCACACTCTTCTCCCTCACAATGCCATCCCAAGTTTCCGTCCGCAAACATTCAAGAAACTTTGTGTCATCAATTACACGTAGCTTAGTGAACAATAATTTTATTATTTTGTTTGCCAAAAAGTGGATCTGAAGTAGACCTGTTTCGCCAGCCTCACAAGGAAAGCTCCAGTATTTGATCAGTTTCAACGAACTTTAAAAAGTCTGGACGCAGCAAATGTGTAAAGGTAAAACATTTTCATAAAAATGTATTTCCCCAAACAAAATTGTTAGTTACCAAAAGTGGAAAAAAAAACTCTGAATACCGCAAGTGCGTTATGGTAGCAAATTTATATTAAAATCTTTTAAATCGTAGTCAATGTAAAAGGACCTAGGTAAAATACACGGAAAGGTGTATTATTGAGGGTACTCTGGGTTAGGGCTAGGAAATTTTCAGATTTAAGTATTTGAATATTTGTTCACTATAAAATTTTAGTATTTGAAAAATTCAGTATTCGAATATTTTAATATATTCGACTATCTGACTATTCGAAAATTCAAATATTCATTGAATGTTCGTAAATATTTGAATATTTGAATATTCGAATACATGAATACATATTCTAATATTTAAATATTCAAATACCTTACTAAATGAATATTCGAGTATTCGAATTTTCGTATCAATAAATATTTTTCGACTATTCAGATATTAAGTAAAAGCAACCTTCTGACATATAAATAAAATACAATGCGAGATTAATAAAACAATTGCTAGTTTGTGTATATTGTGTGTATTATTTGGGAAAAGTTAAATATAAACTAAAAATATGAACTAAACTCATGATTATATTAAAACTCAAATTAAAACATCATCATACATTATACACGTTATGATGGTAGTTATACCAAACATGAAAATACAATAAGTGAAATACTTGTAAAACTGTCACCAACAACTCAAAAAATTAACAACAATTTTAAAATAAGAAAATGGAAATAAAAAGACCAAATTATAAATTAACACCGAGAAAGCAAAGTTTTTTACTTTATCTGATTTCAGACAAGAGCATTTTGCTGTTCCTATATTACCAGAATGCTCTCTCTAAAGGCAAGGATGTTGCGGGTATAAACAGAAAACTCTCTGCGTATTTTGACAGTTGAGGATATTTATTTTGATAATTTTTTCACCACTGCAATGGATACATATTTTTTGGTAAAACACTTTCACAAAAATACGTGTCCATTTCATCTGACACTGCCATTTGTTCATTAGGAAATTAAATGGCTAAGGCAATTTTTTACAGGGTTTTCTATATTGGTTTCTTCGTCCTGCGAATCTTTGGTCTGATTCTAGAAGATTTTTTGTATACCTTTTTGTTTTAAACAAAAACCCAATAAAACGTTCCTTAGTTTTAAATCGCGGGTCCAAAACTTTTATCAAAATATTTAGATATTTGAATATTTAGATATTTGTATAAACATTCTAATATTTTGTGTTGTTGTTTGAACAATTTTTTTGACGTATTCGAATTTAGAATATTCGAATATTCTAATATTTGGGTTATTTGAATACGATTCCGAGCCGTACTCTGGATACTGAGATATTTGAATATAATGACTGTTGCAGTGAGATACCTACGGGGGTTAATTTAACCCCTTTTCCAACAATACAACCCAAGTCCCCATACAGAAAGGGTTACTAGAAGGTTCTTACCAGAAAATAACGCAACCCTGCTTCCATGCTCTTCTGGCTCTCCATACTTGTCAACAATCGAACATGTGTGGTATATGATTGGCAATCGACTGCTTAATTTACACTAACCACCAAATAACGTAGTTGAGCTTCGTCACCTAACTCAAGAAATCTGGGATGATATTCCTCTGGATGCCATAAATCATTTAATCTTAAGCATGCCTCGAAAATATATCGAATGCATAAGAAACCGTAGCGGGCCCACTCATTATTAAATAACTTTTTATATTTTTGTCTGAAAATGTAATCATTTTGTAGGCTTGATTAAACACATATTATGCATGAATTTTATGAAATCGAATCGACTATTATTGTGTGTTTGTTTTTTTTTTGAAACTCTATATATATATATATATTAATGCATTGATACTAGGCAATTAAAAGAGAGTGGTTCAGTTCATAAAGTTATTTATAAAATCAATTATTGGCAGTTAACAGTGTTAATGAGTTTGCAATTTAAAAGAAAATCATAATTATTGGCACGTTGCAAGTTTATATAATATATACCACTTGAAGGATTGAAATCGAAGAAAATCACTCTTACTAAGCAAATTTTACTTAACATAGTTTGCTGCTAGTATTGAAATGCAGCTGTGGCCTAAGCTACAGTGTGACGTAACCATTTAGAGTTGGTTCAGCTTCTACTGCCAAGCTGGCTCTTTATCTGTGTTGTTTTGTTGATTTGGAGCTGGCTAGACTGCTACCATGATGTAACCATTCAGAGGTGGTAAGAGTGCTGCTCTGGAAATCCAACTAGAAACTGTCCTCCGGTAGGAACGGGATAATTGAATAGAACAAGTATTACGCCTACGCCATCATTTCCTTATTGTGCATAGATGATACTTTAATTATTTAACTGGAAAATAGAATTGTATCAGATCCGTTCAGGTATATATATATATATATATATATATATATATATATATATATATATATATATATATATATATATATATATATATATATATATACATTGTCACGGGGTGACTAATCTTAAAGGGATTATTTAGCTCAATTAATAAATGCAGCAACAATAAATGCAATCGCGTAATAAACCGCAATTATCATTTACAAGAGAGGAAGGATTCGCATACGGTGGCAGTGGGACAAGGTACGGCCGTCGAGCGACGTGCGTAGTAGGGAGGGGGCAAGGATGGTCACGACGATCGAGATATATGGCAGAGAGAACGGAGACGGCCGGTAGTACGAGTGTCGCCGCAGAGAAGTGAGTACGTCGACAGTAAGGGAGCCGTGATAGAACTCGCCGAGGAAAAGTTCAGCTGAAGAGAGGGAGCAGAGAGCCAGGCCAGTGCAGGTCACCACCGGAGAGTCTGCCGTGTGAACGTCGCCGCCGAGGAAAGCCCCAGGTACGTGACCGTTGAATGTTATTTAGCAAGCCTGTGGTAACCCTGTCTCCGCTGGCTGGCGGCTCTGGATGTTGGGAACTGCATTGGCTGGAGTAGATTCAGGCAAAGCGGCGACTGCGCCGGTTTGAATTGAAACAGCTAGGCGGGCCTGACGTCCCGTGCCGTCCGCGGCCCCGTTCAGGAGGGGCGTAAATCCGGGAACAGGGGTGGGCCTCTTCTGCGCCGAACAGGACTCCCCGAGCGTGCAGGAGAGAGCGTACGAATGATAGGCCGTGGCTAATGCTTGTTTGTGCCATACGAATTAGTGTGCAGCTAGTTTAGCTCGAGGTGGTGTCCGACGCACCCGTAGGTTGCATGCCCGCCTGGGAACACCCGCTATTAACAACCATCCTGCCACCACCCTGCACCGCTTAAGCGCCGTTGCCGCACTGCCACCCCGTATAATCCGAGCGTGTCCCACATTTAAAGACAAATAACCCCCTCTGCCTCTGGCCGCCCATTATCGACAGGTCTCTTGGTAACAGGACCCCGTTACCACCGTATGTACATAATTAGATAATAGAATTTTATTTTAATTTACCCGGCATTTCATTTAGCCTCCTCAGAATATCCACCCAAATATAATTCAATTCCAGCTCTTTAATAAAGACCAGGAGTCCCGAGGGACTTTGTCTTGGCTTAGGAGAACCCTGTCTCCACTAGGAACTACCCTGGGCTAGTGTATCCGTTGACAACGACTTGGGAGAAGGGGGCATCCAGCAGGAGCGTGTTTACTCCTAGACAAACTCTATAAACACTGGCGTCTGAGCATGATCCCGTAGGAAAGCCGTGCCCCGGAAGTCATCCCGAAATTCCCCAGGTTGGGGAAAACTGGTAGTAACTTCCGGCCACCCCAAGTGGCCGTCGCAAATGGCAGCCCCGAGCATGGGACCTAAGTTATTTTAAATTAAAGAAAGGTGGATATATGGAGAAGTTGTAAATATTTCAGAACTTGAAAATTTTAGTGTATATAATTCGGTAGGAAATACGAGAGAAAATTTCAGGTATCTTTGATAAGATATGATAGCCCGCTATATTTAAGTGAAATTAGAGAAAAGTGAATTTATTGAGGAGCTATAAATATTTTAGCCTTTGCAAGTTTTAATGCATATAATTTAAAATAAAATGCGATAAGAATTTGTAGAAGCAAGAGATAAGATATAATATCTTAAATAATCCGTTTTATTTTATTTAAAACAGAGGCAGAGTTTATACATTCCTTTCATATTATTATCTACGATAATCATCGCCGTACCAGCAATATTTTGTAGAACCTCGATAATTAAATTGCTTTGTTTATGCACTGTTAGAATTTCTTGTGGCAGCTTTTGGACTTTATAAGTTGGTTTTTTTTAGAACTAATAGCTAACACTGCTTTAGATAACGCTTGGTGAATTTTTACCGCTATGTAACACGCTTTTTTTTCCTATCAACAAATTTAATTCCAGGTTTAGATCTTTGCTTTGTTTGTTTTAGTTTAGAACAGTAGATAATTTTTTATTTTACCGTATTTACCGAATTGTTTCCGCTGTGTTTGTTATTTTTTTAAATTATTATTTACTATTGCCGTTACGCCACTATTGATTAAGGAAACTACCGTGACCGACCCGAATAACGACGACCTGATACTACTTCGCTACCTCTGACAGCATCGCATTACTGCCTGTCCGCTTTACACCTTCGTTAGTTACGCGAGAAAATGTCAGACCCGAAAGCGGATAAGGCCGTCGAGTCTGATCATCCAGAGAAACCCGACCAAGGCATATTTGATGGTCGGGTAGGATGGGTATACCGTCTTAGGAAACCCGAATTAGAAACAGAGCTACAGAAGTTTAGTCTGCGACCGCAGGCTACCGTTGAGGAGATGAGGAAACAACTAATTGACTTTTTGCGAGATGGGACACAGCCGCATACCGAGGCAACTCCGCCGCCTAGCAATACCGTATTACCGCCGCCATCGTCACCGCCAACGGGAAATTTACTTGAGCACCTGACACCGCCTGCGCAAAAGCCATTCCCCCCGACACCGCCGATGCCGCCGGTCAGTACGGCTTCGACGTTTCGACGACCGGAGCCCCCTAACGTGTTCGCATGGAACTTACATTTCCGGGGAAAATCTGATCCCGTGGCATTCTTAGAACGTCTAGAAGAAGTTCGGTTGCAATTTAACGTATCGCCGGACCATCTTCTACCCGTACTGCCACAAATCTTAGAGGACCAAGCGCTGTTGTGGTACCGAAATAACCGAGCGTACTGGGCATCGTGGGAAGACTTTGTGGAAGATTTTAAACGCTTTTACTTTCCGGCGAATTACTTTGAAGATTTGGAGGCTGAGATAAGTCGTCGGCTGCATAGAGCCGAGGAACCCGTGTTCACCTACATCACGGATTTGCAGACACTCATCCGCAGACATGGAGGCATCACCAGGCAACAAGAACTGACCTGGTTACAAAGGAACATACGTCCGGAGTTCCGCCAAATGCTTTGGAACTGTGACGTACCGGATATACGCACGTTTATTGCAAAGACAAAGGACATCGAGTCGCTGCTGAAGGAGTTGAAAGATACAAAGGGAAGTTCACCGAAACTTAACAAGCCTCCTCTGGAGAGACAAGAAGGAGGGAATCTCACTTCCACCCCTAAGAACCGCCCCACACCCCCAGCTTCGCCTACAGTTGACCGATCGGAGGCTGGTAAGCAGGTTCGCTTCGCCGTAACGCGTGCGACCTGCTGGAATTGTGGGGAGACAGGGCATATGCGAAGCCAATGCCGGAGAGCTACACGATTATTTTGCTCACGCTGTGGCAAAGCGGGAATTTTATCCCGGGATTGCAAATGCCCGGGAAACTAAACGGGAGCTGTGGAGGGCCGATGCTCCAACAGTTCCGACCCAGCGACACCTCGGCCATTGACCGACCAACTCGAACGGACAATAGACCCCTGGTTAAGACAAGGATAGGGCGGAAAGATTTCAGTGCCCTGTTAGATACGGGAGCGACCCGCTCTTTTCTAAGCAAGCACGCACTTGAGGGAATTGACGCGAACGACCTACGCATCGTTCCTTTACCAGCAGTAAACACCCGCATCGCAGATGGAAGGCTAGTACCCGTGCAACACATGTATGTGACGCAGTTAATAATGGGTAACAAGAAGATACAGGGTGACCTTTTATACTTGCCCCACCTCCCGGTAGACATCGTACTGGGGATGGATATTTTGGGCCGGTATGACTTTCACATACATTTTCAGACCTCCAGAACCTACCTCGAGGGGGAGCTGCTGACGTCTGCGACTCCACCCCCACCAGCCGTTCCAATACAGACTATGGAGACAAAGATCTTGGGGGAATTAACAACACAAGAACAACATTGCCTAGATGGATTTTTGGAAAAGGAACTTAGGTATTTTGATCAAATATCTGGCCCTACGGACCGGGTGCAACATCACATCCGCCTGTCAAAAAAGGAACCGATTAAACAGCGATACCGCCCACAAAATCCGAAAATGCAACAGGTTATTAATGACGAGGTTAACCGAATGTTAGAGGAAGGGATCATAGAACCCTCTAACAGTCCGTGGAGTTCGCCCGTAGTGATGGTTAGGAAAAAGGACGGAAAATACCGCTTCTGCGTAGACTTCAGGGAAGTCAACAAGGTTTCCATCAAGGACGCCTACCCGCTGCCCTATATTTCCGGCATACTAGATAAACTTCGTAGGGCCAAATATATAAGCAGCCTGGATTTGAAACAGGGGTACTGGCAGATCCCCCTGACGCCGCCCAGTAGGCCAATTACCGCCTTTACCGTCCCAGGGAGGGGGTTGTACCAGTTTAAGGTTATGCCTTTCGGAATTCACTCGGCTCCAGCGACATTCCAGCGCCTGTTAGATACCATAATAGGCCACGATATGGAACCGCACGCCTTTGCCTACCTGGACGACGTGATTGTGATGGGCGAGACCTTTGAAGAGCATCTGGAGAACCTGAAGGAAGTGTTCCGAAGGCTGAGACAGAGTAATTTACAGCTGAACCCGGAAAAATGTCACTTCTGCCGGAAATCACTGAAATATCTGGGGCATGTGGTCACGACTGATGGCATCAGCACGGACCCCGAAAAAGTAGAAGCCATAAAGGCCATGCCGACTCCGCGAAACGTAAGGGATGTCCGCAGATTCTTGGGAGTCGCCTCCTGGTACCGCCGCTTCATTCCGCAGTTCTCGCAGGTGGTGATACCCTTGACTAAGCTACTAAAGAAGAAGAACCGTTGGAATTGGGGTGAAGAACAAGAACAGGCGTTTCAGGAACTGAAGAGGCTGCTCACGGAGACGCCTATATTGACGTGTCCTGATTTTTCGAAAGAATTCGTCTTGCAGACTGACGCCAGTGATAATGGCCTAGGCATAGCGCTGACTCAGAACATCGACGGGGCCGAAAAAGTCATAGCCTATGCAAGCCGAACGCTTGGCCCAGCTGAGAGAAATTACTCCGTGACGGAAAAAGAGTGCCTAGCCGTAGTGTGGGGAATTGAGAAAATGCGCCCCTACCTGGAAGGGTACCATTTCACGGTGCTGACGGACCACCAGTCCCTTCGGTGGTTGCAAACCATTAAGACCCCAACAGGACGGGTAGCCAGGTGGAGTGTCTTTCTGCAACAGTACGACTTCACTATAAAATACAGACGAGGAACGCTAAACCGGGTAGTCGATGCTCTATCCCGTGCGCCGTTGGAAACCTGCGCAGAGCCCGCAGAGGAAAATATCTGTTTCACGGAGGAGGAAGCCAGCTGCTCGTGGTACAGACATAAATTGATCGAGGTGGAAAAGAACCCAGAAGCATTCCCCGATTATTCCATCAGAGGGGGGAGGTTATACCGACACTTTTGGGACGCATCTAACTTAAGCGAGCCCGAGCTGAGCGACCCCTGGAAGTTGTGCATCCCTAAGAACGTACGTAGAAGAATTCTACGGGAAAATCACGACGAACCCACCGCCGGGCATATGGGTATTTCCAAAACCATTGCCCGGATAGCCGGCCATTACTACTGGCCAGGGATGTTTCGAGAGGCCGCTAGCTATGTAAGGCAATGTAACCGCTGCCAGAGATTCAAAGTCTCCCAACAACAGACCCCGGGGAAAATGCAACCCTCCTCGAACAAAGCACCGTGGGAAACCGTCTGCGTAGATTTGGTAGGCCCTCTGCCGAGGTCCAAAAAGGGGCACAATTTTGCCATTGTCGCCCAAGACCGCTTCACGAAATGGGTGGAATGTCGGCCGTTGAGAAAGGCCACCACCCCCGCTGTCAACAAAGCCTTATTTGAAATGATAATCACCAAGTTTGGCTGCCCGAAGACCCTGATTTCCGATAACGGCAAACAATTCGTGTCTCATGAACATAAAGCTTGGCTAAAGGAGTTAGGAATAACCCAGCGATTAACCTCAGTGTATACTCCTCAAGCCAATGCGGTGGAAAGGGCCAACCGCACCCTCAAAACCATGATCGCACAGTTTTGCGAGCATGATCAGCGACAATGGGACGAAAGACTGCCTGAACTGGGCTTCGCCATCAACACGGCCAAACAGGAATCAACCGGGTTCACCCCAGCATTCCTGAACTTCGGTCGCGAATTGACCGTACCGAAAGCCGTACATGCCGAGCAGGAAACCCGAGCCGAAGGTCGGCTCGAAGACCAAGAAGCGACGCCGGAAGAAATCAAAGACCGCCATGACCGTTTACAAAAGCTTCGAGAAACGTTCCAGCTGGTGCGACTGAATCTGTCCAGAGCGTTCACCCAACAAAGTCACCACTATAATATGCGCCGTAGGGAGTGGCGCTGCAAAGTCGGTGAACAGGTGCTACGTCGAGAACACACGTTATCTTCAGGTACTAGTGGCTTCGCCGCAAAACTAGCGGCGAAATATTCCGGCCCCTATACCGTAGTCAAAGTGGTGTCCCCGGTGGTCTACGACCTTCGCGACACCAAGGGAAAGCTGCTGCGGTGTATACATATTAAAGACCTGAAAAAGTTTTATGCCCCTACAGACGCCGAGAGCCATGAGTAAGTCGCTCCCGTGGAACCGATACCTACCAGCTAGAAACGGGACGTTGTGCCGGAGGTGTGGACAGTCTGGACACACCCGCTACCGTTGTGAAAAGCCCTTTAAGCTGTTCTGCTCCCAGTGTGGGAGAGTGGGCGTTATGTCCCGAGAATGTCCGTGTCCGAACCGGAAGGGACCGCAGATGGTCCAGAAGACGAGAAGTAGCACCAAGGCTACCCAGTGTGTCCCACGAGTTACTCACGTGGGGACACAGTGTGACATAGTACGGGAAGGCAGGAACCACAGGGGTCCTCACCAGGACGAGCCATGGCGGGTGGAGATCAGCCCAGGGGCTACACACTGCTGCCAAGACAGACATTATCGCCTAGTGCCAGCTGGGGCACCATGGATCCGGCGGAGAGGACCACGGCCGGCGCAGCGCCGTGGCAACACTGGCTGCACCCCACGACCGGCTTACAGACAGTAAGTGTAGTGGGGGTCGCAAGTGAGTGAGACACTTTCACGGAGTGCCACCCCGGCAGTGCAGAGACAGCCGGACTATAGGTGAGAACAGTTTAGTTTAGACCAGTTGACGAATGACGTTTTGTTTCAGTTTAGCATATAAGGACCTGAAGTTTTGTTTGGGTATTAGAAATTAGGATCTTTTGTTTTCGTAGATAGATTAGGTGTTAAATTAGTATGTAAGGACCTGCAGCTTTGTTTATTTAGTTGAAATTAGGATCTTTTGTTTTCACAGATAGCTTAGGTATCGAATTAGTATGTAAGGACCTGAAGTTTTGTTTATTTAGTAGGAAGTAGGATTTTCTTTTGTTCTTGTTTTCTTAGACAGCTCAGGCAGGGAATTAGTCTGTAAGGACTTGAAGTTCTGTTTATATGATAGAATACAGGATGTATTTTTATCGGGGTCCGCTTGCCAGACGGTGGCCGGGGGCGGTCGGGGTTCGCGCAATAAGAGAAAAAAAAACTTGAAATATAATGACTGTTGCAGTGAGATACCTACGGGGGTTAATTTAACCCCTTTTCCAACAATACAACCCAAGTCCCCATACAGAAAGGGTTACTAGAAGGTTCTTACCAGAAAATAACGCAACCCTGCTTCCATGCTCTTCTGGCTCTCCATACTTGTCAACAATCGAACATGTGTGGTATATGATTGGCAATCGACTGCTTAATTTACACTAACCACCAAATAACGTAGTTGAGCTTCGTCACCTAACTCAAGAAATCTGGGATGATATTCCTCTGGATGCCATAAATCATTTAATCTTAAGCATGCCTCGAAAATATATCGAATGCATAAGAAACCGTAGCGGGCCCACTCATTATTAAATAACTTTTTATATTTTTGTCTGAAAATGTAATCATTTTGTAGGCTTGATTAAACACATATTATGCATGAATTTTATGAAATCGAATCGACTATTATTGTGTGTTTGTTTTTTTTTGAAACTCTATATATATATTAATGCATTGATACTAGGCAATTAAAAGAGAGTGGTTCAGTTCATAAAGTTATTTATAAAATCAATTATTGGCAGTTAACAGTGTTAATGAGTTTGCAATTTAAAAGAAAATCATAATTATTGGCACGTTGCAAGTTTATATAATATATACCACTTGAAGGATTGAAATCGAAGAAAATCACTCTTACTAAGCAAATTTTACTTAACATAGTTTGCTGCTAGTATTGAAATGCAGCTGTGGCCTAAGCTACAGTGTGACGTAACCATTTAGAGTTGGTTCAGCTTCTACTGCCAAGCTGGCTCTTTATCTGTGTTGTTTTGTTGATTTGGAGCTGGCTAGACTGCTACCATGATGTAACCATTCAGAGGTGGTAAGAGTGCTGCTCTGGAAATCCAACTAGAAACTGTCCTCCGGTAGGAACGGGATAATTGAATAGAACAAGTATTACGCCTACGCCATCATTTCCTTATTGTGCATAGATGATACTTTAATTATTTAACTGGAAAATAGAATTGTATCAGATCCGTTCAGGTATATATATATATATATATATATATATATATATATATATATATATATATATATATATATATATATATATATATATATATATATATATATACATTGTCACGGGGTGACTAATCTTAAAGGGATTATTTAGCTCAATTAATAAATGCAGCAACAATAAATGCAATCGCGTAATAAACCGCAATTATCATTTACAAGAGAGGAAGGATTCGCATACGGTGGCAGTGGGACAAGGTACGGCCGTCGAGCGACGTGCGTAGTAGGGAGGGGGCAAGGATGGTCACGACGATCGAGATATATGGCAGAGAGAACGGAGACGGCCGGTAGTACGAGTGTCGCCGCAGAGAAGTGAGTACGTCGACAGTAAGGGAGCCGTGATAGAACTCGCCGAGGAAAAGTTCAGCTGAAGAGAGGGAGCAGAGAGCCAGGCCAGTGCAGGTCACCACCGGAGAGTCTGCCGTGTGAACGTCGCCGCCGAGGAAAGCCCCAGGTACGTGACCGTTGAATGTTATTTAGCAAGCCTGTGGTAACCCTGTCTCCGCTGGCTGGCGGCTCTGGATGTTGGGAACTGCATTGGCTGGAGTAGATTCAGGCAAAGCGGCGACTGCGCCGGTTTGAATTGAAACAGCTAGGCGGGCCTGACGTCCCGTGCCGTCCGCGGTCCCGTTCAGGAGGGGCGTAAATCCGGGAACAGGGGTGGGCCTCTTCTGCGCCGAACAGGACTCCCCGAGCGTGCAGGAGAGAGCGTACGAATGATAGGCCGTGGCTAATGCTTGTTTGTGCCATACGAATTAGTGTGCAGCTAGTTTAGCTCGAGGTGGTGTCCGACGCACCCGTAGGTTGCATGCCCGCCTGGTAACACCCGCTATTAACAACCATCCTGCCACCACCCTGCACCGCTTAAGCGCCGTTGCCGCACTGCCACCCCGTATAATCCGAGCGTGTCCCACATTTAAAGACAAATAACCCCCTCTGCCTCTGGCCGCCCATTATCGACAGGTCTCTTGGTAACAGGACCCCGTTACCACCGTATGTACATAATTAGATAATAGAATTTTATTTTAATTTACCCGGCATTTCATTTAGCCTCCCCAGAATATCCACCCAAATATAATTCAATTCCAGCTCTTTAATAAAGACCAGGAGTCCCGAGGGACTTTGTCTTGGCTTAGGAGAACCCTGTCTCCACTAGGAACTACCCTGGGCTAGTGTATCCGTTGACAACGACTTGGGAGAAGAGGGCATCCAGCAGGAGCGTGTTTACTCCTAGACAAACTCTATAAACACTGGCGTCTGAGCATGATCCCGTAGGAAAGCCGTGCCCCGGAAGTCATCCCGAAATTCCCCAGGTTGGGGAAAACTGGTAGTAACTTCCGGCCACCCCAAGTGGCCGTCGCAACATATATATATATATATATATATATATATATATATATATATATATATATATATATATATATATATATATATATATATATATATATATATATATATATAGTTATAGTCTTCAAAGACAAGTGAGATTTGTCCAAGTTGACTTTAGGATGTCAAGCATTATCTGTATCGAGCCGCAGAGAAAAAATAAGATAATGGACAGAAGCAATGACGTCATATAAGCTACAATAACTAATATGATTAATAGAGACGTTACAAATTACGTAGCAGTTAGCTAGAAAATTTTAAAATATTTTTGAAGGGTTCAAAGTATGGCAACTCGACTCAAGCCTTATTTTTCACATCTAAGTTAATCATTTTACCCGTCACTTTCTATTTTAAAACATTTTATTTATAATCTATGTCAATACTAATTTACTTAATTATTATAAAGAACAGTTAAGAAGCGACATTCGTTACAATCTACGAACTGTGACGTTATGCGTATTTCAGTAAATCGATGTAAACTGAACAAGGGATAATTCAATTAACCAATATCATGGGGTACTTTATGCATAATCAGATATTATACTATTAAGCAAGCAGGGGATGAATCAAGAGATAGAAAATGGAAGGCAGATTGGGAGGAAGAAAGGAAGCCAAGTTTAGTACAGACAAAAAATAAACTTGCGGATGCTTTTGTAAATTGGGAAACAGCGCTATTCTAGATTCGTTATATACATAACTGTCTAGACGTAGTGTTTAAATCATTACTGATGATGAATTATGGTTTGCTATTAATTGTGACGAACTGGATAATATAATTAATATATACATGTCAAGATATTATACTCGCTAAATTACCCTAGTGGCCGACTTGGGATGTCTAAACAATCTGACGGCAACTTCCAATTAAAGCTTGGGTCTTTACATTACTCCGCTCCTAATAGTAGATTGTTTTCAATTATCCTAATCTTGTAGTTTAAAGCTAAAAATGCCAATACCAAATCTCCCTTAAGTAATAACTATAAACATGGGGGTAACTCTTTATTAATGCATATTTATTGTTTTAGAAGTAGCAACAAATTAAATGGGTAAAAAAACTGCCCCTACGTATCCATGGTATCTGTCTTAATACGAGGGCGCTTTCTGATGCGCCGCCTCTGACCTATTAAGACATCCTCATAGTTATCATATTTTGACATTTATTATATTATTATGCTTTTATTAGTGAATTTTCTTTAAAGAAATCCGACTTTTAAATTTTGAAAAAATTTCTTCAAATGAGCGCTAATTAGACCCCCCAGAACACATATCCGTTATCAGTTTCAATTTATATATATGAGAGTCTGTCTAGAGTGTCCCAAAGTGGAAAACTTCGAGACACAAGCGCTCAATTCATCCCAACTTAAACCAACCTGTTGGTTAAGATACGTTGACGACATTTTCGCTGTTTGGCCACACGGCAAAGAATCTCTAGACGAATTCCTTTCTTACCTAAATAACATCAACCCCCAAATCCAGTTCACCATGGAAATAGAAAATAATTTTTCTTTGCCTTTCTTAGATGTACGCATAACTAAAAACCCAGTCAGAGGATTTTCTTAGACTGTCCACCGAAAACCAACCCACCCATCGCAACTAAATTCCGTGGTTCGAACACTAGTAACACGATCGCTTAGACTAACGGACAACAACAACAAACAGGCAGAATTAAACTTTTTAAGACAGACATTGCTAGAAAACGGATACGACAACAATCACATACTACGAAACATTAGAAACGTACAATAACACTACACCACAACCAGAACAGAGTCCACACAACAACACACAGCGTTTTTACCATACATTAATGGTGTCACCGACAAAATCAGCCGAATTTTCAGAATCGATAATATCAAAACCGTATTCACAACAGACCAAAAACTGTCAAATCTTATAAAAACTCCCAAGGATACGATTCCAAACGAATCCCACGGAGTTTACGAAATTCCTTATTCCGACTGTTCCAGAACTTACGTAGGACAAACAAATAGACGCATCCACAATAGAATATATGAACACACCCTCGCAGTTAGAAAATCCGACCCCTCATCGGCGCTGGCCATGCATTATATTCATACAGGGCACAAAATAGACTTCGATAATGCCAAAACAATAGCGCCGGTTTACAATTTCAAAACGAGAATTATCCGCGAAGCAATCGAGATTGAAAAACGTCCCGATTGTTTAAATAAAAGAGATGATGGTCTTCGCGTCCCGACTACTTGGAAACCTATTATATCTTCTATACAAACACACAAAAAGAAAATAAATTCCACAGACAATTTTATTGCATCATTATCTACCTCAACAAATGCCGGTGACCCTCTTAATCCCCCTCTAAATACTGTGACCAAAGCCCCCCACTTAATTGACGGTGACTCCACTACTTTCACTGATAACGAAGCACGTAGACGGAACGACATATATAAGACAAGACTTGCAACGAACTGCCAGATCTCTCTGAGGCCTAGGGTTGAACACACTGAGACCTCACAGACGATCTCCGGCGAGATTTGGGGAGTAGGCAGATTGAGGCCCCGTAATCGAGCTACAACAACCCAACCCACCTTTGTCCACCGCTCTAAGGAGTAGGCAGATTGAGGCCTTAGAGTGTCCTTACACATTTCCTTTACCCACCTTTGTCCCCCACTCTAAGGAGTTGGCAGATTGAGGCCTTAGAGTGTCCTTACATATTTCCTTTACCCACCTTTGTCCACCACTCCAAGGAGTAGGCAGATTGATGCGTTAGTGCCCTTACATATTTCCTTTACCTCTTGAAAATGGCTCCAAAACAGGAGCCGAAACATCGAGTTTCCATAAATTCTGGAGAACGAAGTATGTCTCACACCGATAACTCAAAAAATAATGAGCCGATTTCGATTAAATGTGGTGAATACCTTCCTTTTGCAAATGGCTTGGACAAGTTCGTTAGTCAGGTTTTCGGGAAAAATTTTGTGTTTTCTCCCAAGAAAAAAATATATCTCCGGCAATAACAAAGTAACGGCAACCAAATTTGGTACGCTGGTTTATATCGCCACCTACCAAAATTTAGCTCTGTAGGTCAAAAGACAAAAAAATTATGGGCATTTAAAGAAAAATAAATTAGGGTTTTCCTCAAAACGTCTAAGTGACAATTTAAAACATCAAAATTCGCAACATTTAGGCAAAGAACTTGAATCTAATACGGGCTATGGAAAGAAAATGTCTCAAGACGAATGTTTTACAAACCCTGAAGTCTTAGATTCAACCGTCATTGTCCTTCATTATACTAAAATATTTCCGGAAAATTCATTTCAAATAGACCCTTTCTCTGATCGTTGGCAGTAGCCTTAGCTATAGAGTTTATCGTTTAATGGCATATAATTTTCGTAAAAAAATCAATAAAGCTCAATATATCCGTTATTATACAAGATATGAAAAAATATTGTATACATTAATTATAGGGTGTCTTGAGCTACATCTTAAAAAAATATTTCTACAATCACAGGCTGGCCTATAAGTCGTTGGTGATACAAATAATTTTTTTTAGTCGAAAACGCCTTATGTTTTTGCATTTTCCATCGAAATATAATGCATGTTTGTAAGTTAAGAAATTCTGGACGCAGAAAGTGCGTTATGGTAGCGAATTTTGATTAAATGCTTCATATCTAAAAATCTCAATTTGCTATTAACCTATAAGGTTGACCAAGAGACGGATTTTTTCGGTTACACTTCAAGTTTACTTTCGGAAATTTTTGTACGTTTTCAAACAATAAAGTTATTTTGATGAAACGTGGCGCATTGTTTTTACTATATATGTTATACTGGTACTCAAATTTGTTGCCTGCTTTCTGAAAAAAAAACACCCATGTTTGCTATTAAAAACATTTTTATGAAAATTTACTACCATAACGCACTTGCTGCGCACAGACTTTTTATTCCAATTCGTTTCATATATGTATAGACTTTCTAAAAAATCAGAACACCCAGGAAGCGTCGACCAATTGCAATTCACTTTTCTATACTACTCTGTTTTGTCTTTAATAAGAAATGATAACATTATTATCATTATTATGTACAAAAAATTTTAACCAATGTACACTTTTTTAACTTTATTTTATCAAAAAATTATGTCTTTAAATGTGCGTTGCCTTCAGTTTGAAGCAATATTTCGTAGCGATTTGTATTCAATTTATTAAGTGATTAAATCATAGGCGCCGTTTTCGCTACAATTACAATAATTTAAGTGAATTCGAATGGAAGTGCATTGTTGGTATGCGAGAAGCAGGTTTTTCAGCCAGACAAATTTCCCGCCGCATAGGACGGAGTGTGGCAAGAGCGATATAATGTTGGTGCACGTGGTGTGAAGAAAGAATCCATAACCGTCGTCATGGATCCGGACGACCTCTAGCGACTTCAGCACGGGAAGCTTGTCATTTGAGGATTTCGGATGTACAAGACAAATTTGCCACATCACGGTCGATTGGAAATGCTTGTTTGGGAGTTTTGCAACAAAGAGTTTCCAACCATATATCGCAGGATACGCGGTTTGGGTTTCGTTTGCATAGACCATTTCTATGTCTCCCACTGATCAAATTGGGATGGTGAATGGAATCGTGTTGTGTTTTCTGACGAGTCCCGATTCTGTCTTTGGGTTTACGATGGTCGCAGAAGAGTACGACGATTACGTGGAGAACGCATAAATGTAGAATTTGCTGCGAAACAGCGTACGGCCTGACGCGGGGGGTGATGGTATAGGGTGTGATAATAACATACGGAGCAGATCACCTTTAGTTTTATTGACAGAAATGTGAATGCAAATTATTACATACGAAACGTACTGCAGCCTGTTACACTACCATACCTGCTAGCGTTAACTCAACACCTAAAATAGTCACTGTAAAAAAGATATTAATTAGTTTTTACAAATGCGCCACTTCCATCATTTAGGGATTTAATACCTCGAAACCATCAACAATGGCATATCATTTTTCAAGTGTACCAACGTGCATTCAAGCATCTCTAACCAACTGCTGAAGTGTAAATAGTTGGTTGGTACAGTGTCTCCTCCCTGTCATGAGCCCTGACTGAGCATCTCAGATCTTTCCTTCAGTCAGCTGGCTCACTCGTTCTTTCAAAACTCTGCCCAATAGCTTACACACAACACTTATCGCTCGGTAATTTTGGCATTCACTCTTGCTTCCTTTACCTTTTACAAAGCCACCATGATAGCGTCCTTGCACTTCATTAGTACTTGATCTACAATCACGCACACGTTAAACAGCTCACATAGCCACAGTCAAATTAGAACATCCAGTAAAAGCTGTAACCAATGTCAACCAACAGTATTAGTCAACAACAGTGTTAGATATTCATTACAGCGTTAACTTTATTACTTTTCCAAAGCCAGCTTTCATTTCAAGCAATTAATTTGGTTATTATTGAGAAATTTAGAGAATGACTTCAAAAGGTCACATTGATCGAAAACGGTGCGTACTAGCGACGATAAACAAGAGTGCCATATTTTTAAGATAAACCTCCAAACTTTTTAATGTAAAAAAGACAAATAAAAAAAATATGGTTCAAAATACCCGTTGGTACCCCCGTCCCCCTTAAACAAGACGTTTGTGCAAGTATTTGAAATATATAATTTACAGTCAACGATTAGATATATTAAAATAAATTTGCGTGTTTAAGTTTCATCTTATTAGTTGAACACGTTCTAAGAATATTTCAAAAATTTTTGGATGCAGCAAGTGCCTTATGGTAGCGAATTTTCTTTAAAATATTTTTAATAGCAAATGTCTTTCTTTGATGAAAGCAGGCAACAAACTTGGTTGCCTATATAGTAGAAACAATGTATATTTAATCGAAATAACTTTATTGTTTGAAAATATATAAACATTTTCAAAAGTCTAGATGCAGCAAATGTGTTATGAAAGTGAATTTCTATAAAAATGTTTTTAATAGCAAATGCGAGCAGACATCAATCTGATTACCGGTATAACCTATGTAGTAGAAACAATGTACTATATTTTATCAAAATTACTTATGGTTTCAAAAATATACGAAAATTTTCCGAAAATAAACTTAAATGTTGGTTTTTAACCAACAAAGCTTACATTAATAGCAAATTGAAGGATTGAATGAAAATTCGGTAAATTTGCAGATTAGCTCCCGAACGCTTTTCAACAAATTGTTTTCAGAAACATTACTAGGACCCCACCTGGATGCACAAACCACAAGAAAAAATTCTTGTTCACACCTCCCCAAGGAAGTTATGGGACTGGGAGTGAATAGGGGTGCTGTGCGGGGTAGGCAGGGTTTAAGGGGGATATGGCTTCAAGATGTGAAAAGGACAACTTTCAAGTCCGCTTTATTCGAATTTTCTGCTCATATTTCCTTTTTACTATCTACCCCGCCCAGCACTCACTCCTGGTCCCGTAACTTCCTTGGGGGGTGTGAACAATAAATTTTTCTTGGGGTTTGTGGATCCAGGGGGGGGGAGGCAGGTTTCTGAAAAGAGTTTTTTGAAAAACGTTCGGGAGCTAAACTGCAAATTTACCGAAAATTCCCTACCAAAACGTACATACTGCGTCCAGATTTTTTTCTTACAAACGCCTCATATTTCGATAAAAAATGCAAAAATGCATTAACGAATTTGTTCTACGAAATTTAGCTAAAAAAAAATATGCACCCCTACTCACTCCTGGTCCCGTAACACTCTTGGGGGTGTGAACAAGACATTTTTCTTGGGGTTTGTGGATTCAGGGGGGGCATAGGCAGGTTCCTGAAAACAATTTTTTGTTCTACGAAAATTAGCTAAAAAAAATATACACCCCTACTTACTCCTGGTCCCGTAACTTCCTTGGCGAGTGTAAACAAGAATTTTTTTTGGGGAATAGGGGTGCTGTACGGAGTAGGCAGGGTGTAAGGGGGATATGGCTTCAAGATGTGAAAAAGACCACTTTCAAGCCCGTTTTATTCGCATTTTCTGCTCATATTTCCTTTTTACTACCTACCCCGCCCAGCACCCCTATTCACTCGTGGTCCCGTAACTTCCTTGGGGGGGTGTGAGCAAGAAATTTTTCTTGGGTTTTGTGGATCCAGGGGGGGGAGGGGGCTAGTCAGGTTTCTGAAAACATTTTTTTGAAAAGCGTTCGGGAGCTAATCTGCAAATTTACCGAAAATTCGCTACCAAAACGCACTTACTGCGCCCAGATTTTTTTCTTATAAACGCATCATACTTCGATAAAAAATGCAAAAATGCATTAACAAATTTATTCTACGAAGATTAGCTAAAAAAATTATAGACCGATAAACCATAAACTTCACTAAACCTGCAAATAAATATCCAAAAAAGGGTCAACTTAACTAAACTGACAGCCAAAGCATCAGAAAAAGGATATATTTGAAATAAATATTCTGTAAATATTTTAGTAAAATGAAGGGCAGTGACGGTTGAATCTGAAACTTAAGGGTTTGCAGAACACTCTTCTTGCAACATTTTCTTTTCACAATCGGTATTTGTTTCACATTCTTTGCCTAAAAATTGCCAATTTTGACGTTTAAAATTGCGAGTTTGACGTTTTGAGGAAAACTCCAAAATTTGTTTCTTTAACTGCCCATAACTTCCTTACCTTTTAAGCTATGGACCCAAATTTTGGTACAGAGTTCACTCTTTATAATACAAACATGTGTATTATATAAATTTGGTTGCCCTTACTTTGTCATTTACGGAGATATGATTTTTTTTTTAGAAAGAAAACCCAAAATGTTTTGGGAAAACCTAGTCAGATTTTCCTGGCTAACGAACTTATCCAAGCCACTTGCAAAAGGAAGGTAGTCACCAAATTTGATCAAGATCGGTCCATTATTTTTTGAGTTATCGGTCGGATATTATATATATATATATATATATATATATATATATATATATATATATATATATATATATATATATATATATATATATATGTATGTATATATATATATATATATATATATATATATATATATATATATATATATATATATATATATATATAAACACAGATCTCCTCATTAGCGAATTAAAAAAAAATCGCTAAAAATTTGATGTTAAAGCGCCATCCAGGAAGCATTTTAAATGTGCAGATGCAGGTCAAATCATTTCCGAAATCTGCTGTTTTGTTTGTCGGTTTACTTTCTGGACAATCTGTATATTTAGTATGGTGATGTAAAACCGATTTGTGGCGTCGATGATGGATTACAGTGGCGTGAAGTAAATAAGAGTATGTTATAAAATAATAAAAGTGTAGATTAAACTAAACTAAGCTTCTAAGACTAACAACTTTTAAAATTGTAGTCAAACTGACAAGTATAAAGTACGAATCCAAAAGGTAAACAGCAGGAACTTTAACAAGATTGCAACAGCCAACAGAACATATAGCAATTTTTCCTCGACTCAACAAATCAAGTTTCCCCCAAACCTCATCAAAACGGAACACCCAACACGTTCCTCCCTGATGAATTATCCCATGAAACTTTTAACACGTATCTCGAGAATATAGAAATATACAAATAACGGGGTCGTGTATAAACTCCCGAATTAGTACCACTATACACCGTTGAAAGTTTGCCCCTGCTTGTGTTATTACATTTGTTCTTATTATCGCTCACACCTGTAATTCCGTTTGGGGGCGTTCGCTAATTGAAATAGTATACGTGAAAGAAGGGAGGAAGACATGCACGGTCGAGTGTTTTGTTCTGATGAGTTTAGAAGATTTATGTCGATTGCAAACAAGAAAGTTTTCAGATAAATTCCGGAATTCATGTTTTGTCTATTGTGCTTTCTAGTTATTTGCCGATTAAGCTCGTAGTATAGAACAATTACTTAGCAAGTAATTAATCTCTTGTTTTACGTGGGGAAGTGTTAATTGGAAGATCTTATGTGTTTTTGTTGCAAATGCCCTTGGAGTGTTAATTAGTGTATTGTTTTCCGCAATCTGCTCATTGTACTGCAGAGTTCCTGCCGAGATCGTAATGATATTACAACCTTATAAAAACCAGATTTTGGTGTGTATTATCCCTTAATTTATTAACGCACTGGTTATCACAAGTTTTACCGTAAGCGAATAAATGTCTCCAGAAACTGTTGCACCCTTCAATAATTTTGAATTTTCTGATAACGAAATTTCATACTTCGATCAACAATACACTGAATAGGTATAGTGACTTCAACACTTTACAGGATGTCTCAGTAACCAGCGGATTTAGCTAACAACTAGTGTTTCATTTTGGATATATTCCTACTAGTGTAGGCATAAATTGAGATTTAACTAAAGCAGATTCTGCAGCTTCGTTGACTAAGTCTCACCGAATTTACTTTTTAAGTGCTCCCGTAAAATGCCCTATCAGTTTGGTCACCCTTTTCCATCCATCTGTTTGGAAATCTTTCACCAAGACACTGTCGCACTGTCTGGGACTAATCAGCGAACACAGATTGTTGCAATACCAATGACTTTTCATAATATATCTCTTAATTTTCTATAATGTCTGTTAGCATGGGATCAATGTTGCGCCTTGCAGTAATTCTCAGTATATTCCGGCGGTCAAAGTTATTTATTTATTTATTTATTAGAACTGTTCCATAGATCTCTACAAGATATCGGAAATAGTCAACATAAAAAACCGCTTATCAATGCTAAAATTTAAAATTAAAATATTCGTCCACAGAATAAAAAGAATGCTCTCTAAATAAAGCATACTTAAATTGCCTGAGGCTGCTCAAATTTTAGACGCTGTCACGTAAATGATTATATAAGCGTATTGCAGTGTTGCGAGGTGCCCGATTAATCTGTTCGATCCTATAAGGAGGAACGTACAAATCTTTAGCCTGTCTTGTTTCATACGCTCTGATATTACCGCAGGTACTAAAAATTTCAATATTTTTTCTGACATAACAATGCGCCTCAAGCATATATAGGCACGTCACTGTTAAAATGCCATACCGTATAAATAATGGTCTACAAGATGCGGAAGATGGCAGGCCAAACATGGTGCGGACAATTCTCTTCTGCATCAACAGAACCCTCCCCAGATGCACACAGCTGCCCCAACACAGCAAACCATATGCCAGGAGACAGTTGACACTACCATAGTAGCGTGTAAGACTCGATGCATTTTCGCAACAATTAGAAACGTAGACCGGTTTCGCTCTCATTAGAGCTCTTCAGTACGGCATACTAATTGCAGCAAAAATTCATCGAAAATAATACGGCTATCGTATAGCCAGTCTTAAAATACTCAGTAAGTGGTGGACGTGCCGCCACCTAGTTGAAGTTGGCGTGACAGCATACTACTTGGTTCCGCAACTAGGTGTCGGCACGTCCACCACTTACTGAGTACCATAGTAGCATGTCAATAACGCCTGAGTACTCAGGGAATCCCTGAGCTGCAGAAACGCGTAATTCCTAAATGTAAGAGAGGCCAGCACATGGTCAACATGGACGTCCCATGATAAGTTAGGATCCAGATGGATCCCCAAAAACTTTACAGACGTAATATATAGTAATATATAGTAATATATATTTTTGCAAACTAATTATACAGTGTATCTTACATATAAGCATTGCTTGTGCATGTAAATAATACAATTTTTATATAAATGGCCAAATAAAAATGTCAAAAACCTTCGAAACTGTCACTTTTAAAACTTTATTTAAATTTCCATTCTCATTATCTTTGCTAATATTTCTACTGTGTCCATAATATTTCATCTCCATTGTTGGGTAAAACTTTTTTATTTTAGCGTAGTTTCTCAACAAATCTAAAGATAATATATCAGCATACATTTTGACGTCTGCTTGACAAGCAAATATTAATATAACTTGCCCTGTCTTATTGAACCGTTGTCAGATCTCACATATAGGCTCAGATTCGGATGCACACCCACCGGAGAAAAAGGAAACATTTTAGTCTTCCGCGTGTTAAGAACCAGACCATTTTGCGAACACCAGGCTGACACCCGAGACACACACACACACACACACACACACACACACACACACATTAGCTGCAGCACCAAGCTCTTCAGCCACTTTCAGGTAGCATTAATAGTCGCCGCGACGTTGCCGGCCCTTTCATATTAGACCTCATAGTTGTGGAACTTCTTGGTGATATATACTGGTGGCAGTCACGTTTCCGCTACCTGAAGAAGTAAATTTTACTATTCGTGGCGACTATAAAGTAGTAGTAACCTTTCAACTTCACTATAAAGTATTTTTCACCCTACAGTCCCACTGATTTATAAAGGATGATTGTTCCATCACAACATGCTGTTGTGTAAGTCTAGTAGAATGTTAATGTGTGTGATCCAATAATAATGTCATACATCAATAAAAGCAAGTCACTTGAGAAACAGACAAAACTTTACATACATTCTACAACATTTTACAGGAAAGTGAAAAGTTAACAGCAGTTTAACACAGTATAATGCTGTTATCAACACGCCATTATTGTCAACAAACATCAGTGAAACATTTAGTACAAGTGAGGAGAGTTGTTTTAAAATAGTATACCAAACATGTTTCAATTACTGTGATGAGGGTGACTGCATCATCCCTCCTGAAGATGGCAATGAATTTTATAGTGAAGATCGAGAACAAAATTGTATCGTTTCACAGATTTCGCTATTGGAACAACTTAGAACATGGTATCATTGTCATAAAATAAGCCATAGTGCGTTTACAAATCTATTACAGATATTAAAATCAAATGGTTTGAATTTACTTTATTTAATTTTTCATAAAGCAATTTCCTTTTGAAAACGATAATGCATTACAAAACACAAAAACGCATGTACGCCATCAACTAAAAACTTCAAGTAAAAAATGACAGACAAAGCACAGAATGTCAAAAGTATATTTCTCTATTCGACACCATAGAGGATAAAGAGAACTATAAACACCCAAATAATAAATTAAGACGTAGCCATTACTGCAACGTAACTATACAATGTTGAGTGATAGTCCCATTTGGTAGTTTTTAGTGAAAGTAACTTCAAAGTTCCGGATTTTCGGTATTCTTCATCACAGACAAGTTGTAACTACTTTCAAGTTCCATATGTTAGTGAATACTACTTCAAAGTGTTTGTTTTAAAATACGCCATTTTTGTAGATGAAGATCTACGACGCCATTATTACCTCCACTGCAAAGATAAATATATAAAAGAATACTTATTGCCGTTTTTGCAGTTATAGTCGCAAATCTTTACACAATCAAGTTTCATGTGCAGGAAAGTAAATTAGAATACAATTTGCAGCACTTTGAGGGTAATGATGTAAAATGTCGTATGTTACGTGATATATTCTTTTTATTAAAAACTGCAAATTTCGAAGGCGCGTAATTTTTGGATGCACAAATCACTATATTTTGACAGTAAACTTGCATCCGTTGAGATTTAAACACTCAAGACATTAAAATATAAAGCATCAGAAAGCTTAATTATTCATGTTGACTCGTGGTGTCGCTAATATCTATAGAATTGAAATAAAAGAAAGATGGTTTTAGAACATAGAGTGTGAGAGAGATATTATTCTTGAAATAATTTTCAAGACAAAGAAAGCAAGCACAAAAACAGAAGCAGGTAATAATTAGTCCCGTGATAGTGGCTGATACCGTTTAGCAACGTCGTCGCTACGTGAAGGCTATGGCGTTGGAACGTAGCCGGATAAGTTCCCGATCCAACGCCGTAACGTAGCAACCATTTCCCATTTTGGTGGTTGCTCCGTGATAGGAACGTTCCTATAACGGATATCTGACTAGCGGCAAAACACTTAGAAGTTATCGCGATAGTCGCTGCCACGTTCCAGCGACCAATTGTGCTAGTTGGGCCATCGGAGCGAAAATCCAGTTTTTGCTCTTGTTTCTCCAATTTTTTTCACCCTAACATCGCCAAAAAAATTTCCCTCGATAAAATTCGCCCCTTCACGTTCCGGGCGGGCCGTTTTCTCCTGCAGCTTTCCGTTCGCTCCCTGCGACTTTATAAAAAAACGGCTTCGTCGGGCGCCCGTGTCGCTGCTCCCAGCTCTATTGCCCCCGTTCACCCTCATTGCCTGCGTCCCTCACGTCCGCCTCGAAATACAAACATTTTCAACGACATTATATAACTGTCAAAATCTGATGTTTTTTCCTTGCTGATTTAGTTGTATATATTACGTTAAAGTACAGTTTCTATGGCAACACGGCAGACAAAGATTCGACGTTGTCATCGATATCTGAGTTAGCCACTGCCATGCGATTTGCGCATCCATACCCAGCGCGGTAATCGCACATATCTACGACTGAGATAATTTGTCCTGCATTTGCATTTCTTTTTGGAGCCGGATTTGCAGTTGCAGGATATGATATGGAGTACCCAGTCCGGTGCTGTATATTCTTCAGTCAGGGTGTGTTTTAGCTAACCTGCATGCACCATCCATCTGCACTATTTTTTCGGCAGACGATTTTCCATCCACACTTAAACCTAAATTTCAATATACATAGTACTAATAGTTTTCAAACCAGAAGAACTTACGGAATTTGGCGCATACGTGGTGGTAAACTCTGTACGAGTGTTGTTCAGTCACTGCGGATGTAGGTGGCAGTGCAGCCTTGACGGACTGCTTAGTAACTGTCCTACGATACAACCAATGCCAGGTGTTGCTTAAGCTCTCTTTAACATCACAGCCATACAGCGCGAGAAGAAATTCTCCAGATTGTGCGATTTCCTCGTGTGTAGTGTTCGGTTGATTGAAGACAGACATTTTATCCCTTACACAAGCGTCCTTTTGGACCTTCTTAAAGGAACTTTTTAACCTTTTCTGAATAGGGCGGAATTGTTATCACATCCTTTTGCAACAACGGTGTCCGTTGGTTCCATGTTTAAACAACAAAAGTCAAAAAAACTAAGCAATTGCAACCAGAAACCACCAATCCTTACACTGAACGTAGTTTCCTGTCCTAAAGTCCACCACGAGACACACACTGTTCTGGCAAGCGATAGTTCATAGGTGACCAGAACACATAACAATGCCAACCGTTAACTTTAAAGGGCATACACTTTAAACTAGCACTCTCACTATAGCCCCCATCTCACAACCGTGTCGATAATTTACAGCACAACACTCCGCATACGGTGAATCCCGTGCATTTGCGTTTTCTGTTATTTCTTGCCTGAAGAATGCACTGCGTATTTATAAATAACAAAAAGGTTTTAAATGTTTATTTCCCCTTTTCATGATCGAAAAACTGATCAAATAAATAGCGTTCAATGTTAGTCAAAAGAAACAGCTTACACTGTTCGACCGTTGTTAAAAAATTTTTTTTTCACATACATTTTAATCCAATGTAACCCATTACTATCGTTGTTTTTAAATCATGTACGTTGTTAATATGATAACATGGGACAGAAAAAAACATTTGACGCAAAGACGAAAAAATTCGACCTCCTGGTTTAGTCGCTATGCTCAAAACTCAAAAATCCTAGATGGCAGTGGTTTTTCCAAGATGGCGGATTTTCTATCAGTTGATTGTTTGGAACTTTTAGGATTCAAACTAGGACACCATCCTTAACGTTTGTACCAATTTTCCGCTTTTTATTTCAAATGTCCAGTTTAGGGCGATTTTTTGTCTTAATTTGACTGGACTATCATACAGATCTTCCATTTAAAAAACGTTTCTTCAGTTTGTATATCACAAACACGATGTTTCCTGTTTTTAGTGGATTTTCTTAAAAAAATAACTAATGAGGAGATCGCGACTTTCGAAGTTTGACAACATTTCTTCAAATGAGCGCGAACTAGGCCCACTAGAACACATATCCGGGGTCAGTTTCAATTTTTATATGTTTATATATATATATATATATATATATATATATATATATATATATATATATATATATATATATATATATATATATATATATATACTAAGTAAAAATTGGAACCTGTGATGAGCACTGACAAGTACACTTGGAGAACCCAAATCACCACAACACATTTTAAAAAAGACCTGAGGATCGTTTCACTAACCAAGTTAGCGTCATAAGAGGATTAAAAATTATAGAATTTTTGAACCCCTTATGAATTTAAAAACACAATCCTCAAGTAAGAAACAGAGCAAATGATTCTTAGATTAACCAATAAAGACAGATAAAATGTAATGAGAACAGATAAACATTCCAGTTTAATCAAATGTAAAAGGCTTTGAAGCTACAATGAGACATTTAAAATTTAGTGAAATGTAGCAAGAAAACAAGACAAACTGTTAAATAAACAAAGAGGTGAAATTGATTATAAACAATAGTTAATAAGAATTTGTTACAAATGAGGGATTAAAAGAAATTTGTTGGTTATATGAATAATTTTTAGAAATATCGAAGTGGATCCTAACCTTTTTTAAATGTTGTAATATCCAAAAGCCCCTACTTAAAAGTTTGAAAAATAAGTTTGTATATAATTTTAAGTATTTAAGACTTGTTTTTGTTGATGTTTGTGAAAATAAGGTTAAGTGAATTTGACATTGACAACATAAATGCAAATCCATTTATCAGTTTGACGTGTACATAGAGAAAAAAACCCCAACATGTCTATGATTAGGACACATGACATAACAAATATTATTAGATTGCTTTGGATTCAATATTTTAAATGACAGTAAAAATAATTGAATCGCTCTCTTCAATTTGGATCATGGTAGGAAGAGGATGTTAGAACCGTTCAGCAAAGAAATTAAATAAAAATAACTATTTTCATGTGCAAAGTAGCGTTTTAAATGTGTGGAAAGTTCAAAGTAATAATTAGTGTACCTTTTAAGTAAAAAGGTAGTTGAAAAATCAGTGCTACAAGAAGAATACAAATATCCAAATAATTGTTGTCACAGAGGACGCTGAATTTAAAAACAGAAGCGTACAAAATGGCTGCCATAGTTACGAGACGACAATCAGCGGTTGTCAAGCAAATCATCTAGAAGTTTTAAGGTATCGAATTCTACATTACCTACACAGGCCTGAAATGTCATTGCATTTCAAATATTTGAAAGAATAAATTGAAATAATAATATTCAAACACAGACTATGTGAATGATAATTGGTACCAACTAAATGTACATTAACCTTTAATTTAGATAATAATATAAATTAGAAATTCATTCATATTTTTAAATTGAGCAGTTTCGAAAAGCGCAGACAAATTTTCCTTTGATAAAAAAAGAATTTTAAAATATAAATAAAAGAACTCGAGCAACTTTTATAATTTAATTAATAGGTAGGGGTGTTATATTTGTTCACATGTTTTGTTAAACTTTTATACATACAAACTGTTTAAAAATTAAATCAACAAAAGTAGAATCAAAAGCAGTGTTGTTATTTAAGGAAGTTTATAAATTTTTTTATATAGATACATATATTTGGTTAAATCATATAAAAGAAAATGAATTCACTACATACCCTAGAAGTATAGAGTCAATAGCTGGGCAAATTTAAAAAACAATCAAAAGGTTATCAATATAATTAGCCACCCAACAAAAGAATACAAAGAAAAATATACCACCAAATTAAGAAGTAAGTAGAAATCAACTTAATTAATACCCAAATTTAACAATTTATTAATATACTTAACAACAAATTAATATATATATATATATATATATATATATATATATATATATATATATATATATATATATATATATATGTATATATATATATATATATATATATATATACATGAGACATGCTTGGTTCTCGGGTTAAACCGCGTCCAGAATTTATGGAAACTCGACGTTTCGGCTCCTGTTTTGGAGCCATTTTCAAGAGGTAAAGGAAATATGTAAGGACACTCTAAGGCCTCAGTCTGCCTGCTCCTTAGAGTGATGGACAAAGGTGGGTAAAGGAAATATGTAAGGACACTCTAAGGCCTCAATCTGCCTAATCCTTAGAGTGGTGGACAAAGGTGGGTAAAGGAAATATGTAAGGACACTCTAAGGCCTCAATCTGCCTACTCCTTAGAGTGGTGGACAAAGGTAGGCAAAGGAAATATGTAAGGACACTCTAAGGCCTCAATCTGCCTTCTCCTCAGAGCGGTGGATAAAGGTAGGTTGGGTTGTTGTAGCTCGATTACGGGGCCTCAATCTGCCTACTCCCCAAATCTCGCCGGAGATCGTCTGTGAGGTCTCAGTGTGTTCAACCCTAGGCCTCAGAGAGATCTTTAACCCGAGAACCAAGCATGTCTCACATTAAAGACCGCGGAAATCTTTCTGAACATATATATATATATATATATATATATATATATATATATATATATATATATATATATATATATATATATATCCAACCGCTAACTCAAAAAATAACTAACCAATTTCGATGAAACTTGGCAAGTGCCTTTCTTTTATTAATGGCTTGGATGAGTTTGTTAACCAAGAAAATCGAACAAGGTTTTCCGGGAAAATGTTGTGTTTTCTTTCGAAAAAAGTTTTATCCCCGAAAATTACAAATCTATTTTAATGAAATTTGGTGCATATATAGCCTCGGGAAAGACCTTACTACATACCGAAACTGAACTTTCTTAAGTTTATAGGAAATTGAGTTATCTAAATTTTGAATTATCTTTCGAAAAAAATTTTTTCTCCAAAAATTACAAAGCTATTTTAATGAAATTTAGTAGATATGTTGCCTTGAGAAAGACCTTGTTACATACCAAAATTCAACTGTCTAAGTTTATAGAAAATTGAGTTATTCAAATTTGAAGGATTTAATAAAAATTCACTACCATAACGCACTTGTTTTAAAGTGAACTAAACTCAAAACAAATTCCCTTTTATTAACATCCATATTTATATTTTTTATTTCTGAATGGAAAAACAAAAAGAAAATGGTGGTAAAACGTTATGTACTATATTCTGATATATAAAAATAAGAGTTTTTTCTTTAACGTCGGTCTATTTCCTTGCCTATAGCCAATCACCGACGCCAGGAAGCAGTTTAACCTCACTATCCCGGAAAATTTGCCGAACCCCTGCCTTTCTGTGTGGGGGGTAGGGATTTTTAAGGTGCCCAACATTGCATGAACACGGGTCCAACGGATTTACGCCACCTCCGAATGGCGGAACGTGCAGACATTCAACTTGCTCAAATACAATGCCACAACCCCAGTTGATGTTAATTGTACAGTATGTATTGAAAAAGTGAAAGGGTAACCCTGGAAATCGAAACCGGTACCACTTGGTTCAGAGGTACACGTCCTTACCACTGAACCACCGACGCTCTAAATATGATGTTATAACGAAAGCTTTAAATAAGATTATATATTATATTATTATTATATATTCCTTATATTATATCATTTAGTTTAGCATTTTAGCTTCGTTTGTATCAGATTTAGTGTTCTGTAAATAACATTGTATTAATTAAACTGTGTTGAGGAGTTTAACAAGAAAGTATTAAATAAAGTTGACTTATTTAGGATCCACGAGTTTGCTGCGAAAGATCAAATATAGAAAAAATGACCAACATCGTCAAAAACACGAAAGTTAAGGAGGTTTAGAAACATACGTTTGCTAATTTTAATAAAAAATTGAACAACTTGTTCCTCAGGTCCAATAGTATTTTCATATTTATGCTTACATACACCTGGTATGTATGCATTTCCACTTAAAATGCCATATCCCGTTTCAGAGGTGCATATTTGACCAAAAGTAGCAATTTAAGTGCACTAGGCTCAAAAAATTCACTCAATATAGAATAGTGCATTTTTTATATGATCATGTGATATTGCATTCCTCGATGGACTTTGAAAGCAGCGTTCCATGTTTGTGAAGATTACCTTTCAAAGAAAGTAGCTTATATCCTATCCGTATACAGGAGACCAACATACGTTGATATATTGTCCACTTGACGGGAGGTAATATAACCCATATCGTTTGTAAAATGCTTTGAATTTTTCATCTACTAGAAAAACGCAAGTTTCCTATCGAACATACTATATTGATTTTAAGATATTGGTTTTTAATATTTTTTGTTTCTGAAAGGAATATTAGGTTGGGTGTTGCAAGGAAGTTCATTTATCATAAGATTTTTAATTTTGTCGAATACATTCGTCAGTTCGTAGCTTTAATATTTTGATAAGCATACTTTATGGTACCCGATTCGTCACAACACGTTTTCATTCTTCGGCGAAACGATTGTCGGGTCTAAAAATGTCCTGTGTTGCATTGGGTTGGATGCGTAAAATATCCCCTACCTCGCTTACAAGAACAAGGGTTTGGCAAAATTATTAGTTTGGTGAGGTTAACCTGCTCCCTTACGTCGGTGATCGGACATAGTCACAGAAATATAGGCCTACGTGAAATAAACTAGGCAAAAATTATCTTTACAAGTTGCGCCTTTCCACGACGGTTTGAGTGGCGTGAGATACTTTACTCGTGTATCGTCTACATGTCTCTTATTAACGTGAAACCTGGTCAACAGAATCACCATGCGGAGGAAAACTAGCGCCTGGAGACAGAGTTTGAGCAACCCAACAATATCTTTCGAATACTGCACAGAACACGAGTTAACTACGACGGCGTTCTGGGGTCACGTTAAAAAATTATGTTCTAATAATTCTGAGATAAAAAAGTTATAATTCTGAGATAAAAAGTCAGAATTCTGTAATAAAAACTCAGAATTTTGACATAAAAAAATCAGAATTCTGAGTTTAAAAAGTCAGAATTCTGAGATAAAAAGTCAGAAGTCTGACGTAAAAACCACCTGGACGCTGTCGTATAGCTCTCGAATAATTTTGACTCTTTATCTCAGAATTCTGAGTTAAAAAAGTCAGAAATCCAACTTTCTATGTCAGAATTCTGACTTTTTTAACTCAGAATTCTGAGATAAAAAGTCAGAATTATTCGAGAGCTATACGACAGCGTCCAGGTGGTGCCACTTGCAAAACGTTTACCTATTGGCTATTGATGTGTAATTAGGTAGGTAGCTCTGCCTGTGCCGGTTTTATAGTTAGTTCATGGTGTTTACAAACTAAAAGGAACTAAAATTGGTTCATTGACTATTATTCTCGTTGCGTTAATAGAATAATGCATAGTGCATAGGTGCATATATTATGATTTTACTAATTATGTACGTAAATAAGTCGTCATATAAATATACAAGTATATTATTGTTTTAATCGACATTATACCACGGAAACTTTAGCCAAATTAAAGTCAAGTCAGCCTTAGAAGCATATAAATAAATATGTTTGTGTTATTTTATCTTTAACGTCGTTCTATTTCCGTGACTATGGCCAATCACCGACCCCAGGGAGCAGTTTCACCTCGCTATCCTGGCAATTTTGCTGAACGCTGCCGTTTTGCAAGGATAGTAGAAATATTTAACGTGTCCAACATCGCATGGACACGGGACCGACGGTTTTACGTACCCACCCCCTCCCCTCCCGAAGGGCGGATCGTGCAGACATTTAATTTACTTAAATACAATGCCACAACCTCGGTTGATGTTAGTAATGTTACAGTGTGTACTGCAAAAAGTGAAAGCAGAACCTTGGGATCGAACCCAGTACCCTTCGGTTCAGAGGTACACGTTCTTACGACTGAACTACCGAGGCTCTTATAAATAAATAATCATGAGATAAACGTACGTTTGCTGTTGTTTGATGATTTGTTTTTGTTGCTCGATAAACATCATCACCATCACAATCGAAATGCGATACCACCTGTCGCAATCGAGAATCTCCGCCTGTAACTGCCCATTTTAATGCAGTTTAGCTTCTACCTCGAATCAGTATTGTACCATGTTTCCAGAAGTTTGACTTATGATCTACCTCTTCCTTTTTGTCTAGGTATGTATCTTTCAAATAAAACTACCATAAAGATGTTTTAAAATATGTCCTATATATGTTGCCTTTTCCTATCGATTTCTTTCAGCATGCACTTCTATTCCGTCACCTCTTCTAGCACACTTTGTATACCTTATTGTCTTTGTCATTTTGCTCAATGTCCACATTTCAAAAGCTTTTATTCCCTTAGTGTCCTGCATAGTCAACGTCCACCTCATCATTATAACACTCCATACTTATGACTTGATAAACCTCCCTCGAGTTCAGTTGTAAGAACGTGTGCCCCTGAACCGATGGGTACTTGGTTCGATCCCAGGGTTCTCCTTTAACTTTTGCAGTACATACTGTAACATTAACATCAACCGAAGTTGTGGCATTATATTTGAGCAAGTTGAATGTCTGCACGTTTCGCCCTTCATAGGGGGCGTAAAGCCGTCGGTCCTATGTCCGATGCGATGTTGGGCACGTTAAATATTCCTACTATCCTTGCGGAACGACAGGGTTTGGCAAAATTTCCAGGATAGAGAGGTGAAACTGCTCCCTGGTGTCGATGATTGACCATAGTCGCGGAAATAGACCGACGTTAAAGATACAAAAACACAAACATATTTATTTATAAACTTCTAAGGCTGACTTGACTTTAATTCAGCTAAAGTTTCCATGGTATAATGCTGATTAAAGCAATCATATATTTGTATATTTATACGACGACTTATTTACGTACATAATCAGTAAAATCATAATATATGCACCTATGCACTATGCAGTATTCTATTAACTCAACGAGAACAACAGTCAATGAACCAATTTTCTTTCTTTTTAGTTTGTAAATACCATCAACTAACTGTAAAACCGACACAGGCAGAGCTACCTGTCTAATTACACATTAATAGTCAATAGGTAAACGTTTTGCAAGTGGACGCTGTCGTATAAAGCTCTCAAATAATTCTGACTTTTTATCTCAGAATTCTGACTTTTTATGTCATAATTCTGATTTTTTTATCTCAGAATTCTGACTTTTTTATCTCAGAGTTCTGACTTTTTATGTCAAAATTCTCCGTTTCTATCACAGAATTCTGACTTTTTATCTCAGAATTCTGACTTTTTTATCTCAGAATTATTAGAAAATAATTTTTTAACATGACCCCAGAACCCCGTCGTAGTTAACTATCCCGTCTGATAAAAAAATAAATGTGAACTAGAGGTTATGCACGCGCTTGCTTTGTTTCTTGATGTATTGTGAACAGAAAGTGTTTTCATTTATAAAATAGATTTTTTCCTGCCAAATTAATAGTGTGATCAAGCAGGCTTTTTTTATTTTTAACTTTCGTTTTTTAAGTATTGTAGTTGGTTGTATTTATATTTATCTATTTAGGTTTTCAATTGTACATGCGTTTTAATTCAGAATACCACTTGTTAAGTTATTTCATGAAGATGTAGAGTTGGAACTCGAGGGTACCTTTCTTCGGCACTAAACAACATATGACAAGCTTCGGAAATTTTGAAATTTCTCGGTACGTACTTGGCTAAATACAAAACCTAAGGTACTCGTTGAGCAAACAATTTGATGTTCTACAAGCTTAATTCCACACGTTTATTCATTTAGAATGGTTGTCTCCGTCTGACGGACGATTGGAAGTCACTATAATGCGTTTTTCAGAAGAGTTGGTCAAAATCACAGTTTTTTGGACCGTCTGTTTCAGCTATGTAGTAGTAGCAGTGGTGGGGAGGCCAACGCCAAGCAAGTAGGCCACAATGGGCCCTTTTTGCCAACCCCAGCAACCCAGCAACCATGCTCTACTCTTCCTCGGTTCCGTCGCCAAACCGCCTCGACCTCGAGATGAAGGCCGTGAAGGTCTTCAATTGGGCGGTACTTACCTGATTCCTCTGCAGAGTCCTCGATCCGAACAATTCTGCTCGAAGACTCTCAAAAGCCTCGCATTCGCACAGGTAGTGGTAGGACGTTTGCTCATCCTCGCCGCATTCCTGGCAAATGGGATCCCTCTCTACGCCTATCAATGTGAGGTGTCTTCTAAGGGCGCAGTAGCCTCAAGCACCCCAAGGATGCGGCGAAGCGTAGGTCGACTCTTTCCGATTAGCCAGACAGCCTTATCTCTGTCCGGCCACTCCACGAAGTCCCTCGCCTGCCTGCAGCCACCAACCGGCCCCCAGTGCCTCTCCATTGCTTCCTCGATCCACCTGTCTAAGGCGACAGAGACTGTCTTCCTACTTATGCCTATCGTAGGCTCCGGTCCACAGAAGGGCCGCCGGGAACCGAGTCTGGCGAGATTATTCGCCACCTCATTCCCCGCTACGCCACAATGTCCCGGAACCCACACCAGTTGCACCTTCTTCGTCCTGGCTTAGTCCACTGAGGGCGTCATCTCACTCCTGAACCAGTGTTGACCTGATTCTGGCCGCGCAGACTGCCCGGAGGACCGCCTGGCTATCCGAGCGGATGTACAAATATTTCTCAGGACTCCTCTTCATATCCTGTCTATTGGCCAGACAGGATAGCATACACCTCTGTTTCGAATGCCGTGGTATATGCGCCAAGAGCATAGCTCTCGCGCACCCCCAGGCCCTCGATGTATATTCCTGCCCCGGAGGATTGTTGGTCCTCCAGCCGCGATCCGTCTGTGAAACAGACCAGACTTGCGGGCTGGAATGCAACCTCATTTTCCCTCCACTGATCCCTGCTGGGGATCCTGAGGGTGTATGGCCTAGTCAACCTAATATCGTCCTCGGCATCCCGCATCTTTATGGCGGAAATCGGAATTTCTTTTTCCACCTCCTTGGCGACTCTTGCATGTCCTATTACTGCTCCCTCTCCGCACCAGTTTCCTGAGTCCCGCATTCTAAGATGCGACGCCATAGCCTCTCTTCTGATACAGATGGGAAGCGGTGGCAGCGTCAACAGGATCTCTAGCGCGGCTGAGGGTGTCGTCCTCATAGCGCCTGTGATATCCAGGATTGCCAGCCTTTGGAGTTTGGCCAGCTTCCTGCTGGTAGTTTGGTTCACACCACACCATCAGACCAACGCCCCATAGATGATTCTCGGCCTGATGATCGCAGTGTAGATCTAATGAAGGATCCAAGGATTAAGTCCCCAGGTCCTCCCTATCACACGATGCAGCTGCCAGAGGGTCGCTACTCCCTTCCTCACTACTCGTTCTATTTGCGACCCCCTGTTTCAGCTATACTACTCGATCGAAATCAATGATTAGTGTCCTTATTCGACGCAGAATTAAATGTTCTTTGATTTTTGTAATATTAAAGTATTTGCTAAAGCGCACAGTTTCGAAGCTACGAGCAAAAAAACTTAAAAACATCAGAAAATTTCATGGTTTTGCTAACTTCCTCACTCGAGCGGCGGTCGAGGGACCGTGCAAGTCTAGGATACTTCTATTTGACGTCAAGTGAATTGATTCAAACAATAATTAGCTTCATTGATTGTTGTTGCCCTCACTTGGTGAAACTTGTCCACACTACTATAGTGAAGCCAGAAAAGTAGTCTCCAAGTCTGTATGTAGTAATAATTAGCTTGCCAACGTTTATTTCCAAGACCGACGCTCTCATTGACTGGCGTAATAGACGATGTTACAATACTATTTTAATTTCAATCAAGTGTTGGAAAGCTTAGAGGTCTATAACCTAATTATTTATTAACTGATTTTTTTAACAAGTGATTTTTTTCGAAAAAGATATCACAAGTTGTCGTTCATCTCACTGGGGATTTATGTTAAGTTGGTATTTTACGATCAGGGAAAAAATGGTGTATCTGTAATGTCATGATATTTATTTAGTTAAAGGCGAACTGCCGCAGTCAAAAATTTGTTTTGAAGTTGGAATAATGATAACTATAAATGGCCATATTATAATTGTTTAGGTCTGTGTCATTATTAGTAGGTAACTCTAAAATCTTTTGTTTGTTTAAAAGCCGGCTTCATTTCCGGCTACAATGTTTCATTTAAATTTAAATCATTCCTGAATAATGAAATAGAACGTCTGGTGTTTTATTATTCTCAGTACTACGAAAATCTCTTTGAAAATCGAGAGCTTTTACATTATTTGTTAACTGGTTTACATTATAACAGTCAGATAGAGCGTCATAATTTAGAAAGTTAAATGAGTCTAGCGAGTGTAATATTATCTGTTATTTATAGCCGCTATCTCTTCATTATTATTGTCGGAATAACTCTCTTTATCATCTATCACTTCTCCCGAGATGGTTGTGCTCTTACTGTAGCGAAGAAGTGTGATATTTGTATTTTTCCACCACATTTAGCCACCATTGTCATTTCGAACTCGCGTTGAATATATAACACTGATAAATTTCAAGAAAGAAATATTGGGAAAACTTTTACGTTTCTTAAGTTTTGAGTTCTATTCGCAAGTTGTAGTCTACAACAAATTAAGTGATTTACGTCCGTTTTGACTGAGAGTTTTCAGTAACCTTAATTAGTTTAATGTAACTACAATAAACATGCAAACTCAAACATCAGCTGGAAGAAATCTTTACATCATTTCGATCATTTTTCTCTTAACTTGAGATAAGAAGGTTAACATACTTCAGAGCTGTCTGTAAACATCGGGTAATTAGTTCTCTACATGATAATTACCATAGTGTGGTATATATTGCTCAAGCGAGTATCATTTAACTACTAAAATACTGACCGTGTGCAAAGACCACTTAGCTACTTTGCTAGACATTAAACCGTCCTGATTCAATAACTACTGCTTACCTACACCCACAAGAGCGCCATTTTTTCTATACACCATTTATTCAAAGTAAGTACTTTCACACGACAATGTAAAATGTACAAACTTTCACCACACGTAGTTACAGAAAAATATTTACAGTAATTGTAAACTTGGCAAAATAAACAAATAATTTAAAATGAAAATTTAAAATTACTGGGCTCATTTGCTTGATAAGTTTTTGTTTTGCTATATCGGTCTTTTCTAAACATATTGATTATTTTTTCCAGATTAAATTTCACTTTAATGTTAGCGTAAAACAGTCCACACCAAAACCACTGTCACACGTTTTTATTTCTTTGTTATCTAAGTGAGATGTAAGACACGCTTTTTGCACGTGTCGCCATTTCGTTGCGGAACCAAGTAGTATGTTGTCACGGCAGCTCCAAATAACACAGAATGTTAAAAAATAGAGACTGTGTACAACCAACTAAATAATAATTTAGTAAATTGTCAGCCATGGCCCATTTCTTCCCCAATATAGAGACCAACTATGTAAGCCTCTATGTATTATCACATTTACGATTCTAATTGTCGTGATACTACATCAAGCCTTACATTCTTTGTTATCTTTAAAATGATTAGCAATGCCTGCAAAAGTGTGTTCACTTAAAACATTCTTTAACTCGATACTAACACATTCTCATTATCTGGCCGCCGTGCATTTTTTAAACCTATGCATTAAAGTTTCCACGTTATTTAAGTTACATTCATTGCAAAAAATGTTTTGGGTAATTCCATGCCAAAACATTTTGTCCTTAGTGGATTTGGGTTCTAGGGGCACTAATTTGCGCTCATTTGAAGAAATGTTCCAGAAGTCTTACCATCGATGCCTCTCTATTAGGGAATTTTCTTAATGAAAATTCGCTAAAAGATGTATCACACTACTTACCATCCAATTTTTAAATTTGGAAGGAGTATCTACCCTTCAAGAGGTATGACGATATGGGTAATATTTTTCTATCCAAAGGTTAGTTTTTGACAATAAATATCGACCGCTTTTTGAATTTTCTTGTCAATGTTACAATGTTATTGAATGTATGCGTTACTTTATAGACACAGTGCTTATATATATATATATATATATATATATATATATATATATATATATATATATATATATATATATATATATATATATATATATATATATATATATATATATAGTGACGGTTGGTGCCTAAGATTTTTGGGTGCGCTGCATAAAAAATGTAAGGCTAAATAAAATGCTGATTAAAGAAAACTGATAATGCATATTTAATAGCTGCCTCTCCGTACTAAATATCACTAAAATATCTGAAGCGGGTTCGAAAATATTAATTAATTTCCATGCCTAAAATTTTAACACCCCGTATTTTCCTAACGGAACATTTTTGGACCATAGTTTATAAAGCAAACTATCAAACTATCATTAATTTTTAATATGTATTCGCACCCTTAAATATTCGCATATCATTAAGGAACAGGCGGTATAGCTACGTTAAATGGTCTTGCTAATTGTTCCTGGTAACTAAGTTTACGAAACTTAGTCTTAACTAACTCGAACATTATGTCCATGTTAACACGAGTCACAAACAGGAAACTCCTACAAATAATACGATAATATGCATATAATATACACTATACACTTACACATGCATAATTCTTGCTAAATGAAACGCAAGCGGCTACGAAACATGCATCTCTTTTCTAGCGTACCTTCGGCGGTTCCGAAGCTATCAGATGGCGAGCGGCTTGAGTAAGGCTGCCAGAACAACGATGTTAGACAACGACTTCCTTGACCGGCCTAGGAGACTTGCATTATTTCAATATACAATTGACTAACTGGGAGGGGCGTCTGGCGCTTGATCGCCTGCTCACCTCAGACCTATTTCTAATAAATTAGAATTTTAATGGTTTTATCGTTTCGTCCAATTGGGAATAATATTGTTCGAATTTTTGGTTGTTCTGCAACACCAAAGCGCTTATGGACAAGCCGTTACTGATATATATATATATATATATATATATATATATATATATATATATATATATATATATATATATATATATATATATATATATATATATATATATATATATATGGTGGCGCATTGAAAACGAAACAGACCGATTTGCGTCCAGAGAATATTTTTTTTAAGAAACGCTGTAACAAGGCAATTTTAATATTGAGGGGGACATGTTTTGACATAAAACTCAACTTTGTCACATCAACCCCTTAAGGGTGGTGATAACAACCTTTATATTTTAAATAGGGAACATGGGTCGAGTGTTACATCATCATCATCATCATTTTTTTGGAAGTTTTATCAAATCGTTTAAAAATTATTCACAGTTGGAGTTGCAAGAACGTATTTCATTCATTGTGAAAAGAAATGCACTAATTAGTCAATTTTTCGTTAAAAAAAAACTAAAAAACAAAACCAAACGTTCAAAAATTTTTATTCAGTTAAGTAAGTGTTCAAATTGTTGACCACCAGCTTCCATACAAAAGTACAAATTTTGTTCAAAACGAGCTCTGACATTCTGGAGCATTTGTGGAGTTATTAGACGGCATTCTTCAACGATGCATCTTCCAGAGACTCCTGTTCTCTTGCGAAAATTCTACTCTTTAAATGGCTCCATAGAAAGAAGTCTAAAGGAGTTAAATACGGTGATCTAGGGGGCCACTCAATAGTACCTCTACGCCCAATCCATTGCTCTGGAACTCTCAGTTCAAAAACTCCCTAACACGTTTTGAAAAATGCGGAGGAGCTCCATCTTGTTGAAACATCATTTTCAACAATGCCAATTAGTAGAGGGTAAACGATATCTTCTAGTCATTCCAAATACTTTTCGCCACTCAAATTGCCATCAAGAAAAATTGGTCCGATTAAACGGTCTCCAAAAATGCCAGACATTCAATTTATGTGGAGTTTGAGTGTGGACTTCGTCAAAGTTTATTGGATTATTATCTGCCCAATAACGACAATTACGATGATTGAATGTAGAGTTTAATAGAAACGTACACTCGTCTGAAAAACAGATATTAAACAGAAAGTTCCCGTTATCAGCTATTCGCGCAGTCATAACTTCACAAAACTCCAGCCGCCGATCAAAGTCATCTACATTCAGTTGTTGTACAAGTTGAATTTTATACGGGTGAAATTTATGATGCTTCAATATCCGCTGATTAGTTCTTCTTTTGATGTTTGAAATAGTTGTCAATTTTATTGTGCTCAAAGTTGGGTCTGCAACAATTTGTCCTAAAACTTCAATCTCAGTAATCTCATTTCTAACCGGAAATTCACGTTCAGGATCCCGTTTTTTGTTGGCTACTGATCCACTTTGTCGAAACTTTGCACTAACTCCAAAATGTATTTTCTGTTAACATGTCTGTTCGAATGTCGTTCATTAAACAAATTTGCGGTACGGTTGGCACAGTCATCGTTTTTTGAAAAAAAGAGTAATTATTTCAACACTTTCTTCTGCAGAATACACCATTGTGAAATTAATTTTCGGTAGTACTATCAAGTATCAAACCGACCGATAAACTGAAATAATAAACCGCATTTCTCCCATTTCCGATAAGAAATGTTCCGAAAGTAAATTTTTTGTTTACAAACCAACAAAACATTGACTATCAGCACATTTCTTATCGGAATGAGTGGAATGCGTTTTTGCATCTTTAACTGTAATCAATTTTTAAACGAGTTGATAAAACTTCCAGAAAAAATTGAGTGCTGAATTCATAAAAGAAAGAGCTTTCAAATGATGTAACACTCGACCCTAGTTCCCTATTTAAAATATAAGGGTTATTATCACCACCGCTAAGGGGTTGATGTGACAAAGTTGAGTTTTATGTCAAAATATGTCCCCCTCAATATTAAAATTGACGTGTTTCCGCGTTTCTTAAAAAAAATTCTCTGGGCGCAAATCGGTCTGTTTCGTTTTTAATGCACCACCCTATATATATATATATATATATATATATATATATATATATATATATATATATATATATATATATATATATATATTGGCATGTTTAAAACCATTTGTCTTAACCTCAGATTTTAAAACGGTTTAAAAAGTTTTCTTTTACTTGTTTAACGACTGAAAGGAGGTTTCAATTTCGCATTTCTATAAATAATAATTTTTTCCATAAATACATTGTTTAAATACATTTCTTCATTTTTATTTGAAAATATTGTAAACTAACACAAGAAGTAAGGAGCAAGGCATTTTATTTGATTTTGAGCATTATTGATACTAACCTAAATAAAATAAATCGAAATAGTTAATACTATTACTGATTATTAACAAACAAAACCAATAGCTTTGTGTATGTGTGACATACAACATATTTTAGTACTTTATCATTACCAACAACCTAAGCATTACAAAAGGGGAGTATTAACTTAACAATTGTGACTTATTAAAAATTTATATAATGAAAACCAAAAATCATTGCCAAAATTCATATTCAAACAAAGTAACCAACGCAGCGAAAACAAAAACAGATTAATTTTTTTTCAAAACAAAGCAAAGTAGCCAACACAGTGAAAACAGAAAAAAAACTTATTTAGATCATGAATTCATTAGATTAAAACAAGTGAACAATGTCACTAACTTTATTGACTTCTCTACGCCCAACCAATTTCTAAGCTTGTACAAACCCAAATGATGAGAAGAGTCTTTCGATTCCTGCATATGAAGCAACTGCTGTATGAAGCCGTTTTATTACATCAAGCATCTCTTCACTTATGTTCCTTTCTATAGACAGCCACCAGGTGAACGGTTTTACACTTTTAACAGCGCCTGGGGAAAAAAGGGACTCCCTAAAGGTTTCTGCTCTTGCTTGAAATGACATTATTATTGCCACAATATTAGGATGAAAAGCATATGCGTATTCCATAGTTTGATCAGTTTGTCTGTTCAGCTAATTTTCTTACATAAAAATCGCGATTTAATAAATTTGCAAAAAAGGACTAGGAGACGTGGTCATTTGAAAACGATTTCCAACTAAGGTTATATCAGCTGCAGAATAAGCTTTAGAGTGCTGAATTAGAGGCAGCCAAATTTCAGTTGCTTCACTAATAGTACAATTATTTCTTTGTACTCGTACCTTATCTATTGCCACAGAAATTAACTTTAACTTTTCAAGATAATCACTGGCATTCATTTTTAAATTCATATCATTCACCAGATTCATTACATTAACGCCAGTGGATAATCTATTTTCAGTACATACTTTTGACAGTATATACCAGTTTTCGAGATACGATTAGAGACAGTCAGCCAGGGTGTTCCATCTGACATCCTGAGGTAATACTAAGGCTTTAACACCAGCTTGCTTATATTTGGCGGCAGCAATGCGAGTATTTCGGAAATATTTCATCACACTTGTGACGTGACTTTTTATATTAGGAATCTCGACGTCATGGGCAAGTAGGTTCATGATGTGTGCTGAACACCCATAAGTTAAGATTTCAGGTGATTCTAGCTCTTCGCAAGTTGATAATAGTGAGCTCATCTTAGTCATATTGGCAGCGTTGTCAGTTACAAAGCTTCTCACAGTACAGTCGTATTTGTGATATTATTTTACTGAATCGATAGCTAACGTTAATAAATACTCTGACGTGTGACTATTATGTTTTGTATCAATTAAATCGCATAAATATACTTTTTCATCCACTACATCTGTCACATATACACAAATTATGGACTCATTATGAATATTGCTCCATCCATGTTGTGACATACACACTATCTTCCTCTTCAAATTTGATTTGATTTTTACAGACTCTTGTTCATATACTTTGTTCAATAGTTCATTTGGATATAATGTTCCGGGTAGGAGGCACATTAAATTCTTGGTGTACCACAAGCCTGAATGATGAGTTCGTTGCATGAACAAACTTTGCCATATGTGTGTCACACCCCTCCTTGCCAGTCTATGTTGTTTTAATGCTGAACGAATCAATTCTGTTTGTTTTTAAAACTGTTTTTTACGAGTCTTTATAGAGGAACCCGAAGCTAAAAAAGGGGAAGGGCAATATTAAATTATAATCAAAATTCGGATTCAAGAAAACCACTGAACTTGAACAGGATAAAAACATATGCAGTTAACAGTTGAAGTTGACCTACACCAAACTGTAGCTATTAGTTTTACAGCATTCTATTAAATCTTAACAACTTTCACTGGTAAAATTTACTTGTAGCTACCAAACTACTTACAGAAATGATTCACTTGCTGTAGTTGCCGTGGCTACAGAATACCATAACTAATCCTATGATTTGGGCCATCAGTGACTTGATCTTCGACCTCATTACATTTTTTTTACATGTTTTTTCATCCGAGCCACCAAAGCTGCCATTTCCAAGTTACACTTTTTACATCTCACCCTTTCTGTTTTTGTGTTTAATGTCCCTGTTTCTAAAAAGTTAGACGAAACTGCGTTCTTTCTTCGTCCGGGCATTATTATTTTTTATTTTGACACTGTGTAATCGAATATTTGCGTGATTTCCCACTTCCCACCATTTAATTCTGTACCTAACCTCAACGCGGCCGAATGAAAATAGAGAAAATAGAATACTGACACTGAGAACAAGTCTTCTCCTTTATTTTAGCATTGTTGCTTCGTAAACTTATTAGCGCATATACCAAACTTCAACTGGCGTTTTCTTTTAGTGAATTTTCGTAGAAAGAATTCACTAATGGGGAGATCCAGACTTTTGAATTTTGAAAACATTTTTGCAGAGGAGCGCGAACTAGGACTCCTAGAACCCATATCCGGGGTCAGTTTCAATTTATATATATATATATATATATATATATATATATATATATATATATATATATATATATATATATATATATATATATATATATATATATATATATATGTATCACACCGATAACTCAAAAAATAATGGGCCGATTTAAATAAAATTTGGCATGTACCTTCCCTTTGTAAATGGCTTGGATAAGTTCGTTAGTCAGGAAAATCAGACGAGGTATTCTGGGAAAATTTTGAATTTTCATTCAAAAAAAAATTTGATCTAAAAAAATAATAGGGCGATTTTGATAAAATTTGGCATGTACCTTCTTTTTGTAAATGGCTTGAATAAGTTCGTTAGTCAGGAAAATCGAACGAGGTTTTCCGGGAAAATTTTTAGTTTATATATGTATATATAACTCTACTGTGATTGAAAATGGCTCGAATAAGTTTGTTACACAGAAGAATCAAACCAGTTTTCCTGGAAAATTTTTAGCTTTTTAACAAATTGTACTTTCGAAACTAAGCAAGATATTGTGATGAAATTTGCTAGGCAAGTTACCCGTATATAACGTATTCTACGTACTAAAATTCAAATCACAAAGATAAAAACAAGGTATGAATTTTAAGTAAAAATGTGCTCGCATTGGGGGCCAGTGGAGGACACAAGACCAAAATATTATATGTGGTTAACAAAATCTATCAAATTTTGCATACAACAAGTTTGTTTGGTGCAAAAAGGTTAAAACAATACTTTGAAAAGTTTATGGTTTTCCTTCTAAAGACGCTAAAGCGACGGTTTGTAACGTTAAAATTTGTTATTTTTAAACAAAGATTCTGAAATGATTTAGGATTATGGACAACGAATATTTCAAGGTGTGTGTTACACAAGAACTGTAATTTCTGTTTTAACATCTATTGCTCTTCATTTGACTAAATATTTACAGGATTTTTTTTTCAAATAGACTCCTTCTGCGAAGTTTTGGTAGACGCTCAAATTATAGAGTCTGTGATTTAAAAGGGTTATATTTTTTGTTTAACGTAATGAATTAAAAAAATAACCTTTTACTTCAGTCAATAGATCGATAGACCAACAACCGATGTACAACCAACAATAAAAGTTCGGGCACAGCAAGTGCGTTATGGTGGCGCATTTATGTAAACTAGTTTTCAAATTTTAATAACTTAATTTTCGCTTAACATAGAAAACTAAAACTTATAAACTATAAAAGTCTGTGGCTAGTGGATCCCCTCCCTGAAGCCAGTAATTGAGACGCTAACACACACACACACAAACAGACATAGAAAATTAAATTCTGGAATCTATTAAAACCTTTATAAAGACATGTGTATCAAATTTATCATACCAGCTTAATTTTTTTTGGAGTTATAATTTTTTCCTGAGATTTCTAAGGTTTAAAATATTTCAATTCGTTACCATAACGCACTTGCTGCGTTCAAACTTTTTATTATCTTTATAGGAATTGATGTTGATATATTGCGTAAAGGTTTGCAGGAAAGGAAATTGTATTGTAGGGAAGGCTGATGGATTCTGTAATTTAATTTTTTTCAGTTTATTTAGAAGCGACTTTATGTGTAAGTGAATGTATAAGCGAATTCTTATACTCAGCCATTTTAATGGGGTGCTGATGTTTCCTTTCGTGCCATGAATATATGACTAGAATAAATTTAGACTACAAAAAGTAAGATTTGAAGATGTGATTTCAAAGAGAGCATGACACTGCCACTGTATATCTTTAGTGATTTATGGGAAGTAAAATGTCTGATGATTCATCTTACTTCTAAATAATTTTCATAAAGAGGAACTTATCACTAGCAAAAATAAAATAGAACCAGATTATTGTAAGTGTAAATAGCTTGGTTCACCATACCAAAAAACAACTGTATTCACAGAAATCCGTCCCAGAACGTTCTGAACTCAGATCAGAAATTGACATGCGTGCGTGTATATCGAAGAGCAATTTTGTAAACAGACTAAAAGCCTTTAAGAAGTAACTTCATTTTTCATATGCCTACAAGCCTGAAAAACTTAAAATAAGACAATTAGAGAACCAAGCAGCTCGCACTAGGGCAAAATGCTTCCTGTTTCTTCAAAATCAATAACATTCGCATTGTTATAAAATTTGGTAATTGTTATATTAAGATATATATATATATATATATATATATATATATATATATATATATATATATATATATATATATATATATATATATATATATATATATATATATATATATATATATATATATATATATATATATATATATATATATATATATATATAAGCATTCAAACTGACCCTGGATATGGGTTCTAGAGGGAGTAGTTCGCACTTATTTGAAGGAATTTTGCTAAAGTAAATTCACTAAAAACATTTTTCAAGCCTACTTTAAAGCACTTGTTATTTTGAGACATGGTTAACTAGTCACGGTGGCAAAAAATTAATGATAGGCGGCCGGTATTTTGAAATAAACAGTTTTGTCAAAATATCGCAAGGTCATATTTGAGTCTTTTAAACCATCGAAAAACAAGCTAAAGAATATAACAATTACCAAATTTAATAACAATGCGAACTTTGTTGATTTTGAATAAACAAAAAGCGTTTTTGCCCTAGTGCGAGCTGCTTGGTTCTCTAGTCGCCTTAATTTAAGTTTTTCTGGCTTGTAGACATATGAAAAGTGAAGTAACTTCTTAAAGGCTTTGAGTATATTTACAAAATTGCTCTTCGATATACATCCACGCCAATTTCTGAATTTGACTGTTTTTGGGTTCAGAACGTTCTGAAACTGAATTCTGTGAATAAAGGTTTTTTGATATGGCGATCCAAGATACTTACGCTTCCAATAATCTGGTTTTATTTAATTTTTGCGAGTTGTAAGTTCCTCTTTATGAAAATTATTTTAAAGTATAGTCTAAACGTATTCTAGTCATATTTTCGTCGTTGGAAAGGAAACATGAATATCCCATTAATATGGCTTTGTATGAGAATTCCCTTATACATTCACTTACACATAAAGTCGCTTCTGAGTAAACTGAAAAACAGAATTACAGAATCCATCAGCCTTTCCTACATTACAATTTGTTTTTTTGCAAACCTTTACTCAATTTATTAACATAAATTCTCATAAAGATAATAAAAAGTTTGAACGCTTCAAGTGCGTTATGGTAAAGAGCTTTCATTGAAATATTTTAAATCTTGGAAATCTCAGGCAAAAAGTCGAAAGAATTATATCTCTAAAAATAATTAAGCTGGTTTGATTAAATTTGACACACATGTCTTTATAAAGGTTTTATTAGAATCCAAAATTTAATTTTCTCTGTGTGGCGCGGCGTGTGAGTGTGCGTGCGTGTGTGCGTGCGTGTGTGTGTATGTGTGTGTCAATTACTGGCTTCAGTGAGGAGGGAATCCAGTAGCCACTAGTTTTTATGTTTTAATGTCACCTAGTTGCGGAACCAAGTAGTATGTTGTCACGCCAGCTCCAAATAACACAAAGTGTTAAAAAATAGAGACTGGGTGGCGGCACGTTGCTTCGTGTCACCACTCACTTAGTGTTGGAAGGCTGGCTACCATAGCTCTATTATTTTATAGGTGTATTTTCGCTACAATTAGTATGCCGTAGTGACGAGCTCTAATTAGAGCGAAACCGGTCTACGGTTCTAATTGTTGCAAGAATGCATCTAGCCTTACATACTTTGTCCCTATATTAGGGTAGAAATGGGCCAGGGCTGAGAATTTACTAAATTGTTAGTTGGTTTTATACAGTCTTTATTTTTTAACACTTTGTGTTATTTGGAGCTGCCGTAACAACATACTACTTGGTTCCGCAACTAGGTGGCGGCAAGTTGCTTCGTGTCTTACCACTCACTTAGTGTCAAATTATAGGAGTAGTGATGGCGATTTTCTAGCCACGGCAACTACACCAAGTGGATCATTGTCCGCAAGTAGTTTGGTAGCTACAGTTAAATTTTACCAGTGATTGTTGTTAAAATTTAATATAATGCTGTAAAACTAAAAGCTACAGTTTGGTGTCGGTCAACTTCAACTGTTCACTGCATGTTTTTATCCTGTTCAAATTCAGTGATTTTGAATTTGTTCAGTTAAATTCTTGATTCCAAATTTTGATTATAATTTAATATTGCCCTTCTTTTTTTAGCTTCGGGTTCCTCTCTAAAGACTACAAAACAGTTTTAAAAACAAACAGAGTTAATTCGTTCATCATTAAAACAAAACAGACTGATAAGGAGAGGTTGGACACACAAATCGCAAAGTTTGTTTATGCTACGAAGTCATCATCCAGGCTTGTGTAAGATCAAGAGTTTAACAAATTAAAATTAACATCTAGGGTATGTGTCTCCTAGCCGGAAGATTATAGCCAATGAACTAAGTATATAAACAAGAGTCTCTAAAAATCAAATCAAATTTGAAGAGGAAGATAGTGTGTATGTCACAACATGGATGGAGCAATATTCATAATAAGTCCATAATAATTAAGGTACTTAATGAGAGGCTTCATCCAGACAGCAAAATTTATTGGTAAGGTGCCCTTACCAATAAATTTTGCTGTCTGGATGAAGCCTCTCATTAAGTACCTTAATTATGTCTATCCCAGACCTTGTGACGTTCAGGAATGAAGTCCATAATATGTGTATCTGTGACAAGTGTAGTGGATGAAAAAGTATATTTATGCGATACAATTGATACAAAACGTAATAGTCACACTTCAGCATATCTATTAAAGTTAGCTATGTCACAAATACCACTGTACTGTGTAAAGCTTTGTAACTGACAACGCTGCCAATGAGTGTTAAAGCCTTAGTATTACATCAGGATGTCAGATGGAATACCCTGACTGACTGTTTCGAATCGTATCTCGAAAACTAGCATATACTGTCAAAAGCATGCACTGGAAATAGGTTATCCACTGGCGTTAATGTAATGAAGCTGGTGAATGATATGAATTTAAAAATGTATGCCAGTGATTATCTTGAAAAGTTAAAGTTAATTTCTGTGGCAATAGATAAGGTATGAGTACAAAGAAATAATTGTACTATTAGTGGAGCAACTGAAGCTTTCCTGACTCTAATTCAGGACTCTCAAGCTTATTCTGCAGCTGACATAACCTTAGTTGAAAAACGTTTTCAAATGGCAACGTCTCTTAATCATTTTCTTGTCAATTTATTAGATCAGCGTTTTTGTGTGAGAAAATTAACTGACAACAAACTGATCAAACTATGGAATATGCAAATACTTTTCATCTTAATATTGTGGCAATAGTTCATTTCAAGTAAGGTCAATACCCTTTAAGATGTACCTTTTTTCCCCAGACGCTGTTAAAAGTGTAAAACCCATCACCTGGTAGCTGTCTATAGAGGGAAAATAAGTGAAGAGATGCTTGATGTAATAAAACAGCTTCATACAGCAGTTGCTTCATGTGCAGGAATCGAAAGACTCTTTCATCATTTGGGCTTGTACACACCAAGCTTACAAATCGGTTGCGTCTAGAGAAGTCAATAAAGTTAGTGACATTGTTTACTTGTTTGAATCCAATGAATCGATAATCTAAATAAGCTTTTTTTCTCTTCTCACTGTCTTGGCTACTTTGTTTTGCTTTGAAAAAGGATTTCATTCTGTCTTTGTTTTTACTGCGTTGGCTACTTTGTTTGAGAATGAATTTTATCAATGTTTTTTTAGTATTTATTATATAAATTTTAAATCAGTTACTGTTGTTAACTCAAACCTATCCTTGGCCTTGCTTAGGTTGTTGGTAATGGTAAATTAGTAAAAGTATGTTGTATATCACACATACACAAAGATCTTGGTCTTGTTTGTTAATAATCAGTAATATTATTGACTATTTCGATCTATTTTATTTAGGTGAGTACCAATAAGGCTCAAATGCCTTGCTACTTCCTTCTTGTGTTGATTTTTGACATACTTTTAAATAAAAATAAAGCAATTGGATAAAACAATTATTTATTGAAAAATAATTAATTAAAACAGAATTTTTTAACTTTTTTAAACCGTTTTGAAACATGTGTTTAAGACAATATATATATATATATATATATATATATATATATATATATATATATATATATATATATATATATATATATATATATATGTGTGTGTGTGTGTGTAGACTGTGCCTAAAAGACTTAAATATGACCTTGTGATATTTTTTGCCAGCGTTATTAGTTAACCATATCTCAAAATAACAAGTGCTTTAAAGTGGGCTTGAAAAATGTTTTTAGTGAATTTTCTTTCAAAAATTCCTGCAAATAAGCGCGAATTAGACCCTCTAGAACCAATATCCAGGGTCAGTTTGACCTTTTATATGTTTATATATATATATATTTATATCACACTGATAACTGCAAAAATAATGGACCGAATGTGATCAAATTTGGTGAATATCTTCCTTTTGCAAATGGCTTGGACAGGTCGGTTACCTAGAAAAATCCGGTCCAGTTTTTCCCGGAAAATTTTATGTTTTGTTTCGAAAATTTTCTAGATTTCCGAAAATAACAAAGTTAGGGAAACCAAATTTGCTACGCGAGTTTATGTCACAAAAAGTAAACTATGTACCAAAGCTATATCTATAGGTTGAAAGACAAAAAAGGCATTTCAAGAAAAAAAAATGCGGGTGGCAGTGATGACCAGATAAACGCACAAAAGAAAAATATTTTTTGTGGTTAACAAAACCGCTTGTATGTTGCAAACAAAGACTAAGTTTTCTTGGCGCAAAAAGGTTAAAAAATGCCAGAAAAATTACTATGAAAATTTTCAACTTTTCCTCTTAAAACATCAAAGTCGCGATTTGAAACGTAAAAATTCGCAACTTTTAGACAAAGAACATAAAGCGAATACGGGCTATGTAGAGAAAATGTCGCAACAAGTGTGTTTTATAAGTCCTTAGGTTTCAGCTTCAACCGTCATTGACCTTCATTTTGCTAACATATTTTCAGAAAATTCTTTCTCTCTGATTCTTTAGTAGTAGTTTTAGTTTGTTTAGTAGGTTTAATTGTCTATAATTTGTAGCAGATTTTCGTAGAAGAAATTCGCTAATGAGCAGACCGCGACTTTTGATTTTAAAAAGGATTTCAAATGAACGCAAACTAGGTCCCCTAGGACCCATATCCGGGGTTAGTTTCACTCTTTATCTGTTTACATATATACAGAGTGACACATTTCTACGGTAAAGCTCATTATTACTGTTCTTATACAAGATACGAGAAACGCTTGTATATGTTAATTATAGGGTATCTTGAGCTGCACCTTAAAAAAATTATTTCGACAATCACAGGTGCCCATAAGCCGTTGGTGATACAAATTTCCTGTTTTTAAATCGAACACCCATTTTTTTTGCAATTTTCATCGAATTGTAATGTATGTTTGCTTTCGAGTTATTTCAATTGTTTTGAAACTGTTCACATTTTTGGCACATATCAAAAATTGTGATACGACGTTTTTACCAATAGAAGTCGGAGTGTTATGCAAATTACGCATCCAGAGACGTTTTCGTTTATATTATTTTATGAAAAAAATCGAGATGTCCTATACAGAGTACTCTCAAATAGTGACTGAATAAAAAAAAATCAAACTGTCGTAACTCAACTGTTTCAAATAGAAAAGCCTGTATTTTTTGTTTCAGAAGCGAAGGGCACAATAATAAATGTTTAATAAGTTATCTAAAACAAATATTTTCGGATTTTTGTGAAAAACATTTCATGCAAAAAAATTGTTTGGGGGTTTTGTCGAAAAGCTTATTCGATGAAATATGGTACATTGTTTCAACTATATAGGGTATACTGGTAACCAAACTTAAGGCCTGTTTTTTTTTAAAAAGACATTTATTGTTAAAAACATGTTTATGAAAATTAACTACCATAGCGCACTTTCTGCGTCCAGAATCTTTTTATGTCTGTTAAGAAATGCTAAATTTATTATATGTAGTAATTTTTCTCTTAAAACAACCATTTTTAAATGGTGGCTATGGTGTATGTGAACGATTTTGTAAACATGACTTTAGAAAGTCTTAAGAAGTTTAATTAATTTTTGGTACCTATATACAATCCTTGTAGTTGTAAAATAAAAATTTTAATAAATCAGCTATTTCGAATTCCGCGAAGTGGTTTTCAGTTTTACTTTTGAGAGAGGAGTTTTATTTTGTTATTAGTTTAGAAAATTGTTTTATAAAATACTATTACAATGAACTTAACAAAAAAAAACTGATATATATCCTAATTTTTTGATTGTTTGGTAAACCTACTAATTCGGAATCGCGACTGTTTCCCTCAAAAGTCTTTTCCCTGCCGCTTTCGGATAAGCGGCTGGCAAGAAAAAAAGATCTTTAAGCAGTTTTGAGACATTTCAGATTTATAGTCTCCAGTCAGTTTTTTTTAATCATTTCTATCTCAATATCAGTGTGTTTTATAAACTGAGTTTTGTAAAAGCCAATCATTTGTATCTCAATATCAGCGTGTTTTACAAAACGACTTCGTAAACAGGTTAACTTTTAAAAAGGTTGGGGTATTCACTTCATTTTCGGTATATACAATTCATCATTGTAGTAAGCCAGGTAACCGGCCGAGTAAACACACCTTGCGTTTTTAGTGAATTTTTATTTGAAAAAATTCACAAATAAAGAGGTATCGAAACTTTGCAAAAAAAATTTCAAATGAGCGCGAACTAGGACCCCTAGAAGCCTTATCCGGGGTCAGTTTCAATTTTTATATGTTTATATATTTTATATATATATATATATATATATATATATATATATATATATATATATATATATATATATATATATATATAATATAATATATATAAACAATTGAAAAGTAAGGCTTCTCCTCCAGACACCAGATTTATTCAAAATTTCTTTTGCTCCCGACGCGTTTCGACAGTCTTAATAAGAGGTCATCCTCAGGGGATAAATCTATAAACATAACAAGAGAGGTCTGTCAGAAAAGAATTGTTTTTCCGGCAGGCAATTGTGCATGTCAGAGCACAATGATGACAAGGTGATCTTTACACAAAAGTCAAAGAAAAGTCACAAGTCACAGTAAAACATCAACTAACAGTCAAGTCAAAATCTAAACAGCTACAGATACAGCAACACTAGCTAAAGTATGCTAAGTTAAACATGCAATTAAATTAACAAAACTAAAAGTATCAGAGCAAATTAAAAAAGCGTTAAAAGTTACAAAACTGCAAAAGCCCAATGTCTGAACATTAAGAAATCAAGTCTATTGTAGAAACACAAAGCAAAGCCAATGAGAGAAACTGACAGGTTAAACAACACAATAGGCAGGCACAATTAAGCAGGAAACCCAATGAAAACAGTTAGGGCAAAGAAAACTGTGAAAGATTAAGTGAACAAAAACAAAATGAGCAACACTCACTTGAACAATTGTTATAAATTGAACTCGAAACTATACAGACTATGCAATACTAAATCTGCATTTGCCAGAAAATTGTCTCCAAAACAAAAACAAATGGAAAAGGTCGGCAGTTTTTAACAACGGCCATGATGAGGGGCGGCCATTATGTGAACTTGAAACGGGCAGGATGCACCAGCGCAGGTGCAAGAAGTGTCAGAAGCCGAACATGTCAATGACAAAAGAGCAGAGAATGGAAGGGGAGCCATAGAGCAGCCATCTTCAAATCATAATGTTCATGGTCATGTAGAAAAACCATAGAGTTCAGTAGCACTGTTACACCAATTGGCTATAGAAGGAAGGAAAGTTAGTTACATCCGTGTTGGACAAGTTCAAAATCGGAAGATCTTTGGTCACCAGAGTCACAGAACACCTTAGAAGTAGAAACCAGCTCAACAATGACACGTCAGTCTTTGGTTGCCATTTGAGGGAGAGTTGCCACTGCTTCAACAGAAATACAGATGCTGAAATCTTGCACCCTCCAAGTTTTGGCGTAGAACAATTCGTCTTTGAGATTTTCAAACATTCCATGTGCCAGGCCAGTGACGTTTATAGAAAATTGAGTTATTAAAGTTTGAAACATTTAATAAAAATTCACTACCATAACGCACTTGCTGCGTCCCGAACTTTTTTGTGTATATTTTCTCCAATGAAGAGAAAATTATATTTACAGGACTCAGATATCATTGGAAGGTTTTTAAAACTCTCGATAATTAATTATGAACCAGTTTATTGTATTTTTGAACCTGCCTATATAAACAAACCTAACAAACGGTGCATAAATAGTAAAGATAATTACATAATTTCTAAAACCAAGTATGACTCGACCCATGTACCGCATATTAATAATAAGAGGGTAGTAACTATGGGAAAGTTTAATTTACTATATAATACCCCTCACCACACTCCAAAACTGGTCTATTTGGACTTGCTGACACATATAGAGACTACAATAAACAATGTTTCATGTCACTTGAGGGCTTCCACTAATTTATCAATTGTTTTTTAGAGCCTTTAAGTCATTGTCTCGTGAAAAATAATTGTTAGGGCAAATCGACAACAGACAAACAAGAGCCTCGGTGGTTTAGTGTTAAGAACGTGTGCCTCTGAACCGAAGGGTAGTGGGTTCGATTCCCAGGATTCCCCTTTCACTTCTTCAGCACACACTGTAAAATTAACATCAAACGAGGTTGTGGCATTGTATTTGAGCGAGCTGAACGTCTGCACGTTCTGCCATTCGAACGGGGCGTAAAGCCGTCTATCCCGTGTCCATGCAATGCTGGACACATTAGAGATCCCTACCCTCCTTACAGAAAGGCAGGGGTTCGTCAAAATTTCCAGGATAGTGAGGTTAAATTGCTCCCTGGCGCCGGTGATTGGCCACAGTCGCGGAAATAGACCGGCGTTAAAGAAACAAAAACACACACACACACAAAACAGATAAGCACTATTTTTTTTTTCTGTTCCGTAAATAAATTTAGTATTTTATTTAGCATAGGTTGGTTCAACTAGGATTCCGTATGTAGAAAATGGTCAGGGTATGCATTGAATACAGTGAAAACGTGAAAAGGAGCTACTGATACTAGGGACATTTGTTTAACGTAACGTTTTGACCTCTCACGTATTGTATGATTGTCAACCTCCTCAAAGAAAAGCACGATCAAACCTTAAAACCACTAGAGCGAAAAATCCACCAGCTGGTCCCTTTTCGACCTTCTCAATCAGATTACTTCACCGGTTTAATTAATTGTTTCCTCTGATGACTACAATTGGCCGTTGACTTTTATCAAAGTCGTCTAGGAGCAAACCCAATTTGCCCCGTCTAGAGGAGCGAATTTCCATTACGTAAAATTAACAAAGCTCTTAAGTCTAATTCTAATCCTCTACCTCTAAAATTACCCTGTCACCTTTTGAGCTATAAAATAAGTGTTTCGATATAAACGATGATGACAAGATTGGGAAATAAACTTCTTATCGCCGAGAAAATAAAACTTTAACGACGATCTTCAAGTATCGTCAGAGTTTGTGTTTATGTTTTCCATTCCCTGTTCATCCCATCCTCTTTATTCTGCTCTTCTACAGCATATAGGTGTCTCAAATAAAGTTAACAATATTAATTACAGCTTTGGAATAGACAGTTAGCTGTTTCACATTTATGTTGATAGCAATTTCTAAACTTTCTAATTACTTTTTAACTAATTAGCTTATAGCCAGCAGTGCGATGGCATTACGACTTAAAATACCCCTATGCAAGGTCGGTTTCGATGTCCCAAGACGCTATGAAAGGCGAAACTGGTTGAAGGAAAAAGCATGTGTTTTGCTTAATTTAAAAAATGAAAAATAGACTGAAATACATGTCCAAAATGACACTAAATGCAAAGAGCTGCTCGTCTGAACATATTATGGAGAAATCTTTGCAGAATTTCTGAGGTTACGGAGTCAGCACCCCTATCAGGGCAGTGTTGCCGCTCCACTAGTAAACTGCTTGGCCTACTGGCATTTAACTAACTTATTATAAATTTTATAGAAGAAAATAATTAGTTGTTTTGTTTCACATTTCTAATTTGCCCATTATCAGAAACAAACTGACTCAACATCCGCATGCTATATTCCAAACGTGGAAAAACGTTAGAAAGATGGGGTCTTCGTGAATACCGTTCTCAACATCTTCTAGCATCTTTATAGCTTTTTTTGGCTCTCCCAGACAAATGTTAATTTGTACTTTGAGTTTTTGGTAGTCCGTCTTCTTGGATGTAGTATTCTCCGTTGAATTTAAAGTAATTTTGTTTCAATATGATGTTTAATATTTCGTTGATTTCTTCTTTTTTGTTGTTATTTTGCATTTTGTTTTCTATTATGTTTGTGGTTTCGTTAATTGGTATATTGGTGTACATATTTGTTATGTCGAAATGAGGCGAGTCTTGTGTTTTTTTGTTTATGTTTATGTTTTCTAATTTATGCACTAGTTCTATGGAGTTTTTTATGTTACATTTGTTTTCTAGTTCAATTTCTTCTTTTAGCACTTGGTCTATCTCTTTTGCTATTTTGTATGACGGTGCATCTTTGAAGTTGATGAGTGGTCTTATTGGGTATCCCGTTTTGTGTCTTTTATTATTCCTATCATTGGTGGTGCTTTAGGGTTGTTGTTATAATAATGTGTTGTTTTTTTGGTCGAATATTGTCTTGTGTTTTTTATTATGTTTAATATTTGAATTTGGAATTTTTTCGTTGGATTTTCGTTCAGTTTTTTGCATTTGTTTGTTGAGATGAATGTGTTTGTTTTTTCTATATAGTCTTCTGTTTTTATTGCTATTACTGCGTTGCTTTTATCTGTTTTTGCTATTGTTATGTTGTTATCTGTGTCTTTGGTTCTTATTTGTTTCATCATTTTTTCATGTGTATGGTTTTTTTGATTTAGTTTCGTCAATAATTCTGTTTATTTCTGTTGCCAGTTGGTTCTTCAGTGGTTCTAAGTTTGGGCTATTTATTGAGTTTATTGCGTGTTGTGTGTCCACTATTATGTTCTCTATTGTAGATTTAACATTCCAAGATATATATATATATATATATATATATATATATATATATATATATATATATATATATATATTACACAGGCTTGGCCAAACTCGATGGCCTATTAGAAGTATATAGTGAACCAAAATAGATAGAAATCCGGAGGTTCGGTTATGTTCATAAGTGGTCACAGCCTTCATTTTAAAAATATTTTTGAATCTGCGGCGGTACCAGATCTATCCGTACCAGATACCAATTGTGTTTTTTTATGAAACAGCCTGTATATTGTGACAGTTTCCGATTCCTAGACACATTTAAAAAGTTTTAAAAATAATGTATACTTCACCTATCTTAGGTCGTTACGGAGATACAAATTATTATTTAGTAAATTTGGCAACCTGCATCCGTTAATAAAAAAAACTACTCTTTTCGCAACCAGCGTAGGTAGACATCTGAATTTTTCGTTTCTGTTTGCCAACAAGTCGTTATTTTATGATACGTCATGCAAACCGAATTATGGCATAGAGACTGCCCACAAAAATAGGCTTTTGGTAGAACATAGGAGGGCAAGTATTGCGAGGTTTTCAAATTGAAAACCCTGTATTTTATAATAAGAATGGCAAGATAAGTTTACTTTGTATCCAAAAGTATCATATGATGTTATACCCATTGTCAGCGGTTTTTGTCTTATAAGCAAAAAGCAAAATATAGCAAATACAAATTTTAAACTCCGCGGAATAATACCAATTTCTAATTCCTCATCAACCTGCCCTCTTTATATGCCCTTTGATATTATGTTTTTGTTGTGGAAATTGGTTTTTTAATTGTGTGAATTTAGTGTTCCCGAGTTACTGACATTATTAGTTTGTTGCTAGTCACATACGGTATATTTAAACTTGTTTAATTTTTGGTGTAAAATGCACGTTTTCGTGCTGTATTCGGTTGTTTCCAAAGTCGGGTCATGTCAGGTCGAGTTAGGCCAGGTCAGGTTAAATCAGGTCAAGTTGTTCAGGCCTGCTTGGTGGAGTGTTTTGTGCATAAATACAAGAAAACTGTTGTCCCTAGCCGACCCTTAACAAACTGGGGAGCAAATAAAGGTGCTGGAGGGGAAATAACATTACTAAGAGGCACTGTTGATGAAAAATGTGACAAAGGCTGCTTATAGAAATCCAACCAAGCTGTTTTTGCCGATGTTCCTTTTTTATCTCCTTACACCTCTGCCCCACTCTAGCACACATGTTCACTCTGGCTTCCGTAACTTTTGTGGGGATATTCTCCTGAATTTAAATTCTCTTCGTAAAAGCAGAAGCTTATTTGTTTGGTCATCATTAAGCAGAAGACATTGAAGTGAACGTTGTGTTGAACGCATTAATGTGAATTCCCCCGATTAAAAATGCGTTCTCTGATAAATTTGCTGTCGTCGGTCCAAATAATTTTCTTCAGAAAATTTGGATCTTGTGTATCAATTAAGATCATCTCACAGAAATCGATACGTTTTGGAATATCATTTAGCTTGATGGATTGGAGTGTCGCAAATTTATAATTATTCGTTTCGTGGTTATGGATAATTCTTTTTATATATAGATTTGTAAGCTATTCTTAAGTCTTTTTAGCAGAATATAGTGGCGCATGAGAATTTGCAGAAAAATAAAAATGCCATTATTTGATTGTCCTCGTTACATGTTACAGGTTTAATTTGAGGTATTGGTTTCTTGCTTCTTTACGTAACCGCTGTTCATAAAATTTTCTTTTAACCTCTTGAATTTCTTCTCATTCATTGGAACTGCGTTTGGATGCTATTCGTTGAAGTTTCTGCATGTTCTAGAAATAATCTTGTTACACTGGCCATAAGCATGAAAAGCAAGTTTAAAATTTGCTTAGTTGTATAAGAATTTTCCCTTTCCAGATAACAGATCACGCACAATCAGTACCATAACAGACTTGCAAATAGACAGTAGAATTTTGGGAATCGGTCTCTACTGTTTGGAAGCATGGCATACTGATAATAAGAAATATGTTTCCATTACATGCAATATTTTAGTTTTTGCTTTTAAGTAAAAAACTGCTGAGAATAGGCATAACATCATGTGATACTTTTAGATAACAATTAATTGATCTTGCTATTCTTATTATAAAATACAGGCTGTTCGATTTAAAATCTCGCATTACTTGCTCTTCTACGCCCATTTTTTTTTGTAGACACCTGTATGCAAGAATTGGATTTGCATGACATGTCATGATATATCAACCTATTGACAAATAGTAAACAAAATTCAGACTTCGACCTATGCTGGTTGTGGTAAGAATATTTTTTTCACCAATGGATGCAGGTTGCCAAATTTCCTAAATAATAATTGTTATCTTCTTATCGACTCGAGACAGGTGAAAGATCACATAAAATCTTTTTAAAATGTTCTGGAGAATCCGAAAATGTTACAATATATAGGCTGTTTCATTTGAACAAGTTGGTATCTGGTATGCATGGATCTGGCAACGTCACAGTGTTAAAAAGATTTTCAAAATAAAAACCAGGACCACCTATGAACCTAACCCAAATTTTAGATTTCTATCTTTTCTGATTCACTATATACTTCTAATACGCCTCTAGTTATATATATATATATATATATATATATATATATATATATATATATATATATATATATATATATATACAGGGTGGGTCAAACTATGTTGGTTCGGAGTTGGAGCAAAGATTTTATAATTGTATGGAAGTGGGGGGAAAACCAGTTGAACGTTTAATTAAATAACATTCTCCTATTCGCTGAGACTTTATCTTATTCTTTATTGATGATTTTATTGCATTGCGATATCCAAACCAAAATTGAAAAAGTCGCATGTTCTCATGAGTAAAATTGAGAAAAATTTAAAATGAGGTGTAACTCAACATACGGTGCCATTTAAATTTAAGGGTACTTTACGACTTCGCCTAAGCCATCAAAACTTACGCCATCATGTGCCCCCCTTGAAAATAAAGTCGACGTGTTTCGGCTTTTTTTTTCTGATATTTTCCAGGTGGGAAGCTTTAATTGGCACACCTGTATCTATGAGTAACTGTTATTTTGAATTCGTGTATGCACCAATAGTTAGAAAAAGGAGCATAGAATTTTGATTTAATCGGCAACGCCTGTATATCACCTGGAACCATTTTTCACTTCCCGCTCTTAAATTTATTTTTACATGGAGTGTGGGAAGTAGACTGTAGGTCAATTCAATTTAATTCTGAGGAATAAATTTCCTTTCAAACTGCAGTTTCTCTGTTCAACTGATAAAGATTCGGATAATATTGGTACAAAGAACATCTGCCACGGAACTTAATGAGACAACCGAGACAATAATGGAAAACAGAAAATCAAAAAGTTACGACTGCAGACTACTACGCCTCGACAGTCTTTATCTGATTAAACGCCCCATTTTCCAATAGAATTGAAAGTTTACTTATACACTTGTGGAAAAAAGAACAAAAGATATGTGAGGAGAGAACTTGCTATTACTTCAAAAACATTGAGAATCCATTGTGAATGCCTTCGGAACGTGATTGGTTAACACTTATCTGTTTATTTATTGTATTCTTCCTAACTTAGTGAAACCGTTTCATACTTAATACAGACGTAAAGGCTCGTCCTTCAGCTATGTAAAGCTTTTTATTTATATTTAATTAACTATTAACTTCCGTTGAGCTTGTAAAGCATGCTAAACAGTATTTACATAAAGTATGAAAAGTTATGACCTGTAAATACGTTATAGTCAAACATTTTCATTATTTTTTAAAGGTTGACAATTAATTTTTAAATTACCTAAAATACCAGTTTTAGCACATGGTGTACAGGATGTCAACGGAATCATTAGACCGTCCATGGTTGCCAAAGTTTTCAAGTTATAACAATAAATTTCGGATGGCGTCATAGACACGGGGAAACGTAACTTTTCGAATAATGGAGTCATTCGTATCACTTCCTGTAGGGTGACCCGAACTTTAAAACTTTAATTACAATCCACTGTATATTTTTAAATTTTCGGAATCAGGAGACGATGCTGACTGTGATTCAATTATCATATGAATTTTCTGAGCCATCTCACCTATTTTAATACTTGCATATAGAGTGCTGTGATTGCACCCAAATGAATCTAGCGGATTGAAGGTAGGTGGAAAAATGATTTTCCGAATTGTTTCTACATTATACAAGTTCTGACCCCGAACCAAAATTCACGAAATCACCAAGTAAATTTTTTTAACTACCAACGTCTCTTAGACATCCAGTATTTGAATACGGACCTGAGAACCACTACATAGAGCCAGTACATTTGTTGTGGGTTTGTTCCTCAGTTGTTTTTACAGATTGTTCGGCATGTTCACGGGGACAGTTTGGCCCTGCGGATTACATTCTATAACTGTACGTTCCAGTTGAGCGGTTTACCTGGAGTAAGCTCCAGACATTTCGCCTGTTCAATAAAAGAAAGCGTCCCCCATAATATTGGCTGGTTTTAATTTATCCAACCTTCTTCTTCTGGTGAATGGAACAATGATAGTTTTACGGGGGTCCAGAGACATCTGTTCCCCCCGGCACCAACCATTCACTACGTTTAGTGTCTTTTGAAGAGTCTTTAGATTTACCTCTAACCATTATGACAAGATCATCCACATACGTTTGGACCTAAACCTCTCACAGTTCCAGGATAACCAGCAGATCATCCACAAAGAGGTAGCAAAGCAGAGGCTATAAAATTCCCCCAGGCCGGAACCCCCTCGCAAACTTGAAGCTGACCACCTCCCCCTGAAGCAAGGTGAAAATGATCATATTGTGTAGAATGCTACCGATTTAGCCACCTCTCTAGTGACAGCAGCTTCGTCCAGGGAATTAGGTAGTGCACTGTTGAGTGATATTTTAATGTCGAGAAATGCAGCCACCGCTACCTCCTTGTGATCCAAGGAGTGTGTGATTTTCTCAACAAGGTTATTGTGGGTATTGAGGGGGTTATTGTTTAAAACATTCCCTCAAATGTGTCGATCCAGCATTTTTCCAATCCATTATGAAGAAATGAAGTGACACTGAGAGGTCTCAGCGATTTGGGTAGGAGGTCATTACGTCCCGTTTTGGGAATATATTAACCCCTAGCCATCGTCCAGCTGGATGGAATACAATTTCAAGCTAGTCTGGCTCTATACAGCCTAATTAGGAATCTAAGGACTGCCTCCAGGCCAACTTGTAGCCAAACTGAGATCACCCCATCCTCCCCTGGCGCCTTGAATGGCTGGAAATATTCAACAGCATACTCTACCACCGAGGCTGTAATTATTTTCTGAGCACCCCGCCAGAAATTATACTTTTCAGTTAATTTTTTTATAAATTTTTTCTTCGGATTTTTATAACCAATTTTTTAGCCAATTTACGTATAAAAAATTCGCTCATGGCGAGCCTGCGACTTTTAGACTTCCAAAATTTCTTCAAAGGAGTGAACTAAGGCACCTAGAAAGACTGCTCATTTTTCGTAGAAAACGCTCGTAGCAAATTTTTGCATAGAAGGGGGTTTTTAGAATATTGTCGTAAACAAATGCGAAGTTCCTTTCTATGAAAGTCTGCTACTACCATAATGCACTTGCTGTGCCTTTCTGTGTCAGCAAGCAATGTATATTTTAACGAGATAAGAACTTTAAATGCATTTAAAAGGCTTGGTTAGTGTTTTACGGCTAAAACCTGCCGATTATTCCACTAAAAAGGACCTAAATTTTGTGCCAAAAAAATTAGAATAGCCATTAAAGTGTTTTTATTGTATCTGTTTCCGGGACGCCCAGGTGTGTGTGTGTGTGTGTGTGTGTGTGTGTGTTTGTGTTTGTGTAATAATTACGAAAATTTAAAGAAAATTGGAGTTGGCAGTAAATTGTTAAGTAACGTCAACATTAAAAGGATATATTTCTGTTTTGCATTTTATTTTAAAAAAAATATTCAATTTATTAATTGTTATTGCCCTTACTTGGTGAAACCGTTGCATACTAAATTCAGGCGTGAAGCTGCTTGAAAGCATCATCATTTCACTGTCTGATGATGCTGCCAAGCATCGAAACCAGTTACAGAAAAGAAAATAAACATTTGTGAATCCAGAGAAAGTCTTTACGTCTGTATTTTAGTGTGTATGTTTTTTTCTTTAACGTCGGTCTATTTCCGCTACAATGGCCAATCACCGACGCCAGGGAGCAGTTTCACCTCACTAGCCTGGAAATTTGTGGGGATCTTTAACGTGCCCAACATCGCGTGGACACGGGACCGATAGATTTACGCCCACTCCGAAGGGCGGAACCTGCAAACATTCGATTTGCTTAAATATAATGCCACAATCTCGGTTGATATTAATTGTACAGTATGTACTAAAAAAGTAAAAGGAAAACCCTTTGATCAAACCCAGTACCATTCGGTCCAGAGGCACACGTTCTTACCACTAAACCACCGAGGTTATCTGTTTCTTTATTTAAAGTTGAACTACTAAGCTTGAAGTTAATAACTTATTTCAAAGGTGATTTGTAAAAGTAGTCCATCAATATAATATGTATATGTATATGTAGTTGAGCGATAACTTAACAAATAATTGACAGACTCTAATCAAAGTTGGCCTGTGAGACCCCCTAATTGTATGCCCTGCGTATTTGGCATTGTATGCCTTGCAATTGTTATTAGTTTTGGCTTTTCGGTACACAGATTTAAAAAGTCTGGACGCAGCAAGTGCGTTATGGTAGTGAATTTTCATAGAAATGATCTGGCACAAAATATTTTATTATAACTTTTTTCTTGTAACATAGAAATCTAAATTTTAGTGTATAGTTTACTTTTTATATCGTAAACCTACCTACCAAATTTGGTTATCATAGATTTTTATTTTTTAAGATAAAATTTTTTTTCAAATAAAAACTCCAAATTTTTTCGGAAAAACTCGATTTTTTCGATTAACGAACTTATCAAAGCCATTTACAACGGGAAGGTACATGCCAAATTTTGTTAAAATCGGCCCATTATTCTTTGTGATAAAAATTTTTTTCGAATAAAAACTCAAAATTTTTCCCGAAAACCTCGTCCGATTTTCCTGGATAACAAACTTGTCAAAGCCATTTACAAAGGGAAGGTACATGCCAAACGTTATTAAAATCGGCCCATTATTTTTTGAGTTATCGGTGTGATACATAATGCGTTCCAGAGTCTTCAGAATGCGGTACATCAGGGAGATTGGTGTGTATAATTTGGATCATTAGGGTTTTTATTGGGCTTAAGTAAAAATATGACCGTGCTATCCTTGAACGCCATGCATTCTTCTCCTCTGCAGATAATCCCATTAAAAATAACTAACACCAACTCCTTGGCTACCAAGGGAAGACTTTTTGTCATCATATAATTAATACCGTCTGGTCCAGGAGTTGACTGAGAATTGTCTTTAATACTTCACTCCAGTTCTTTGAGTGCGATTGGTTGATTTAGCGGGTGGGTAAGATTGTCATCATTGTTATTAGTAATTAATTCTGGGGCATCAGGTGGCGCTATCTTGTCATATAGCGGGTCCATTATTTTAGGGTCAATTGTGGTAATTTCGGAAGGATTTTTATTAATATGTTTGGCTCCATTCCACACCTCTAATGCACTTACCTGAGCATTAAGTGTATTGGTAAATTTACACCATGCTTGTTTAGAATTGGTCTTAAATAGTCTTTTGCACAAAGCATTTAACCTTTTATATTGGATATCATTATTCCTGTTCATATTTTTGCTGAAACTTTTAAATGCTTCTTGCCATTGAATTTATATTTGTATATTCTTGATCCCACCAAGGAGGTGTATAGTTGAGAGACATACTATAGGGTTTAGTGAGTTTCATACTCTTGTTTGCAGCGTCAGTAATACAGTTTAATACTAAAACTTCTTTGCCCTCCGTGGAGGTAGGATAAGAATGTTGCGACAAATTTTCCATTATAATGTTCTGATATAAGTTCCAGTTAGCTTTGGAAGCCTTCCATCTTGTTAATTGGAAGAGAACATCTGACACTATCCAAGAAGAGAAAAGTGAAATAACTATGGGCAGATGGTCTTACCTATAGGGATCATCCCACACCACACAGTCTGACGAACCAATCAAGTCTCTAAACATAATGCAAACATCCGGGGCAGATGCCATCTCCCCAGGTCTAGTGAGTCTGCTGCGAGAGCCTTCATTCCGAATTACTAAATTTGAGAAATGAGCTAAAGCATCAACCAAGATATCGCCAGCTGTATTGTTTACACCAGATCCACACATCACGTTCTGAGTGTCCCTGTCACCCGCTATCACAAGCGGTTCACTCAGCTGATTAAAAATATTTGTGTAATCCCTTATTGTTGTCCGGAAATCTGGAGGTCTATAGAGAGACACGAAATTAATTTCTTTGTTGTTAACAAGAATACATGCTCCACATATTTCTAATCTAGGGTTAAATTTTTTATTTAAACCTAGTAATTTTGTATGCAAATTTTTCAGATATTAGCAAGGTAACACCGCCTTTTCGTCAGCGCGATATTTATGAATTATATTATAACCAGTAAATTTTAATTTTGTACCATGTTTCACTTACAAGTGCAATATTACAGCGAGAATCTACCAATAATTTTAAAAAAAGGAGATGGTTACTTACTAAGGACCTAGCATTCCATTGAAGAACTTTGACTTGCTTCATTTTGAAACCCTTTAATAAATCTGCCTTTAACAAAATTCTCAATATATCTTGCTGTGATTATGTCGTCCTGACTTGCGACGTTGCCAGGTAGCAAACCTGAAATTTCCTTAAACAAGCTAGTTATTACTCTATTAATTTATTTTGAATGTTTTGAATATTATCAGAATTAGTCTTATGAGGGTTTGAAGATCTGCAAAAATTGAAATTGGGAAAGTTTGAATGAGTTCTGGAGAAGCCGGCAAAATTGATTTCCTTTTTAGTGAATTGTCTTTAAAAAAATCACTAATGCGGAGATCCCGACTTTTGAATTTTGAAAAAAATTCTTCAAATGAGCGCCAATTAGTCCCCCCAGAACACATATCCGGGGTCAGTTTCAATTTTGATATGTGTATATACATACATACATACATATACATATATATATATATATATATATATATATATATATATATATATATATATATATATATATATATATATATATATATATATGTATGTATGTATATGTATGTATATGTATGTATGTATCACACCGATAACTCAAAAAATAATGGGCCGATTTTGATTAAATTTGGTGAATAAATTTCTTTTGCAAATGGCTTGGATAAGTTCGTTAGCCAGGAAAATATGCCCAGGTTTTCCCGGAAAATTTTGTATTTTCTTTCGAAAAAAATTATATCTCCGAAATTCACAAAGTAAGGGCAACCAAATTCGGTACGCGGGTTTATATCCTTATAGTTAAGTTACCTACCAAAATTTAGCTATGTAGGTTAAAAGACAAAAAAGTTATAGGCATTTAAAGAAAAATTAATTGGGGCTTTCCTCAAAACGTCAAAGTTGCGATTTAAAACGTCAAAATCGGCAACATTTAGGCAAATAACTTGAATCTAATACGGGCTATGGAAATCAAATGTCTCAAGAAGGATGTTTTACAAACCCCGAAGTCTTAGTTTCAACCGTCATTGTCCTTCATTTTACTAAAATGTTTCCAGAAAATTCGTTTCAAATAGACCCTTTATCTGATGCTTGGCAGTAGTCTTAGCTATAGAATTTATCGTTTAATGGTATGTAATTTTTGTCGAATTTTCGTAAAAAATCAATAAAGCAAAATATATCCGTTATTATACAAGACATGAAAAAAAATGATACATTAATTATAGGGTGTCTTGAGCTACATCTTAAAAAATATTTCTACAATCGCAGGTGGCCCATAAGTCGTTGGTGATACAAATTTTCTTTTTTTTTTTAATCAAACACGCCTTATGTTATTGCATTTTCCTTCGAAATATAATGCATGTTTCTAAGAAAAGAAATTCTGGATGCAGCAAGTGCGTTATGGTAGCGAATTTTGATCAAATGCTTCATATTTGAATAGCCCAATTTGCTATTAACCTATAAGGTTGACCAAGAAACGAGTTTTTCCGGGAACACTTTAAGTTTACTTTTGGAAATTTTTGTACATTTTCACGCAATACAGTTATTTTTATGAAACATGGCACATTGTTTTTACTATATAGGTTATACTGGTAACCAAAATTGATGCCTGCTTTGTTAAAAAAAAAGAAAACACACATATTTGCAATAAAAACATTTTAATGAAAATTTACTACCATAACGCACTTGCTGCGCCCAGAGTTTTTTTTTGTGTGTATTGTCTACTATCTGTAGTAGAATTAATAAAAACACTATTTTTGTGTCGGGTATTAGACACAGCAGTTTTATTTGTAGTTCTATCTCTTTGAGGCGAAGGCGAGGTTGGACATTCTGTAGAAAAGTTTATAAATGCGGGAATAATAATTAGTGTAACTTTTATTATTTGTCACAGGGTTTGCGAAATATGGTTTGTTTACGAAAGCCTTTCTCAAAAGAAATTTATACGTTTCATTGTGTTTTTAATTTTGTTTTGTTTGGCGTACGTAGGACAAGTTTTAGCTGTAGATCCGTGATTAGTATTTTTAGAATAAATACAAAATTCGGCAGTATTGCCACAACTACTACCCTCGTGAGATTCACCGCAGAACGTACACCTTACCTTGCTGCGGCATTGTGAAGAACTGTGTCCAAATCTGTAACAATTATAACATTGTTACACGCGTGGTATGAACATATCTACCTGACATGGGACCCGATTGATAAAAGTATAATCCGGTAATTTAAGTCCCCTAAAAGTAACTATATTAACCTCTCGGGGTATGCTAATAGTTTCACCATTATTGTATTTAATTGTTCTAATTAACCGTTTAACATGCAATACTGGATTGTCAGATATTATTATCGTTTTTAATAGGTCTTCAGTAATAGATGAGTCGACATTTTTAGTAACACCTTTTTTAACCAATAGATGTGGAATATATGCTACAAGTTTATTTTTTGAAAACAAATCCAGGTTAATAATCGCGTTGGCAACCTTGCCACTTTTAATGTTTATTCTTATTCCATTTCGACATAGGGGAAATACGTCAATAATGTGAGACTGTAGTTCACTAGGTATATCGTCAAGTAAGCGACCCACCTTCGTTGGATGAAGACGACCGACATTCAGGTTGTTCCATGTATACGTGGAACGGCCAAAATCATTGTTTTCCTATTCCAGTCCTCTGTTTATGAATGTTTTTTGTTGATTTTCACCCGATTGATATTGATTAATATTAATATTATTTTGTGTATTTACATTTTCTTTTGGTTTATAAATATCGGATACTATGGAATTTAAAGTAAGATTATGTGTATTATTTTGTAAATTTTCTGACCTTTTATTATCGATTGTAGTTATCAGTGTTAAATTTGCTGACTGTGTATTACCTCCTTCACCATAATCGCCACTTGCCATTGTGGCGATTTATTTATCAGGCATTTTTTTGTAGTATGTTAAAGGCACCTATCCATCGGCTATATTACTCAACTTAAATATGAAACTTACTTACTGCCAATTATGTAAACTCGATTAAAATTAGAGGCGTTTTAGGGAAGTCACAACGCTAGACGCGTCCGTTCGACTGAATGATCTGCTAAGCTTTGATCTTTAATTTTAACGTCCAGTTTTAATAGGCTATGAGTATAATTACGGAAATTGTTGAAACTTTTATCACCCGAGTGATGTTATTGATATTGTTCAAATGCATAAGGTGTTATGTTAAAATGTATTTCTTGAAATTTATCTTGGTCGTAACTAGTTGATTTGGTATGGCTGACAGTACACTATTTATTGATTTATACCTGGGTGACAAAATAACTAATTTCCAGATTCTAATCTGAATGAAGGAGTTTAACTTTTGTCTTTGTTTTAGGTAAGCAGATGAAAATTTAAATACCTGGATATATCACACAGTATTTGCTTTGTTGTAGGTAAGTGATATATTCATCCTAATTAAAATCGGAATTCGACCGGCAATAGATCTTTATTTGGACATGGATTTGTATATCAAACCTAAAATATAATCTAATAAAAAACAGACAATGTCTTGGAAAATTTAAGTTTCCAAAGTATTTTACACATGAAAATAATGTTGGGCGTATCTAAAAAATACTAGTGTAACTGCTTCACCGATAAAGTCATTATTGGTGGAATAACTTTTCCCAAATTTAACATGTCCAAACATCGATTTTACAGAACGTGTGTGTGTGACAAAACAGCTTTGGTATGGCTTCAGACGAATCTATTAGCCACAGGTAAGATTTTACAGAAATGTGTTGTGTTACATTTTTGTAACTAATTACAGAATGAAACACTCAGTAAACGTTTTAAAATGTTGTTTAAACTTCCACGTTATCAGACAAATAATTATATACTTATCTTTCTCTTATAAAAATGTAATGTTGTTACACTGATATTATAATGGTTACTTCAGTTTTATTTTTGTCCGTTTTATTACATTACATGACCTGATCTGAACTGCCCTGACCTGACCTGACCTGACTTGACATGGCCTGGCCTTACCTGACCTGACCCGACCCGACCCGACCCGACCTGACCTGACCTGACCTTACCCGACCCGACCTGACCTGACCTGACCTGACCTGACCTGACCTGACCTAACCTGACCTGACCTGACCTGACCTGACCTGACCTGACCAGACCTGACCTGACCTGACCAGACCCGAACTGACCGGATATCCTGACCATCAGTTTGTCTAATTAAAAAGCTGGGAGAGGGAAAAGCATCGGGTAATAAACCCCGCCATATATCAAGGTCATGTAAGTATAATGTGTACATTACCTCATGGTTTTCCTTCCCCCAGCTTCTTAATTAGGCAAACTGATAGTCAGGTCATCTAATGTAATTAAACGGGCATAAATAAAACTTTGCTCGAACATACCTCTTGCGGCGAGACATTCGTATTGTTGACTGCAAGCAATGTTTTGACATTTAGTGTCATTTTAAAATTGCGCATATAGCCTGCAGGTCATAACCCCGAAACAAAGTTAACTTTTAAAAAGGTTTTAGAATCTAAATTAAATAATGAAAATAATGACCAACTTAGAAACCTCATTCTAATGGAAATAGCTATTGATCGACATGGTAGCAAGGTGGTGGCGAAAGAAAAATTAGCTTAGTCAGTGGATATAGTGGATCTGAAAGAACAAACGAAAATTGAAGATTATAACAAAGATGTAAAACCAAATGACACTCCAAATGGTTTTCAAAGCCATTTTAGAATGTTTCTAACAACTTTCCTTGAATTGAGAATCACAGAGAATACCCAGGAAAATAAACAATTTTAGAACAGTGCGCGGATACTTAACTACACATACTCCAGCATTATGTTGAGTTAGCAAGCGAAAATTAATTCCGCTCTGAAAAATCGGTAACAGTTGGGTAAGAGCTGGAACTAAGAGTACTGGTGAACGAATAAGTTGAGTCAACTTCACAACGATGGGCGCCTGGTGAGCGCCATTATTTCAAACCCTCAAACTTTACTTTCCCAACAGTGTGATTAAAGTGTCAAAAAGTAAAATGTCTACGTTTGGATGTGAATTTACATATAATGAATATTGACCACCTGTAACGTTACTTGTTTATTTTTTCAATTGACACGAACCGTTACCAAGAAATCTACGAGGCTATCTGTGGTCTACGGTCGCCGTCTAGTTAAAACAAACACTTCGATTCTCCGTGCAGAGATAGAAGCGATATCTGCAAGGCTACAGTTTATCACTTTACTTTTGCAGATATCCGTCATTCCACAACGTCGAAAACCATATAAAAAAGAGGGCGCTAATAATTTCTCAAACAGAATAATTGTAAAAACCATAACGTTGCAAATAAAGTGTAGCATATGTTATTGTCTAAAATTATACGAGAGAGGATCAAATATAAACGAGAATGTTTTTGCAATTTTTCTATTTGCTACATAAGAAACACAAGTACATAATTTTTCTGCGTTATCTCCTCATTTGTAAATGCATTTTGTGCAGCGTAATATCATCGTCATAAATTGAAGAGAATGTGTCATTAGCCAATATTACGCATGAAGTGCTCTGTTCCGTTGGCGACAACGAATGATTTGCCACACAACGTTTCTTTGTATCCGTCGGTCACGTCTTTTGCGGCGATACACAAGTTTCATCTCGAGCAGAAAGTCGCTGTAGTACGCCGCGTTGATGGTGCTACGTTCGTGCAAATAAATAATGTGAAAAACGCAGCGCTGATCAAAAAAACACCGTCGTAAGCACCTTGTCAACTGACAGTCGAGTCTTAGCTTTTACTCGAGCAACCTCGTTCTTTTTTCGCCATTTCACACATGCTTGGTGCTAACTTATATTCTGCAGTCAATACACTTTACGGGACCCCAGATATTTGATATGATGGCTTGAGTACCCTCAAAACTTGTTCCGACCTAACCATACATTTTGAAAACCGTCTAACGTTGCTCGTCCTTAATAAGGTCATGAGTGGCTTGCCTGTTCTCTTTCGTAGTCTTCGACCGTGGGCGATGATCGTGACTCTCATTTTTCACCCACTGACTGGTTTCCGTGAAATTCTTGTGATAGGTAAACACACTAGGCTTTAGCAGTGTTTTACTTCCGGACTGTGCCATCAATCGTTGCAAAATGACGGCCGATTGCACGCTTTGATGGGCGATAAATTAAGTTACGATGCGTTGCGCAATTGAGGAGTAAACCTTTGGCTCAGATATCGTAAAGCGTAAGCCGTACTACTGCATGCATGGAGCGAGACTGCTGTCACCACTCCCGGCATCGTAACCCAACATACTTAAAAGTCGCCATCCATTCGATAATATTTGCCCAGAAACACGTTTCGTTTATATTTGATTCACCATCGTATAATCTCCAATTAAGTATAATGCGGCAATACCGGGTGTTAATTAAGTACGGGAAAAACTTCAGAATGCGATTCCTCATCCAATTCTAAACTAAAAAGTGTATAGGGACATAGGTTCCAAATCCCTTTGTTTTCCAGATACACGGTGTTAGATATTTTATGGAAAAGCTGTTTCGTCCGGATATCAAGAAGACCCAAGGCAATATAAAACTGAAACTTGGTGACAATTATAAATGCATCAAAGCGTATCTTAAGAGCTAAACACTCTTTTTCGAATAAAACCGGTGTCGTACTTGAGGGTTACCTATAAGTCTCAACTTGAAAAAAATGCTCTGTGCCACTGTTTTCCCAAACTGAGACCCCGATACGCCACCACCATCTAAATAATAAAAAGCTGTCACTTTTTTTTGCTAAAATGACGCAATTTTTATATATAATTTTGAACAGGGGCGTGCGGTCCAATGAAAGTACTGCATCTCCTAAATATTTATAGTAGAATTGTTTTCTTCCTTTTAAATTAAATATTTATAGTAGAATTGTTTTCTTCCTTTTAAATTGTATGTGTGCTTTTAAATTCTATTTATCCTTTTTTTGAGTTTGACAATGTTGCAAATGCCAGACAAACGCGGTGACGCTGAAAAATATGCGACACACACAAGCGCACAAATCCGATAATCGGGGGTTGGGATCGCTTATTTCATACTGTCTACTGTGCCTACTGTCTCTGTCTTTACCACTCCAGTCCATGCTAAGGTTGTTGTCGTATCTATGTAGATTATATCGTCCCCAGTAAGTGGTTTAAAATCCGTTCATGCGCGTCAGTATTGGTCGGTCGGTCGGCGCGTGATCTTTGGAGTCGCTCTCCCTGTTTCGTCTACACGTGGTGCCGTACAAACTTCTAAATGTGTTTGTGTTATATATGATTAAAAAACTCTGGACGCGGCAAGTGCGTTATGGTAGTGAATTTTCATTAAAATGTTTTTAATAGCAAATATGTTTTTTTAAGAAAGCAGGCATCAAATTTGGTTACCAGTATAACCTATACAGTATAAACAATGTGCCATGTTTCATCAAAATAACTTTATTGTTTGAAAATGTACAAAAAATTCCGAAAGAAAACTTAAATTGTTCCAGAAAAAACTGGTTTCCTGTTCAACCTTATAGGTTAATTGCAAATTGACGTATTCAAATTTGAAGCGTTTAATAAAAATTTGCTACCATAACGCACTTGCTGCGTCCCGAATTTCTTTTCTTACAAAGATGTATGAAAATGCGAAAATGCAATAACATAAGGCGTGTTCGATTTAAAAAAAAAAGAAAGCAGGCATCAAATTTGGTTACCAGTATAACCTATATAGTAAAAACAATGTGCCATGTTTCATCAAAATAACTTTATTGTTTGAAAATGTACAAAAATTTTCGAAACTAAACTTAAAGTGTTCCCGAAAAAAACTCGTTTCTTGGTCAACCTTATAGGTTAATAGCAAATTGAGCTATTCAAATATGAAGCATTTGATCAAAATTCGCTACCATAACGCACTTGCTGCGTCTAGAATTTCTTTTCTTACAAACATGCATTATATTTCGATGGAAAATGCGCAAAAATGCAATAACATAAGGCGTGTTTGATTAAAAAAAAAAGAAAATTTGTATCACCAATGACTTATGGGCTACCCTGTGATTTTAGAAATAATTTTTTAAGATATATATATATATATATATATATATATATATATATATATATATATATATATATATATATATATATATATATATATATATAATTAATATATACAATTTTTTTCATATCTTGTATAATAACGGATATAATGAGCTTTATTGATTTTTTTACGAAAATTCGACAAAACCTATATACCATTAAACGATAAACTCTATAGCTAAGGCTACTGCCAAGCATCAGAGAAATGGTCTATTTGAAATGAAGTTTCTGGAAATATTTTAGTAAAATGAAGGACATTGACCGTTGAAACTAAGACACTTCAGGGTTTGTAAAACATTCTTGAGAGATTTTATTTCCATAGCCCGTATTAGATTTAAGTTCCTTGCCTAAATGTAGCCAATTTTGACGTTTTAAATCGCAACTTAGACGTTTTGAGGAAAACCCCAATTTATTTTTCTTTAAATGCCCATAACTTTCACTAAAAACGGAAAATAATATGATGGACGACCAACGCCTACATTCAATTAACAAAGGAAATAACAGGTTTTAGACGCCACGTTAATATCAGTGTTTACTGGACTATCAGTGGTTAACGCGTTGTGAAACAATTTACAAAGTCTTCAGCTGGCTCTGTCTTCTGTTTGCATCCACGTCTGCACATAAAGAGAAAAAATCGTCGAATACGTTTGAGGTTTTCGGACTTGAATAATTTGCACAAAATGTTAGAAGATATAGCTATATCAAGTGCCCCTTAGAACAGTGTTTTAGGCAAAAACGTTTCGGTTTAGTGCGTAAATCAAATTTATAACTTTTGATTTACGCACTAAATTGATCTGATAAATCTGGCCACTATAATCCATTGCTTCCCCTATTTAAAAACCCACCGCATCCCCCCATTTTGACATATTTTCAATGATTGTTACATAAAAAATTATTTTTGTTGCCATGGCTTCTTTACCTTTCATATTAGTTATCGTATAGTAAACTTCAATTCAATTCACATTTCCAAAGTAAATAACTAAAAATATTTATCTAGAAAGTGATGTAATTCGTAGTCAGGTGAACTATGTTTTTTGAAGCATATATAATTGCCTCATTTGAGCGCAAAAATATAAGGGAACTTTTTCTAGATTACTAGTATTAGTACCTATTAACACAATACACTGTATATAATATTTAAGAGATAATACAATATAAGTAATTTTTCTTGAATTTTTGTAACAACTAAATCAAAGTGTACAATTTTTTAGCTTGTGCAGTACACAATTGTCAAAAATTAGACTTTTGCAGTTGCGCCTTTTTTTGTTTGATAACTAAAATAAACATGTAACATAACTTCCACATAGCTGTGATAATTTATTCTCTTCAGAAAGACATTCTCATTGAATGAATTTAGGGCCCATGACTTAACCACAAAGAAAATATTTGTATTACTGTACCCCCAAACATTTCAAACGTTATATTACTCAATTTTTATTGAAAAAATATCAACTTTTACGAAATTACCACTTATTTATCCCTACTACCTGAAGCGATCTTATCCAAAAACATTTCGAAGCGTTCCTTTGTCGGGTGCTAACTGGATACCAAATTCGTTCGAAAATTATTGCGCCTATTAACAGACAGACGTGTATGCCGACATACAAAAAAATTCTATATGTTTTGAGACTTTTTACGCCGTTTTATAAAAAAAATCGAAATTATTGTCAACAATATTCCACCCCCACACATTCAACCCCTAATTTAATTTCAGCACAGAATACCAGATGTTTGATGAAATTAAAAGGTTTCTTATAAATAAACCCTAAAACGTTATATTACTTCAGTTTTAACGAAAAAATGTCAATTTTCACCAACTCACCTGGGGTATATTGGGGTAGAAATGGGCCAGGGCTAACAATTTTTTAAATTGTTAGTTAGTGGTATACCGTCTCTATTTTTAACACTCTGTGTTATTTGGAGCGGGCGTGACAACATAGTACTTGGTTCCGAACTAGGTGGCGACACGTTCACCACTCACTTAGTGATTTAAGACTGGCTATACGATAGCCGTGTTATTTTTGGTGCAATTTTGCTACAATTAGTATGCCGTACTGAAGAGCTCTAATGAGAGCGAAACCGGTCTACGGTTCTAATTGTTGCGAGAATGCATCTAGTCTTACAAACTCACCTGTCACTCTTCCCCTACCCCCTAAAGCGAGTTTACCCAAAACAATCCGAACCCATCGTTTGTAGATTGATAACTGTATACCAAATTTGAAGACGCTATCTCAGTTCACTCTAAAGTTATTGTGGCTACAAACAGACAGACATACAGACCCACAGATCGACAGACTTACCGACCTACAGACCAAGAGATCGACAGACAAAAAAAGTTCGTTTCCAAATCATGTTTTATGTATGTTTTGATACTTTTTGCGTTTAAGCGAAAAAACATTTTAAAATTTTTGTCGGCCATGCAATACTTCCACGTCGTGACGATGTGGAAGTAAGAAAATAGTTGATTTCGTATTAATATTAAAATGTATTTCTGATAGCGTTTTTTAATTAAAATCAGTTATTGGGATGTATTTTTTTCATTCATAACTGCCTGACATTGTCTGGACATCTCTACAATTAGTCTATCCATTGCATCTTATGACAGAAAAGGGTACTACTCTCTCAGATCATTCTTAAATACACAATGATCTTAGATGTCTGGTATAAGTGAACTAGGTTATCGCTGCAGCATGTATCTTATATGCCAAAGCTGGGTTATGGTAAGGAGGCTAAGGCAGCGAGGCACTGTACCTTTATTAAAACCAGTTTTAATTCAAACCATTTGTTAACAAATTAGTTCTATAGTTCAAAGTATTTTCATCCCATACCATCATCTGGCTAATTGTGGAATTGCTGGAAATGCCTATCCCTCTTAAACACTGCATGCATTATCAGGCCCAAATCAAAATTGGTATATATTGGTAAATAACACTCAGCATAATCTTTAGCATGTGTAAGACGAGCTTTGCATTTCCGCGGCAAGTACAGGGACTCTAAATGGTCGTGAGTACGAAGACCAGCTTAATATAGATATGATTTCTGATATACGTCACTACTGTCAAGGATTGCCCCCCCCCCCCCCCACACACATATATATATATATATATATATATATATATATATATATATATATATATATATATATATTCAACTTCGTAATACACCAAACTTGACCAATACCAAAATTGTGAGCAGCCTCTTTTAATCATATCTACCGTAAGTAAAACCATTGTAGTGCTGCCTTATGTTCGACTAAAAACATTAACCTGGCCGCATATGTTCAAAGTTGGCGCGGAAAGTAGACACCCAAAACAAATTGGTTTTTTCGTCGTCCACGATTTATCATATTCATTTTTTTCTGGGCAGATACAGGCTGTATATATGAATTCTTAGGAGATGTTAGAAAGTATATTTGCCATAATAATATTGTACTTTAGACAGTTTTGAGTGGTGTAGTTAAACTCCATTTGAACTGCATTGTTGGCTTAACTGATTAGACTTGGAAAACATTATTTATTCTGACCATTGTATATAAAATACTTAAATCTATTTTTCGCCTGCGTTGGTAAATAAATACGGACTTATTATTTCTGAACGTCATAACGTCTGGGTTTGACATGATTAAAGGAAATTAAAGGCATTTACTACCAAACTGATTTATTCTTAAAGCCCTACGCGTTTCAACACATTATCGTGCCATCTTCAGGGGTTTAGACCTAGAATGTAAAAAGGTGGTTGTCAGAAAACTATGTTTCTGGTAGGTCTGTATGCGAATGACTAACACTGCAACTACAGAAAGAATACAAAGTCCAGCAAAGCTAAATGTCAAAAAGAGAGTATCCCTAATGGCCATGCAATATTTAAACTTACATTAGTGTCAGAAGTTATAAAACATTTCTATAAAAATGTAAAATTTAAGATTTAAAATCTTAAAACGGGACCCACAAATATGAACAACAACAAACTAGTCAATTACATAAAAAGCTATAGACAAGCACAAACATAAAAGCAAAGCAGGCTGCACAGCCGAGCAGAACTCCCCGAGAACTTCTGAACATGTGAAATTCAGAAAGAAAAGAAGGACATGGATGCCACATCTGGGTTAATACTTACAAATTTCCTGTCTCAAGTACAGAAAGATTATATATGAAATGTTGTCAAAGTTTGGCTTTTCATCTATTGTCTTCAGGATACCAAACACAATCTTCGTAAAACAGGAAGGCAGGAACATCATATGACTTGAAGAAATCAGAGGATGAATGCAAAAGACGTTCATTTTTTAGCTTAATTTTATCAAACGAACAAAATGGAGTCCCATGGATCTCTAGATATTTAACTTAAAAATGCAAACTGAAAGTGACAAGTGACAAGTGACATGACAACCAAAAGTGACATGTGAACTACGGCTGGCGGAGAAAATATCAACGGCGGGGAGAGAGAACCAAAGAAACAACCGATCTTTGCTCCATAGCTGAAATCGATAAAACGTCATTCGGAGCACTACCATTGAAAGTTCCAGTTAGGTTTCTGCAAATGAAAGTCTATTCACTCAGGTTTTTCTGTATGTGGAAAGAATGTTATTCTTGAACTTGGTACCAAAGAAGCACTTTAATTATATGGAGCTAGAGCACTACCATTGAAAGTTTATTCAATAAGGTTTCTGTAAATGGAAGGAAAGTTCATGCTGCTGGTGTTTGAAACATTAAGAATATTATTATTCGAGCCACTTATGTACTTGTAGATCTCCACTTCCCCCAGCACAAACTGTTCCATGCCAAAACTAGATGGGTGAAGGATTCTAGCATCGTTCTGCTTGCCAAAGGTATGGCCGCTATCTCTGAGGTGGCAACCGAAGACAGAAGTGGTGTTATCGACGTTATTTCTGCTTCTAAGATGTTCAGAGACCCTGGTACCTACTGCCGTTCCTGTTCTTCCTATATAAACAGTGTTACATTGGGGGTCCCCACAGGTGAGACAATATACCCCCGACTTCTTGAGGTGAGGAATAGAATCCTTATTATGAACCAGAACTTCCTAACAGTATCTGTTGACCTGTATGCGAACTTGATATTGTCTCTCTTTAAGACACGAGGGACTGCAGCAGTGATTGGGCCACAGTATGTAAGAGGAAAATATGAGGAATCTCTGGTTGGGCTGGTGAGAGATTGGAACTTATATCTCTCAAGAGCTGACGGCTCTTTTTTCTTATATTATGAACCAGACCTTTCTTAACAGTATCTCTTGACCTGTATGCGAACTTGATATTGTCTCTCTTTAAGACACGATAGGCTGCAGCAGTGATTAGGCCACAGTATGTAAGAGGGAAATATGAGGGACTCTCTAGTTGGGCTGGCGAAAGATTGGAACATATCTCTCTCAAGAGCTGACGGCTCTTTTTTCTTATCGGACTTTCCTCAAAAGATAGCACGGCCCGAAGAATTGCTTAGCCATGACCAATTTATAGGGTAAAGGAACTCGTTTTCTAAACTTCAGACAATTGTACATTATTCCAGCGCATAATTAGGATTCTTCTCTTTTAATATAAACAGAGTGTCTTAGTAAATTAAGTAGGAAGTTAGTTACTTTTGCATAGACACAGAAAAGCGTAAAGTAGAAGGTGCAACCTCTATCTATATGTAGATATTTTACATAAAATTGCTACGATTTAGAATCTCACACTGGCATTATGCAGTACGGTTGGAGACGAAATTCGTAAGCATGTTCTACAGTGGTTTGAATAGTTCCATTAACACGTTGAAAACTAGTTCAGTTTACTCCAGCCACGAGTATATATTAGAGTAACCATAAGTGTTAGAACAAGTTACTGAAACTGCATTTGTACGCGTCAAATTGAAACAGAAAGGTACATGAAAACCCTCTACAATGAAAACACTTCACACACATGCTGTAACATCCTGCAAGGCTACACAAACTGAAATTCTGTTAATTCTGACACATATCCGTCCCAAGAGAATTGTCAAGTATGTCATTTAAATTTGGACTGGCAGTATGTACTTGCTTGTGTTCTAGTGTTTCTAGTTCCGACAACTCTGACAAGAATTTCTGAAGTCTTATAAATAATTTTTCACAAACTATCATTGATCGTCCTTTTGCAGATTATCGTGATCATCATCGTAACCTAAAGGCGATGACGCCCTGTCGTCGCAATAATGATTATCTCCAGAGCTCTCATCATGTCGTTTTAGCTTCCGTACTTCATCAATTGTTTCAGGTTTTCAAAAGTTTTTCTTTTGGCCTACGTCTTCCTTTTTTTTTGTTCTTAGGAAATTATTATATCTAAGAATAAGTCTAAATTGTTTTGCCTTCCTCCTCTCAATTTCTTTTAGAAGGAAATTTTACTTCTCTCACCTCTTCTAAGACACTCTTATTCGTCTTTCTATCTGTTTGCCGTGTCGTATATAATTTTTCTCGATATCCACATTTTGAAATATTCTATTTTTTTATCTGCTGCTTAGTCAAAGGCATAAACTATCACATATGATGAACCTCTTCCTTTGATCCATGTTGAAATGATTTTTAGTGAGAAGAGTACGTGGCCAATCACCGACGCCAGGGAGCAGTTTCACCTCACTATCCTGGAAATTTTGCCGAACCCCTGCCTTTCTGTAAGGAGGATAGGGATCTTTAACGCGCCCAACATCGCATGGACACGGGACCGACGGCTTTACGCCCCCTCCGAAGGGCAGAACGTGCAGACATTCAACTTGCTCAAATACAATGCCAGAACCTCGGTTGATGCTAATGTTACAGTTTTTACTGAAAAAGTGAAAGGAGAACCCTGGTAATCGAACCCAGTACCCTTCGGTTCAGAGCCACACGTTCTTACCCCTGAACCACCTAGGCTCCCCCTTAAACGTTATTTTTCTCGAGTTTTAACGAAAAAATGCCAATTTTCACCAAATCATCCACCATTCATCTCCTACCCCCTGAGGCGATTTTACCCAAAAGCAATCCGAACCGTTTGTTTGTCGGGTGTTAACTTGTTACCAAATTTGAAGACCATATCTCAATTCGTTCGAAAGTTCTCGTGGCTACAAACAGACAGACATACAGACCGACAGATCGAAAGATACAAAAAATGTTCCCAAATCATGTTTTCTATATGTTTTGATACTTTTTACGACGTTTGAGCAAAAAGAAATTTTGAAATTTTTATCGCCGATATCATACTTCCACAAGTATTGACGATGTGGAAGTAAAATCAACATACGAGCCCCTAATAAGTCGTAGTCAGTAATCCATTAGGCAAAAGCTTTTAGACTTTTCGAACCTTTTACGTAATTTAATATCCGAATTTGCAAGTTTTTTACGCTAAACTCAACTTTCGTCGATTATACCACATTTAGTATTTGTGAGGTCAGCTGAATATGGATACATTTCCGTTACAGATTGTAGTTAGGGAACAAACGCTTCAAAGCATCTCCGAATCCATTCCAATTCTTTTATTTCACGAGGTCACAAGGTCGTTGCTGTAAGAATGGGAGAACATCTCGACCTCCATTGTTATAACAGGCAGGGACCGTAGATGTGGGTGGTTCAAATGGCAACTACTTAAGTGAGTTACGTTCCTGAAATTCACGACCAAGTTCAACAAAACATCTAACTTTTATTATCGAAGACCCAGACTCGGTAGGGTTAAATATGAAAGAGGTTGCTATACGCTTCGTATTAAGTAAAATTTTAGGGACAATTTTTTGAAAGGTAACAGCTTCCGAGTTTATATGATGCTATAACATATTGGCTTGATTGTGAAAGCAGTATTTTGAGTGTGCGATTGCTTGAATAGCGACGTTTGGCTTTGATTCTGTATAGATCTAAACATTCCGCACAGAAAATGTACTGTATGCGCATATCTAACACTTTTAAGCAGTTCTCCAGCAATATATACTCGCTGGTACCCAAGAGGGTTATATCAATTTTACTGCCACTTAATTTTAGCTATTATTCACTTATTATATTCTTGTAGTTGGGAGATACTGAAAATATATGGCTTACCAAAAATAAGTTAAAAAATTCGGGAGGCAGCAAGTGCGTTATGGTAGTGAATTTTTATTAAATGCTTCAAATTTAAATAACTCAATTGTCTATAAACTTAGAGGGTTTAATTTTAATACGTAGTAAGGTCTTTCCTAAGGCAAGATATCCACAAAATTTCATAAAGTAATTTTATAATTTTCGGAGGAAAAATTTTTTTTCGAAAGAAAATTTAAAATTTGAATAACTCAATTTTATCTAAACTTAGAAAGTTGAATTTTGGTACGTAGTAAGATCTCTCCTGAGGCAACATATATATATATATAACATTAAAACAGCTTTGTTACTTTCGGAGAAAACATTTTTTTCGAAAGAAAACTCAAAATTTTCCCGGAAAACCCCGTCCGATTCGAAATCGGTTAATTATTTTTTGAGTTATCAGACACACATATATATATATATATATATATATATATATATATATATATATATATATATATATATATATATATATATATATATATATATATAAACATATAAAAATTGAAACTGACCCCGGATATGGGCTCTAGGGGTCCTAGTTCGCACTCATTTGAAATACTTTTTGCAAAGTATCACCATCGATACCTCTCTATTAGTGAATTTTTTTAAAATAAAAATTCACTAATTATGCATATTGTGCTTTCTCAATATTCTGTGTATTGCCCAGATAGATAAACCCAAATCTTGAGACCTACTTCTTAACGATTTGTAGACATGCTTCAAAATATGCAAGAACTATAATTTCATTCATTTCATTGTCTTCAATTTTGAAACGTTTAACAACGAGTCGTGTCAGTATTATTCCATGACTTGACGACTTACTTTTAATTCTGCTGAATTTTATTCTATTCATTGGAGCCAAATAAAGGAATCTGTTGTTAAATGTTCGAACTGTTGTCTCAACTATTCTGTTATATTCACCATATATTGAAAACATCATCTGCAGAATAACAAACTAGCATGTACAACATTAGTTGCCACTGCCTATCCTCTCATGTGATCCTGATACTAGAGACGTGAAAATCGTCTCGTCGTTTCTACGATTTCTGTGGTAAAAACTTCACGTTAAATATTAAATGCTTCAAATTTGAATAACTCAATTTTCTATAAACTTAGAGAGTTTAATTTTGGTGTGTAGTAAGGTCTCTCCTAACGCAAGATATCTACCAAATTTCATTAAAATAACTTTGTAATTTTCGGAGACAAAAAATTTTTTCGAAAAAAAATTTAAAATTTGAATAACTCAATTTTTTATAAACTTATAAAGTTGAATTTCAGTACGTAGTACGACCTCTCCCAAGGAAACATATATAGTAAATTTCATTTAAACAGCTTTGTTACTTTCGGACAAAAAATTTTTTTTCGAAAGAAAACTCAAAATTTTCCCCGAAAACCCCGTCCGATTTTTCTGGCTAACGAACTCATCCAAGCCATTAATAAAAGGAAGCCACTTGCCAAGTTTTATCGAAATCGGTTAATTATTGTTTGAGTTAGCAGACGGATATATATATATATATATATATATATATATATATATATATATATATATATATATATATCATATATATATATATATATATATATATATATATATATATATATATATATATATATATATATATATAAATTGAAACTGACCCCGGATATGGGTTCTAGGCGTCCTAGTTCGCACTCATTTGAAAGAATTTTAGCAAAGTCTCACCATCGATACCTCTCTATTAGTGAATTTTTTAAAATAAAAATTCACTAAAAACACAGGACCTTCGAAGACTTAGGGATTATCTTACAGCATTATTTATGCGACCTAGTATTAGGTGTTAACGAAAAACAAGTAAAGCTAATAAACTAAAAAAAAAATCAATTTTTTGTGCTTTCCTATTGAATTGAGCTAATATATTTGTAGTACGTGAGAGCAAAAGATCTAAATTCTCAAATAATTTGTGAGTTTGGGTGTGGGTGCGTACTTGTATCTGTGCGTGCCTGTGGGTACCTGTTTTTTCACTGTAGATGAATCCTGAGTTCATCACTATGGTGTTGACACCAAATGCCAGAGCATAGAATGGAGACATAATGACTACTTCCACTTTGAAAGTTTAGAGTTAAGTAAGTTCTCTGAAAGAAAGGTGACACTTACTGTCTTCTACGATGCTTAAGGCGTTATTTTAGCAAATAATTTTGAAAAGGGGCTCTGCAAAAAATGGTAAGTACTATGCCGCTTTGATGATTAAGTTGCCTGAAGCCATTAAAGGACTCTTTCATCAAGATAATGTACCAGTTAAAAAGTTAGTTATCGCAAAGTATGCCGCCAACAACGCTGGGCTCGAAGTATTTGAGGATCCACCTTATTCGCCAGATTTGGCACCAGAAGATGCCACATTCTTTCCAAAACTCAAAGAATACTTGAGACAGAAGATATTTTCTATAGATAATGAAGTGGAAGTGACTGCAAGTGAATGGTTTGAGGAAGTCGATGATAAAATTATTTTGAAGCAGTTTAATTAGGAAGCATCGTTGGAAAAAGTGTGTTTGTTGTAAGGGTGATTATGTTGAAAAATAAAAATAATAAATTGGTCATAACTTTTCATAATACGGGTTAGCGGCGTTGCATAGAATCCACCCACGTACACCGTTTGTTTCAAAGGATTTGATTTATTTTAACTGCGTTACGTTCAGTATAGTCCGAGGGTGTTTCTGTTAAGTTGCTATTCTAATCAGTGTACTATTTTTTGTAAATAATGGAAATAGTGTTAAGAAATCATAATATTAACATATTTTTTTATTTAGCGGTCGTATATTAATTAAAGGGTAAAATTAAAGGCTTTACTTCCATCTAGTTTTTACTTTAAAACCCTATGCGTTTCGGATCTCTCGAACTATGGCTCTCTCGAACTATCTTTAGGGTTTAATGCCTAGAATATAAAAGATGGTTGGTTAAGAAACTAGGTTTATGGTAGGTTAAACGTATGAGCATTAGACAGGCTGACGAGCAACTAGCAGATACATGGTCTACAAATTTATTATCAAATATTAAAACTATAGCTACAAAAGCCACGCAAATTGAGCCTACAACAGTCATAAGTTAAAAACAGCATTTAAAAAAAAAACTAGGTCTCACAATAATAACACTCTAAAGGAGTTAATACAGGCTAAAAATTTTAAAAATAAACAAAAGCAACAGATGAATACAATATAAAAAGCTTAGCAGGCTGCACTGCTGATCAGAAGTTTCAGAGTACATGTTAAAAAATTGTCTCCGAGAGAAAGGAAAGGGGCCTGCTGGCAGGAAATACTTATTTTTCTCTTTGTATTACAGAAACAATACTATACGAGAAATTGACAAAGTTTTAATTTCATCTATATTGCCTTCAGTTTTCCAGACAAAGGTAACGACATCGCAGAACAGAATATCAGCATCTCCAGATCTGAAGTAACAAAAGGCTAAATGTAAAACGTGGCTTCTTTTAAAGCAGCAAAATTGCACAACTGGAGCCTGTGCCTCTTTAAAAAACAAATTTGTAAAGTTAAAAGGATGAATAGAAACAGAGTCGACAAGTGACAAATGATACTTAAGCAAGACATGTCAACGACAAGGAGTCGAACCAAAGAGCAACCAAACCAAGCACGCTTAGCTCCATGGTTGGAATCAATCTCCACTGAGTAAGTACACTATTCCATTAGTTGTTTGTATATAGAAGGATCGTTCATAGCACTGGTACTGGAAACATTGAGGACGTTGTTGCTTTAGCCATTTATGGATTTGTAGATCTTCATCTCTTCTACTATGAATTATTGTTCGGTGCCAAAACTTGATGGATGCAGGATTCTGGCATTGTTTTCTTTATCAAAACTGTGACCACTTTCTCTCGCAGTAGGCAGTCGAAAAGTGAAGTGGCATTGTCAGCGTTGCTTCTACTTCTCAGATGTTCAGAGATCCTCGTACCTAATGCTCTACTTTTATATAGACGGTGTTGTACTGAGGGTCACCACAACTGAGATATTAAGTTATGTACTGTAAAGTAACATTTTTTAGGGCATGGGAAAAACAAATTAATATAGTTTACCATGTTTTATAACAGTTTGGTAATGTCATTATCAAGTTAAAAATTTGACATTGTGTGTGACACGTTCATGTAACTAAAAAACTTTTAACAAATTATTAAATTTCTGTGTGAGTGTTAATATCTGGGTCCTTATAACAGCGTATAAGGATGAAACAAAAAATATTTTAAAAATATTTAAAAATACTTTAAGATTGACCGTAGAATAAGTCAAACAATTGACAAATTTTAAATATTGTTATGATTCAGGCGTGTTTATATTTTTTGGTATAAAAATAGGGCTGGCTTAAAAAATGTTGATGCTCATACATTTAAAAGCGGTTTTATAATTTTTATTTTTAAGCGCATTTTTGGGAACGGTTCTATTTGTAATTACTTTAATTTTAAAGCGGATAATCTTGAAAACGATAGATTTCGAGTACAGCGTTATGGTAATCAACAAAATTTCTTGTCAAAAGTGATGAACAGTATTTTTTTTACTTACTAGCTGACTCGACAGACGTTGTCTTGTCCAAATTTCAATATGTTAAAGGACATTTGCACACGTAGCAAAATAAATCTTAGAAAAAAGCACTTTCAGTTTTTACAGAATTTTCCAATTTTCCGGGCAACGTTCCCAATTTACTTTCCCTAAAAATCTTATTCGGTACGATTACGAACATTTCTAAAATGAAATTAGCCAAATCGGTCAAGCCGTTTTCAAGCACTGCGTTTACCAACGAACAGCATTTACTAAGTGAAGATTGGAACCTGTGATGAGCACTGATAAGCACACTTGGAGAACCTAAATAACCACAACACGATAAAAAACCTGACGATCGTTTAACTAACCAAGTTAGCGTCATCAGAGGATGAATAATTCTGAATATCTTATATCTACAATTCTATTTATATTCTTCTGCAGGTAGTCGGTGAAACGATCGTCAGGTTTTTTTAAATGGGTTGTGGTGTTCTCCAAGTATGCTTATCAGTGTTCATCACAGGTTACAATCCTCACTTAGTTGCTGAACAGCATTTTATTCATATAGATTAAAAATTAGCCAGCGAATTACAAATTGTGAAGACTAGTTTGTGAAGAGTGCAATGAAGTATTCATATAGAGAATAATTATTTTTAGAATCCTGGGGCTACAAAATGTTAACTGGTAGTACAATATTATAGATATTTATATTTGGAAATGTAGCTTTTTAAATCGTGTGGTTTACAAGCACAAGCTAGGAAAATATGTTGTATTGTACATAAATTAATAACAAATTACCTATATGATACGTTACTAGTTGTATTAGTGAATTTTTATCAAAAAAATTCACTAATAGAGAGGTATCGATGGTGAGACTTTGCAAAAATTCTTTCAAATGAGCGCGAATTAGGACCCCTAGAACCCATATCCGGGGTCAGTTTGAATGTTTATTTATATATATATATATATATATATATATATATATATATATATATATATATATATATATATATATATATATATATATATATATATATATATATATATATATGTGTGTGTGTGTGTGTGTGTGTGTGTGTGTGTGTGTGTATCTGTCTGATAACTCAGAAAATAATTAACCGATTAAGATGAAACTCGGCAAGTGCCTTTCTTTTATTAATGGCTTGGATGAGTTCGTTGGCCAGGAAAATCGGACGGGGTTTTCCGGGAAAATTTTGAGATTTCTTTCAAAAAAAAATTTTTTCCGAAAAATTCGATAAAATTTGGTCTGCATATTGCTTTGGGAAATACCTAACTATGTGCCAAAATTCAGCTTGATAGGGTTACAGAAAATTGAGCTATTCAAATTTGAAACATTTATGTTTAAATCATAAGTATGTGGTTGCTGTTGGTTAGTCAATGCTTCTATTATTGTCATTGACTCATGAAATTCATTTTTAAGTTTCAGAGAAATGTCAATAATACTGAATTCACTGATTGTTAATCATTGGAAGCATTTACGATTATATATAACCCTATTGTAATTTATTATCATTTATCACCTCTGTAGTATAATTATTTTTTTCCTTACAACTCGCAGCGTTTTTAGTCAATTGTTGTTATCAATAGTCAATAGTTTCTTTCCGAATACACACAGCTTCCATTGACTTCTGCTTCTGCCGCTGTTACAGTCCTTTTATTTAGAGGTAGAGTTGTAACCACTCATACAGCCAGTGTTTTTTAACCACGTGGCTGGGGGACTATTAACCGACTATTTATGAAATCAAATAAGTAAATTAAATCGATTGTCATAAAATATGTAGTGTATTGAGACAAGGGAAAAAGAAATAAAACATATATAACTGTGCACATTTTGATTATATTTTAGGGTGCTTGAGAGATGTATTGTCACAGCATAATATCTTATTAAAGTTTATTTGTAAATAGGTTTAATTTTTATATGTATATATATATATATATATATATATATATATATATATATATATATATATATATATATATATATATATATATATATATATATATATATATGATAACTCAAAAAATAATTAACCGATTTCGATGAAACTTGGCAAGTGCCTGTCTTTTATTAATGGCTTGGATGAGTTCGTTATCCAGAAAAATCAGACGGGGTTTTCCGGAAAATTTTGAGTTTTCTTTCGAAAAAATTTTTTTTCTCCGAAAGTAACAAAGCTGTTTTAATGAAATTTACTATATATGTTGCCTCAACCTTACTACGTACCAAAATTCAACTTTCTAAGTTTAGAGAAAATTGAGTAATTCAAATTTTAAATTTTCTTCTGAAAAAAAATTTTTTCTCCGAAAATTACAAAGTTATTGTAATGAAATTTTGTGGATATCTTTCCTTAGGAAAAACCTTACTACATATTGAAATTAAACTCTCTGAGTTTATAGAAAATTGAGTTATTTAAATTTGAAGCATTTAATAAAAATTCACTACCATAACGCACTTGCTGCGTCCCGAGTTTTTAGTTTATATTAAAATCATGACTGGTGGCCACGAAACGTTTACACAACCTCTTTTCTGCCATCATCTTCTTTTGACAGAACAATTTTATAAAACTATTTGATACAGAATTGGTCTTGTATTTTATGTGGTATGTATATCCCCATGCCACTTTATTATATAAAATACTATATGGAAACTTATTTGGAAGAAAACATTGTAACAATTCCTTGTCTTTGCTACAATACGAACAATGTAGAACGAAAACAAATATCGCTGTCACAACTTTTTAGGAGTTCAACTGAGTATGCACGGTTGAATTGTATTTTGGACAATTTATGTCAAAAATTAATTTCATTTAGAATATTTTTTTCTAAATCTGTACATATTCTCATACGGACCAGTTTATAAGCCAGCTTTTAGCACGAATAGAGCCTGGTCTGAAAGTAACGGTACGCAGAATAGCAGGAAATTGTTGGCATCAAAATATTACGAAGCAGCAAAACTTGCCTCAGTCCAAAAGCCGAACTTAAAAGAGATACAGAGACAGGGTATTAAAATGTGAAATTGAATTTCCATTGTCCTTGATGTCTAAAATATATTTTTGATTAAAAAAATAGTATCCTCTTGTATTTTTTAGCAAGAAAAGTATACGTGTTGAATGACGCTAAAATCAACCGTTTTCGAAATATTTTCTGCCGCAGTAATATAATACCAGCAACGTTCAAGTGTTTAGCAGTGGCTGAGGAGTGATAGAAATTAAATATGGACACAAAGCACATTTTTAACATTTTTGTGAAATCGTGGTAATTAATAATAAATGTTTAGTAAGTTATTGTAAATAAAAGTTGTCGAATTTTTTGAAAAATATAATATAGTGTGACATTACTGCAGGAAATTTCGGCCTGAAAATTGGTGAATTTTTGTAAAAGAAATTTTTGAAAAATTTACAATTTTTTTTCCTACTTGGGTCATAAAGCTGTTTGTCAATAATTATATTTTGGCAGGTGTGTAAATAGCTTCAAGAGGTTCGTTGGCCAGGAAAATAGGACCATTTTTTTCTAGAACTTTTAAAGTTTATTTTCAGAAAATGTTTGTACTTTTTAAAACAACAAAGCTATTTAAATGCAATATGGTACATTGTTACTACTATATAGGTTATACTTGTATGGATTGTTTTAGTAATTTTTTTGTCAAATATAGTCAGTTTTCGCAGAATGTTTCCTTACAAATCATTGTTTTTAAGACTTTTGTGAAATCTTGATAAATAATAAGAAATGCTATAAGTTATTGTAAAAAAAATGTTTTCGGATTTTCGTTAAAAAAATATGCGCTTTTGTGAGTTTCGTTGAAAAGCTTTTTTCGAATAATTATATTTTGGTAGGTGGGTCAATAGTTTGATGAGGTTCGTTGGCCAGGAAAATCAGACCAGTTTCTGCGGGAACATTTTAAGCTTATTATCGGATAATTTTTGTACATTTTCAAACAATAAAGTTATTTTGATGAAATATGGTACATTGCTTCTACTATATAGGTTATACTGGTAACCAAATTTAATGTCTGCTTGACATATTTGCTATAACACTTTTATGGAAATTCACTACCATAACGTACTTGCTGCCTCCAGACTTTTTAAAATTTTGAATCATAAAGAAAAAACGGAATAGGTAAGTCATTTTTATCCAAGAAATAATAATAATAATAATAATAATAATAATAATAATAATAATAATAATAATAATAATAATAATAATAATAATAATAATAATAATAATAATAATAATCTTTATTGACTCAAATACAAATGCCCACTTGGGTATAGAGCCAGTTTTCACAAATATATACACCTACATATAGAAAAACGAGAGAACAAAACTGTATTTATGAACAAAATATTTAAACTGAGAGCACAGATAAAATATGCCTCAAACAATGCTTGCTAAGAGCAGTACAGACCAACAGAGTTACCGAGTAAATAAAGACCACTCCGCATATTAAAGCGCATGTATCAATCTAAAATACTAAACATAATGTGTAAGTAAAATGTAAACAATCACACAAAAAGTGTAAAATATCAAATACAAAACCTAAAAACACATTAAAATTGTATGTATAGAAAAAAAACTATGTATACATAAAATATAAATAAGTATATAAAATTGTCAAATATAAAACACAAAAACATTAAACACATTAAAATTGCATGTAAAAATAATGACTATGTATAAATAAAAACATTATAATTAAGTATACAAAAAGTGTAAAATATAAAATACAAACATTAAACATATTAAAATTGCATGTATAATAAAAAAATAATAATAACTAAAAAAATAAAAACCTCGCCAAACACAAACAGTATTAAAAGAAGGCCTTGTTTTGAGGGAGCCTAAACCAAAATATGCTGCAGATCGGTAGCATTGAAATACTCATCCATATCGTAGATGGCTTTTTGCAACAAGTATTTGTGTAACTTTGCTTTCAGCTTTGGCATGGGCAACTGTCTTACCTCAACGGGCAGCTGATTAAATATTTTTATAATATTGTATCTTGCGTTTCTCTACAATCTAGTCAGGCGTGTGTGGGGTTGTATCAGGTCATCTCTGTTGCGCAAAGGGTAAGTGTGCTGTTGTTCATAATGAAGAAAGAGATCACCATTTTCATTGACAAACTTGACACATTCAATGATATACGGCGAGTAGTAGGTGAGAATATTTCTCGACATAAAATAGCCTTTGCAGCTTTCAGTTGGTTGCAAACCAGAAATTCTCCTTATACATTTTTTTGTGTGCTCGGAAGACACTGCCTACCTCCACAGAACCACCCCATATAATTATACCATATCGGATGCAAGACTCCACTAGCCCATAGTAAGCTGTTAGAACTGCTTGCCTGGACACCAAGTAACCTATAGATCCCAGAATGTAGCTTAGTTTAGAAATTTTGTTTACTACATGACAAGCATGCTCTTTCCAATCTAGTCTCGTATCCAAATGCAAACCCAAAAATTTCAAGTTGTACTTGGTACTTACTGCAGTATTGTTGAGCCTTATTTCCACTGTATCAGTAGACATGGCCACCGAACTAAATTTTATCATGTTGGTTTTATCCATGTTTAATTTCAGATTATTGTTTGAGAACCAGGACTCTAATTCACAAAACTCACCATATATCATATCAAGTAGCCTATGTTGCTTTACGTCTGGAAATATTACACATGTATCATCAGCATATAATCCCACCCTGCTTATTAATGACTGTGGCAGGTCGTTCGTAAAAATTATGAAAAGTGTGGGCCCTAGTATGGAGCCTTGTGGAACTCCTCTTATTACTGTTTCATAATCTGACCTGACAAACTTTCCACTCAGGCTGCTAGGGCATGAGACACTCTGCCTTCTATCTTTTAGGTAGGAAGCTATCAATGATAAGGTCACACCTCTCATACCATATTTTTAATAATAATAATAATAATCATAATCATCATCATCATCATCCTCTTTATTGGCTCATCAATACAATGCCCTTTAGGGCGTAGAGCCAATCAGAGTAAGCTTGCGCAAGAAACACTGTATAGATCAAAAATATGTAAAAATCTGTTATACGAATAAAACCACTGCAAATATAAAACCAAAAATGAACCGTATACATGTATGCCACAATCAATATACACACCACATAAAACACTTCATGGATAAAAACAATATAAAAAATTTCGCCATAGATATAAAATCCATACACAGACAGAATTTATAAAATGTTTGTAGAGATAAACAAATAAAATAAAAGATTGTATTAACAAGATAAGTGTAAAAACAAAACAGTACAAGCACAATACAAAAATCCCAATAATGGCGCCATGGGCACTAATTGCAAGTCAACACCAACTAAATTTTAATTACTACATTACTAATTACTAAACTAAGTTTTATAATAATAATAATAGAGGGAGCCTAAACATAGATAAAGACATCAACCATAACTCATCAGAAGCCGGTCTTTTCACACACGAGTGAAAAACCAACTGTCTGAATACGGGACTCGAACCCGCGACCTCCTACTCTGAATTCTGGTGGTTACTTGTCTCGGGAACTGATCTATTCGGTCTGTAATATAAGATTATATAACCTATGACTATTATTTTTAGGAAACAAATGGTTAATTACCTAAAAAGATAACTTTAATAGTATTCCTCTCTTTCTACAAAAACTGACAGTTTCTACAATGTTGTGTGACAATTATTTGTGGGTATTTGTGGTGTGACTTTGAATATCTGGTTAAATAAACCCCAAAAAGCTCTTACGTTTAGCAGGCCACAAATTAAAGAGTACACTCAAAAGTTAAAATGTACTGTAATTGCTGAGCAAGGAAGTTATCTCTTTCTGAAATATTGGCATCCAATGGAAAGTTCATTTCGTAATCATGTACCTAGTTTAATTGTTCCCAGATGGGAAGCTAACTGTTTCCCAACGGGAAAATCTGTTTCTATTCGAATATACATCTCACATTAGAACATCGGAACTACCAGACATCTAAACTACCAGAACATTTTAGATAGTGTCTAGGGGAGTCACCACTGGCGCAACAGCAGTTAAGCCGATTGATTCCAATTGTTCTGCGGCAAATTAGAAGTCTTTTGTCTGATCAACTGCAGACCAATATCGGCTGACGATCTATCTACTTCCCTAGCCCGCTTTTCCTACTATACACTCAGTTTCATGTAATGTACACCACCTAATAAAGTAGTGATCTCCATCTATAAACCTCCATAAGACATTTCTATACAACTCAAATAAAACTTTTTTCCGACATGAGCGCTGTATAATTAATGTTAAAATTGTATTTTAGTGAATTTTTATTTTAAAAAAATCACTAATAGAGAGGTATCGATGGTGACACTTTGCAAAAAATTTTTCAAACGAGCGCGAATTTGGGTCCCTAGAACTACCGGGGTGGTCAGTTTCGATTTATATATATATATATATATATATATATATATATATATATATATATATATATATATATATATATATATATATTTAACCGATAACTCAAAAAATAATTAACCGATTTTGATGAAACTCGGCAAATGCCTTTCTTTTATTAATAGCTTGGATAAGTTCGTTAGCCAGGAAAATCGGACAAGGTTTTCCGGGAAAATTTTGAGTTTTCTTTCGAAAAAATTTTTGTCTCCGAAAATTACAAAGCTATTTCAATGAAATTTGGTGTGCATGCTGCTTTGGGTAAGACCTAACTATGTACCAAAATTCAGCTTTCTAGGTCTATTAAAATTTGAAGCATTTATTTTTAATATCACCGCGTTTCATTGACAATGGCAAACCTGGCTTGGTATATGAGATCTAGTATGCCTGAGTCGTTGCCTGGCAACGGATCATTTGATCTTATTGCGCAAGTCTGTTACACGCTGTAACTGACGTTTATCGTATGGTATTGGATTGTTTATCACAAATTATTTGTGTTATTTGGGAATTTTTATATACAAGTGCAAATTATTCCTTTACGATTTTATTAATGTTAGTGGGTGGACTAAATAGTGTTTATTATGTTTTGTCAACACATATAAAGGATCGAAGTTTTACAATAAGGCCTGATATGCAACAGGGTAGTTATTTTCTCTCTGATGCTTTGCCAGTAGTTTTCGTTATGGTTTAACGGTCCATAATTTTTAGCTAATTTTCGTACAAAAAATTCGTCAATTAGGAGACCGCGACTTTAGAATTTTAAAAAGATTTCTTGAAATGACCGCAAACTAGGCCCCCTAGAATCCATATCCGGGCTTACGTTCAGTTTTTATCTCTTTACATATATACAGGGTAACGCATTTCTACGGTGAACCTCAATATAATTATTATTATACAAGAGACGAGAAAAAATTGTATAAGTTAATTATAGGGTGTCTTGAACTGCATCTCATAAAATTATTTTGACAATCACCGGCTGGCCCATAAGTCGTTGGTGATCCCTACAATTTTTTTTCGAAGTGCCTTATTTTATTGCATTTTTTATAGAAATATGTTTGTAAGAAAAAAAAAATCAAGACGCAGTAAGTGCGTTTTGGTAGCAAATTTTCATTAAATGCTTCAAATTTCAATAACTCAATTTGCTATTAACCTAAGGTTTGTTGGCTAGGAAACCAACATTTAAAGTTTATTGTCGGAAATTTTTTGTACATTTTCAAACAATAAGTTATTTTGATAAAATATGGCACATTGTTTCTACTATATAGGTTATACCGGTAACCAAATTGATGACTGCTTGCATTAAAAAGACATATTTGCTATTCAAAGCATTTTTATAAAAATTCACTTCCATAACGCACTTGCTGCGTCGAGACTTTTTTTCGAATAAATAACACTACACACTGTAAACTATCTATAAACGAGAATTTCTTTATGACATTTAGACCAGTTTGAAATTAATTTTTAAAGAGAATATCACTATGTTAAAACTGGAACCTGTGATGAGCACTGATAAGTACACCTTGGAGAACCTAAATCACCACAACTCATTTTTAAAGACCTTACGATCGTTTCACTAACCACGTTAGCATCATCAGGGGATGGAAAAATTCTGATCATCCTCTGATGATACTAACGTGGTTAGTGAAACGATCGTAAGGTCTTTAAAAAGATGTGTTGGGTTCTCCAAGTGTACTTATAAAGAGAATATATTTATATGCAACATTCCAGTGTAGAGACCACGCGGGAGGTCAGAATGAAGGATTTCAGAAATAATTCCAATTGAAAATCTTAAAGATCCTTTATTCATCCTACAACTTTGCTTAATTACTAGAGGGGTAAAGGGGCTCAGAGTAAGTTTTATAAGACTTTTTATGCTTATTTCTCACATGACGTCAAATAGAGCTTGACACATAAATAAAAGTGTTTAAATTCCTTATAAAAGTTCTCTACATTACTTGGTCAGATTTGTGTGTCTATTTTTATGTGTTTTTGTATCTCTAACGTCGGTCTATTTCCGCTACACTGGCCAATCAACGACGCCAGTGAGCAGTTTCACCTCACTATCCTGGAAATTTTGCCGAACCCCTGCCTTTCTGCAAGGAGGGTAGGGATATTTAACGTGCCCAACATCGCATGGACACGGGACCGACGGCTTCAGGCCCCCTCCGAAGGGCGGAACGTGCAGACATTCAACTTGCTCAAATACAATGCCACAACCTCAGTTGATGTTAATGTTACAATATGTACTGAAAAAGTAAAAGAAGAACCCTAGGATCGAATCCTTTGGCTCATAGGCACACGTTCTTACCACTGAACCACCAAGGCTCTTGGTCAGATTTGCATTTCCTGAACTAATAGCTATAGAGTATGAAACAGCCAAATAGAATTCAGTATGTCAATCATTTAGCATATTTATTAATAATCCCGAAGGAGGTTATTTTTAGATTAAAGAAAGAACCCCTAGAGTGACAGTTGCAATCCCCAAATTTTCAATTAGGAAGTATGGGCTTGTGATACGTCGTTTGAAAGATCTCTTCATTCTCTATTCAAAAATGCTATGGTTTCAAAATTTACTGCAATAATTAACAGTGCAAAAAAATTCATCTGATTGACGAACTAAGTTTTTTTGCACATATCTTAAAATGAATATTTTGGTTTGGCACAGATGGCTAGTATAAAAATTGTAGCTCATAAAGCGCACCAGAAAAGTTTTCTTACCTTCTTTTGTAAAATTGGCTGTTTTGGAGCTACGTACGCGTGGATATACAACTCAGAATATGCACATTACATAATAGTATGGGTCGTAAAAACTACCGACAAGAAAAGTTTAAGTAAATCTGCCATAACGGTTAACTTTAAAGGAACATCATTGATAATATGCTCCTGTTTTTCGAAATTTGAAAAATAAAGAAAAAATATTCTTGAACGGTGTTGCATCGTGGCGACAAACAGACACCGGCTTAACGATAAATACCTTAAGTACTTCTAGAAGAGGTTAGTTGAGCTACTAAAATTAGATATGCTCTTGTCAATAATCGAAATATGCACCCTTCTAACGTAACGTAATTGCCTATAATGTAACGGTAAGGCGTTCCTACCTTTTTGCTTTAATATGGGGTGAATTGCTACTGTAGTTCCGCAGTTAGCTCAATTAGCAACACATGCACTTTCTCAGTGTTTTTAGTTTTCAGTCTTCGGTTCTGACTCGGCGTCAAAACGGTTACAACGGTTACCACTAATACCATTTAATTTACAAAGTAAACAACTATTCTTGCCGTAAGTAGTTCAACTCTTTACATGATTCAATCCTTTTGTTTTTGTTCTTATAAGTTAATACCTGTTATGTTTGATAATTGTTAGGTGTACTGTGTCAAAATTATATTTGCACCTTGGATGAAGCTGATACATTCAATTTAGCGAGAAATAAAACATGCCGTTACGAAATAACCATCGCTAAAACATTTTAACCCTTATGTGGCTGACGGTGGTACCCGGGTACTTTTAAGGCGTACAAATTGGAATTTTGAATTTTCGAGAAGCCCAATCAAGTCTAGCTTCTAGGACATCTTCAACTAGATCATTTTATATACAACTTGTAAATTTTAGACATTAGGAATATACAGAACTCGATTTTTTTGCCTTGAAAAAAAATTTGCACAGTCCTGGCGGACGGTGTTACCAGGGTATCACTGAGTAATTGATACAAGAAAACAGTAAAAAGGACTCTACTTTCAATATATTTTATTGTATTCATTGCTATATTCACAAACAAATCTCACAAATATCAAATGGGGTTTTATCCTTGCATTCAAGGCACTGCAGTGTTTGATCCGTGTGCTGGAGGCATACAGGATTCTTGCAAACAGCGCACATCTTGCGAGTTTTTCTTTTCAGTTTGTCGTCTCCGAGATAGCATATTTTGCATATACCTTTCACCGAAATGCGTCCAGAAGAATCTCGATCGGGCACAGGATTGGAGTTATGTGGCACTTCCAGGGAAACAGCCAGGACGCTTTCAATGGCGTTTTTCGTAAATCGATTTCGCAATACAACTGTATTTACGCTTCTTTGGGTCAGAGCAGGCAAACACAAGTCACGCGCTAGGTCTTTCAGGAAATTTCGCCTTTTATTAGTGCTCTGGTAACAAGTGGGATTGTTTTCCGTGTAAATTACATAGGCAGCCAAAGCTGCTACATCCAGTATGTTGAAAAAAAAAAGCCAACGGCCACCGACTTGTTCGCCTTTTGCAGGTATAAGTTCCCAACATTTTGTCCATAATGTCTACACCTGACTTAGTTTGATTGTAAAAAGAAATAACCTCAGGTTTTTGTTCCAGGTGTCATCAACTACGTGCATTGTGGATAATAAGATTACGGCTTTGTTCACCTTTGAGACATACGAACATAACATGGCATCTCTACGAAAAGCAAATATTGTCGAAAAGGCGGGTCGTTCCTTATTAGGTAGAAGATCTTTAGGAATATAGGGTTTGTTCTTCCTTAGTGTGCCAACCAAAGTGAGCCCATCTGATTTAAGCATGCGACCAAGAGGAAGTCATGTAAAGAAGTTGTCGGTAGTGATATTACGTCCTGAACCCTTGTAAGGTTGACATAAGAGCATCACAGTTTTTTCACCAATATTCACTTGCCGCTCATTGCCTGCCAAACTTCCTGTGTAAATTGAGCCTTGACACGGATAAAAAGTTATTGCATCGCATACCCAGAACACCTTTATGCCATACTTGGCAGGTTTTGAAGGAATGTACTGAGTGAACTTAGTTCTTCCGCGGTAGGGGAATAGTTGTTCGTCAACAGTTAGATGTTCATTGGCCTTGTGAAGCTTCAAGAGATTTTGGTTTAGAAGCAACCAAATATCGCTTATTGCAGCAGCTTTGTCATTTTCAAGTCTAGTTGATCGTGTTGTGGGGTTATCAAATCTAATAAAGCGAAGAATCTGCTTGAAGCGGTCCCTACTCATTACTGCTTTGTACAGTGGTAAGGCGTCTGACTTCCGCAATTCATCAATGTGTTCAGTATTAGATTTATGAACACCAGCCATTAGTAAGATCCCAAAGAAAGCATCAAGTTCCTCATAAGTGATACGTTTCCACTGTTTTGGTGCTAATGGTGAATTCTTATTGAAATCATAATACACTTGATTTGCCTTGCGATTTGACTCCCTTATGATAATCGATTTCATGTCGGGTGTCACCAAAGCATTGAATGTATCGGTACGATTATACAAAGCTGTTGTACGACTCGGACCACCTAAAATTTACAAACAGGAAATTAGAATCAAAATTGGGAGAGAACAGAATACTATTACACACCTGACTCTCGAATAATATTATACGATCGGGTTTGGGATGATGGTAATGGTGTCTTATTCCAGATAGTTGAATCCGGACTCCGATATGCATCAGCTGGTGGTGGAGATGTTGTATGTTCTGCCTCTGGGATTAGCTCCTCCTCTACGTCGCTGTCAACCTCCATTTCTCTTTCGATAGGAACCGTCTCGCCTGCGCGAACGTCTTCAATATCTGATTCTTCATCGTTTGCCGGCGGCACATAATCCTTGTCATCATCATCTTCAAATTGTTCACTGAATTCCTCATCAGACATCTCACATACCCTGAACGTCTGTTCATCTGTTATTCTGTATCGAAAACAGATTAGATTATAAGGGGAAAAAAGTTTATGAGTATAATTGTGTGCATAATGTGCTGCATGTTAGCTGAGCTGGCACGGGTTATGGCAAGCAAGTGATAAAAACAACCATAATAGTACATCCAAGATATATGAATTTAAGACTGTAACATCTCATTATTCCAGCACCAAATCCTGCGTTCCCAGGAGTTATTTTCTAAACTTGTGCCAGAGGAGGCCTTACAAATAATTACACAATAGCAAGGTTTCTAAATAATATCTACTATAAAGCTAGACTATGAAATTATAACATACAAAGAATAAAACATACTTATCTAGTTGAAGGTGACCTCTGGAATCGTACGGAAGATCATTAACAGTGGACCGACGGGTCTTGTACTTTTTAGAAGCTCCACTACACTCTCCGCCATCAAATCCACCTCCTGTGTTGGTTTGCAAGCGAGACATTTCCGTTTCTTCCACTAAAACTGCTCTCTAGTAAATCACAACACACAGTAAATGCAAATTTGTTGTGGTTTTTACGGTATGCTCGCGCAGTCGCACACATATACGATACACGACACGCCTCATTTATTTAAATGCACAGTGGCACCCGGGTACCACCTCCCGCCATTTTCGTTGAATTATTTGTGCCGCCACATAAGGGTTAAAATGATTAGCCAATGGTTTAAATTGTAAATTTTATTTGGGGAAAGAATCAGTCAGCATTCTGTTATTCTAATACGCTGATTTTAGACATAATATACTATGTGTTTTGAAAACTTAAAAAAAAATTAAGGTATGCTGTCCAGGACAGAAGATGACAGACAAAATCTATATTCTGTTGAGCATTTGCAAAACATTTGAACTATTTGCCAAATAAGAGTGGTATCAGAGAGACACTTGTTTTTAAATATATGTAATTGTTTATAAAACTTTAGTTCTTGGAGAAACCAACCTAGCTAAAAAATACACAAATACAATAATTTTGGTCAGATGCTTCAGCAGTTTGGTCTATTTTTAAAAATCAAAAATTGACTATTGCTCAGCTATTTATATTTCCGCAAGCAAATCAACGTTAAAACCACTTGAAGTTATTGTAAATCATGCATTTAGAATAGTCACAGGTGCTTTTCGAACAAGTCCAGTGGAAAGTATTTACCGAGAATGTAACGAGCCTCCAATTATGTTAAGAAGAGAAGAATTACTCTTAAAATATGCGGCTAAGATATCAGCAAACCCAAATAATCCAGTCTACAGATTCTTGGCACAGACCAATTTCAGTAGATTCTATGATGCGAACGTTTTAGCACAGCTACCATTTTCTTTACATATAAAAAAGCTAAATCATATTTTCCATCCAGATCTGACAAATCATATATGCAATGGTGCTATTTCTCCATAGACCATTGTTTTTCCACCTACTGATATGACTTTTTTATCGCATAAATCGAATGTATTACCAGCTGAATGTGTCAATAGATTATTTCAAGAGATTATCTCTAGATACCGATATGATATAATTCTTTACACTGATGGATCAAAAAGTGAAGTTCGTGTCGGATTTAGTATCACTTCTGCACTAAAGGAAGAAGCATATCACTTACCGTCAATATGTAGCAACTATACAGCAGAACTATACGCCATAATGAGAGCAACTAACACATTCGTCTACTCTTATTTCAATAACGCCTTAATATGCACCGATTCTCTTTCGTCGATTATATCACTCACAAACCTCTACCCAAAGCACCATCTTGTAATCCAAGTACAAGAATCTATTCATTGTGCCTTGCAATGTGGCAAATCTATCCGACTTATATTTGCCCATCACACTGTGGCATTACTGGAAATGAAAATGCAGACGAATGTGCCAGAAATGCTGTCTTAATCGATACTGTAATTCCTCTTCAACTTTACTCCGACGTTTCTGCACAGATAGCAAAATTTTATAGACAGAAATTGCAAATCCATTGGTCTTCGCTAAGCAACAAACTGCGGGAAATTGAACCAACTGTGGCAATCAAGAAACTTCCTGATTTATCTCGCAGGGAAGAAGTGATTATCAGAAGACTCCGAATTGGCCACTCTCTACATACACATGGTTATCTATTAAATCAACAACAACGCCCTTATTGTGAGCTCTGTGACCGACCAACTACAATTTTTCACATTCTATTGGAATGCCCCTTATATGCCTGTCCACGATTTGAAAATTTTGGTGAAAGAAACTTGTCTGAAATTTTAGGTCTAAATTTTACGGATGTAAACTGTTTACTTAGATTTTTAAGACAGTCTAATTTATATAATAGTATTTAAGTGTATTTATTAGTTCCTCTTTTTATATATAATTTTGTTGTGTAATTAGTTATAGTGTCGTTAGTGTCAATGACCTTAGTTGTTAAGGCACTTAGATTATAAATACAAAAAAAATTACATGGAATATTGTTTGTTTAATGTTCTCATATTCTGCATTTTTCGTCGAGTTGGCCGTTCGGACTTCTTTGTCGCCGCAAACGTTCAGGTAGTTTTTAGCCTTTGTGGAAGACCTCAATGTGTTTTATCTAGTACCTAAGTATATTTTTTGTCCACGGAGATCATTCTGATTTCTCCCCTGTCATCTGATTTTATTGTCCACTGCTATCCAGAAACTTGTCTGCAGACCTTTGTTGTTAATCCATAATCTGAACAGCACTCTACTGGCCTTTCACCGTCTGAGACGTAGTCGGTGCAGCCATAGTATCTTATCATTCTCCAATGCTCTGAGGATGGCGTTCCTTCAATGCCCGGAGCAGGAAAAAAGCCCTCTTAAGCCACTCTGCACTTGCTGCATCACGGCGAGGTATATGTGTGCATTCAACAAGTTGCAGTCGACGTCTTTCTAGAGGATTTCTTAAGTACAATTGTGGTGGAATCCTAAAGAGTCTGTCTGCTTGCACCATGGCGGTTGGGAAACTGCCTTAAATGGTACTCACCCTATGTGTTGTGAGTGCCTCTTCGAGGTATATCCTTTTTTTGACCTCTTTCGCCCTACGTCTCCGCCTTCTTTATCGTCCGTGTTCTCTTGGGCATTTGTTTGTCCCTTCTGGAGTTTCTGGTCTTTGTTTAACCTGTGAAAATAGATTATCTCGTATTAAATACAGCCATTTTGGATTTTATGTTGTACTGACCTTCCTGGATCACTTTTTGAAGCTCCTGTTTTGGAGCGCCAGATAGTAGAGCGCTGTGTACCTCATCTTTGTTATTTTTTCCCGTTCTACGACCCTTATTATGCATTGAGTTCTTTTGATGTGCATGACTCTTTGACTTGAACAACATCCTTCAGGCACTTTTGGCATTCTAGCCTGAAGCAAACCTACGCGGTACGCTGGAAGTGCGCTTGGCCGTATAGTTTTCCTGGCGCAAGGCTCCATCACCAGTGTTTTAAAAGAGTTATTTTTCCAAATAGTGGTAATAAATTTTATGAAACCTGAACTGACAGTAAAGAAGAAGGTTCAAAATAATATAGTTGCTTTTTAAGTTTGTTGGTTGAAAAAATAGAGGTGTAACGTATTTTTCACATTAAGATCGCGAAATCTTATAATTTATTTCAACACTTGTCGTTAGATGGCGCTTTATAACGGTCATCAATCTTTATTTAACTAACATTATAGCACTCATTAGTTAATTCATTATCCTAGTATATTCGACTTTGTTTACTGTGAAACATGATCGCATGTAAAAAAAACGTTGGATAAAATGACATAAGACGGTGCGCTTGGAACAAAGAAATAAACAAATAATGTAACAAAGGTAAAAGCAATAGATAATAAGTACAGTAATACCCCGACTTACGCTACCCCGTTTTACACGAATTCGGAGATACGCGGTTTTTCATTTTGATTGCCGCGCGCATCGGCTCTCTCGCTCCGCCCTCTCAGTGTTCAGTTTCAGACAGGTTTAAACGTGTTCCGCGTGGAATTGTTTTACGTGCGCAGTGCGTTTTACTTATAATCTCTAATTATGTTATCTAAAAGAACGAAAATTTAGTCATTTGAGCCTAACAAGAAAAGAAAAACACTGTCCTTGGAGTGTAAACTGAATATAATTAAAGACTTTGAAGCAAAAATTAAAATTTGTGAATTGGCAAAGAAATTTGACCTACCGGAATCAACAGTCCGAACGGTTATAAAAGGTAAAGAAAAAATTATGAACGCTGTGAAAGACTCTCAATCTTTGAATTCAAGTATCATCCGTAAGCGTCACGGTATTATCGCACAGATGGAAACATTGCTACAGTCATGGTGTGATAATCAAGTAAGAGTGAAAAATTGTCCTGTTGATCAAAATACAGTGTGCTTTCAAGCAAAGCAGATTTTTGAAAAACTAAAAGAAGAAGCTGGGGAGGCGGCTAAAAATGAAGTGTTTAAAGCTAGTAACGGCTGGTTCAGCCGATTTAAGAGTCGTTGTAATTGGCATAGCATCGCAGAAAGTGGAGAAGCGGCAAGCGCTGATAAAGAAGCTGCATCTCTCTATCCACAAAAACTCAAAACAATGATAGACGAAGGTGGCTACACTAGCCAAACCATTTTCAACGTAGATGAAACCGGTCTTTTTTGGAAGAAAATGCCTAAAAGAACTTTTATTGCGCGTGAAGAGAAAACTTTTCCAGGTTTTAAAGCCGCCAAGGATCGATTCACAGTGATGGTTGGTGCGAATGCAGCTGGAGATTGTAAATTGAAACCTCTCTTAGTTTATCGCTCAGAAAATCCAAGAGCCGTAAAAAAATAAATCCAAAGCTGGTTTGCCTGTCATTTGGAAGTCTAATCAGAAAGCTTGGGGTCACAGCTTCTCTTTTTGAAGACTGGTTTGGCCATCATTTTATTCCTAAAGTCGAACGTTACTGCCAATTAAAAGAAATCTCATTTAAAGTGATGCTACTAATTGACAATGCACCGGGTCATCCTCCCGCAACTCTAATTAATTTCGATCCACGAGTGGAAGTTGTATTTTTGCCACCAAACACTACCAGCTTGCTTCAACCAATGGACCAGGGAGTCATTAAAACATTTAAAGCTTACTGCACAAGGCGGTCATTTGCACAACTACATGAAGCTATGAGACAAAACAATGAGCTTTTTGTTAAAGACTTTTGGAAGCAATTCACTGTTTTAGATGCTGTAAGAATTATTGGACAATCTTGGTATGAGGTTTCACAAAAAACTTTGAATGGTGTCTGGAAAAAACGGTGTCCTTTTTTTTTCACCACTGAAACCCAAGGAGAATCAGTTTCAGATCCTGAACAAATAGATAGCATAATAGTAGAAGTGGTCGATATCGCCAAACAATTAAATTTAGAGGTCGATCATGATGACGTTCAAGAATTGCTAGATTCACACAATCAAGAGCTAACAATTGACGAGGTTATATAAATGCGTAAGTATGAGCAAGACATTGAACAAACTGATTCGCTAGACCCAGTTGAATCGGTAAATCAGATGACAATTGCAAACTTAACAGAAGGACTCAATTCAATTGAAAAGGGGTTACAAATTTTAGAAAAAATAGATTTTAATAAAAAACGCGTTTCTACTACAAAACGGGGAATAAAAAAATTACTGGTATGCTACGAAGAAATTTTGCGTGAGAAGAAGAAAAACTTAACTCGTCAGGCAACATTGTTAGAATATATGAAGCCTTCGACATCAAAATAACTTCGGTTTAGGTTACTTTATTCATAACAATGTAAATTGTTTTATTATCTTACACTTTATTAAACATTTTTCTTCTAAATTATTGTTTTCTTTAAACTCTTGTCCCGATTAAACACACTTTATATGTATTTATATGGAAAGTTGAACCCCGACTTACGCGAATTCGACTTACACGACAATTGCTCGGACCCACCTACCGCGTAAGTCCGGGGTATTACTGTACCTTTTTATAGTGACCAAACCGGGGGTAAAACTTCAGTGAGGATTTTACTAAGTCGACACTAAATTCAGCTGAGTTTAGATCGACTTGTTTATACATGATATATATATATATATATATATATATATATATATATATATATATATATATATATATATATATATATGTCATAATTCAAAATTCTTACGCTTTTCTTTGCAGCATCGTTAGCCTAGAGTATTTATACGGTGCGTACTTACTAGTCCTTGAAAATTCGATTGAGTCACAATATATTATTTTTTAACAACCAAAACAACCAAATAAAAAGAAAAAAAATTATTGGTACATTGAACTCCCAAACAGAGCAATGCCGTGTGGAAAATTATGCTAGCAAGTATGTGTTCTTTCTTGGTCAACTTTCCGAGTATTTGTGGTTGTTACCACGAAGTCGAAATCGTTGCAATAGTTTTCTCCAAACAAATCTTTTGGCACTATTGTTTGCAGCTCTGGCTTCTTCCTTTTCCACGTACAAAACTTTTTGGGCGCCCAAGACCGCCTACCAAAAACTTAGTCGCTGCTATAGAAACTGTACTTTCTCCGTCTTATTTTATAGAAACTGTACTTTCTCCGTATTATTTTATAGAAACTGTACTTTCTCCGTATTATTTTATAGAAACTGTATTTTCTCCGTAGTATTTTACGATGGATTTGTTGTATAGTACTACCTACGTGTGTCCCCACAGACATGGCAGTAAAGCCACATCGCCGAACAAATGTTTTTTTATTTTCTGTGTGACAAATGATTTTTTGTATTCAAATAGTTACGATGGGACCGTTATTACATCTACACTGAGCATTATTAGTAAACCGGGTTGTAGTTCGCTCGTCCATCAGCAACCGACTATTAAAAATTCTACAAAGAAAATGGATAGTTTATGCAAAAAAAATAATAGAAACCAGGATCTTGGTAAGAAAACAAGAGAAAAAGGGTATAGAGTTCTTCCAGATCGATTTATTTACAACTAAACTAAAGTGACAGTCGTCGGTCTAAGTGTATACCTGTTTGCAAATTATTTACCTACTTCTTGGTTTGTTTCTTGGTGTACAGATTCAAAAGCATTTACCTTTACCTTGACCAATTGAGTTCTATCTGGCTTGTGTGCTTTTTCCACTTTTTTGTGTTCCTTGCTTTTTTCTTTCCACGGATAATATCTAGTTGTTGCAACAGTTCTTTAAACGTCTACAAAACTTATTTACGAAACGAAGCTGAAGCACGGTCATAGGATCAAACGAACTTAAGTGATGTTCGACCTTGATTATGTGACAGCTTCCTTGAAGTGAATAAAGTACCAATACCCTCCCCTATTTCTCTACATTGTATGCCTACTGTGTTACAACAATAACTAACTAAACCAAACTGAATATTCTATTGGATGGTCTAAATAAGAGGATGAGTTTGTTTATCTTTAATAGGAATGAGAAGTACTACAAACCTTATATATATATATATATATATATATATATATATATATATATATATATATATATATATATATATATATATATATATATATATATATATATATATATAAGTACACTTGGAGAACCCAAATCACCACAACACATCTTTTTAAAGACCTGACGATCATTTCAGATTTCAAATTCAGAATTTTTCATCCTCTGATGACGCTACCTTTGTTAGTGAAACGATGGCCAGGTCTCTAAAAAGATTTGTTGTGGTGATTTGGGTTTTCTAAGTGTACTCATCACAGGTTTCAATCTTATTTACTGTAACGAGGCTTTTACATATTCAAGATCGAACATCACTTATTAAGGTTAGTTTCTTTGATTCTATGATGTTATTTGGATACTGATAGAATGAGTTAAAAGACCACTAGTATTTTAGATTGAATGAGAAGGTTGATTTATAAAAGCAACGATGGAATAGTTTGGAGTTATTAGTTGAATTGAGATATGATAAAGTTTATTGTAAATTGTATGTGGACGTGTCAAAATTATCTGGTATATTTGTCAAATGTTCTCAATTACTAATTAGGTATGATCCATCTGAACTATGTAGAATATACAATCACAGATACCTAACTTATTTGTAATGCTGACGGAATCCATACTGCCTGTGTTTTTCAAGAAATTTTAGTAATTCGGTGTTTATATACTTTCCCATCACTTTAGAGACGACTGAAAGGGTAGAAAGAGGCCTGTAGTTGCTAGGAAGCGCTTTGGATCCTTTCTTGGGGACGGGTTGTACTCGAGCAGTTTTCCAGTTACTAGGGAATATGCCTCTATTGTAAGATGTCTGAAACAGACGAGTCAGGACAGGAGCAAGTTCTGGTGCGCATTTTTTGAGAACAATTGCTGGGATCTCGTCAAGGCCAGAGGCTTTCCTGGTATTAAGAGAAGAGAGCATCTTTCGTACCTTTTTAGTTTTGAAAGTGATATCCGTCATTTTATGCGAGACATTGGGGACTGTTGGTGGTTGAACAATTGGAGGTGGGTTGAGAGTAGAATTGCCGGCGAACAACGAGGCAAAAAGTTCAGCCTTGCCCAGGGCGGTAGAGACAATTTCACCCCCTGAGACAAGAACGTGCTCTTGCAGAAATTATTCCGAAAGTAAGTAGATTGCTGAACCATATTGGCTAAAGAAGTGCTGACTGAAAAGGCCTTCGCTGCTTTTCCTTGTGGATCGGTTTTTCAAGATCCTATCCATTCCTTATTATGGACATTGAAGTCACCAAGAATACTGACCTCGAAGGAAGGATATTCAGAAATCAGATGGTCGGTTTTTTCAGAAAGGTAGTCAAAGATCTGGACAAAGTTGTTGTCAGAAGGTGACCGGTAAATGCAACAGATGAATTTAGTTGCAGCCCTGAGAGAGACTTTTATCCATAGTATATCTTTTCTTCCAGCTTCTAAATTGAAAATAAATAAACAATGCCCTAAAATGTTACAGCTTCTATATATAAAGGTTTCCCGACTTCTTCAAACCACTCTTTGACAACCACTACATTATATTATATGTCAAAATCTCTTTCCCCACAAGTATTCTTTAGGGTTTTGGAAATTCAGCCTTGATGGCCTAGTAGTAAGAACGTCTGCCTCTGAACCCAGGGGTACTAGTTTCGACTCCCAGCAAGGAAAAACTTCACTTTTTCAGTACATACTGTAAAATTAACATCAATAATAATAATAATTATTATTATTATTTGGTCCTTTAGTTACAATTATTGTAAATCGGACAAGTCAAAAAATTACAAGATAAAAAAGATAAAGAACGTATCACAACTTATCACAAGGGTACGTGCCCAAAAATCTAAAATCTAACGAGCTTCACATCACAACAAAAAAGATACGTTCACAGTACAGCTTCACAAAATTCACTCAAACTATAAAAACTATGAGTAATTAAAGCAACCTTCAGTTGCTTTCTAATTTTTTTTTGTACAATTTGTGTCCTTCAGAGAACAAGGCAGCTGGTTATACAAAAAGCAACCCGCATAACATGGCGACTTCTTAAAAAAAGAATGGTGACATTTATTTAGGTGAAAAGTATTTTTTTCACGAGTGTTGTGCTTATGAAAATCCGAGTTGATAACAAATTTTCTCTTGTTTTTATGAATGTAAGTTAACAGATGGAACAAATAAACTGATGTTAACGTCATAATGTTATTTTTCTTGAAAATGTCATGACAAGGGTGCACATAAGGTAGATTGTATATTAATCTCAGGATTCGTTTCTGTAGCACAAATATTCTATGGCAGTCCGAAGATTGGCCCCAGATAATGATACCGTAATTCAGATGTGAATAGACAGCCGTGTAATAGACTTTCAGCAGATGTTCCGAGCTTAAGGAATCTTTAAGCATCAAAATTGCATAAAACGCGGAATTTAATTTCTTGCACACGTGATCAATCTGGTTTATATATAACAGGCTACTGTTAATTGTAACACCCAAAAATTTTGCCATCTTTTTGAATTGCACAGCATTTCCATTCACCAAAATAGTGCTGCCGCACATCCTCTCTCTTCGGTGGCAGTTATGCATTTCAATAGTAAAAGTCTTGTCATAGTTTAAAATGAGTCGATTTCTATAACACCACTCATCAAAAGATTGTACCACTGATTTTAATTTTAATTCAGTTTCCTCCACCGTCTTGCCATAGACAACAATAGAAGTGTCATCGGCGTACATGAAGACTTTTCCGTCTTGTATAAATTGCGGCAAATCGTTTACATAGAGTGTAAACAAAAGTGGGCCAATGACACTTCCCTGGGGTGTGCCCATACTTACCCTATATCTTTGGGAATTAATATTATTCGCTTTTACAAGCAACTGTCTGTTGGTGAGATACGAAAATCGAGGTGGTGGCATTTTGTTTAAGTAATTTGAATGTCTGCACGTTCCACCCTTTGGAGAAAGTCTGAAGCAGTCGGTCCTGTGTACCATGGCACGATAAGTGTCCTTATTTGCCGCACGGAAAGGCAATGGTTCCGCAAAATTTACAGGATAGTGAAATTAAACTGCTCCCTGACGTGGTTCATTGACCATAGTCGCGGAAATAGACAGACGTTCAAAAAAATATTTGGGAACCGATTTTTCAACCTTTTTTGAAATAGTGTCTATTGCGGGGGCCACCGGCGTGTTCTTCTTTTCAAGAAGTTCCACTACATCTGAATTCCAGATGCCAACGTTTGAGTGCATAAGATACGGCGGTTTCCGCCAATGTTTCCACCAAATCATTTTTATCGAGTGTTTATTAATTAATATGCTCAAAATGTGCTGTACTCGAATTCAAACAACAGTAATGGTCTTCAAACAATTGCAAAAATTACTTCGTTTTTAAGCTTTCCGAATAAATACAAGTCAGCTCAAAAAGAAACGTCAAAATCATTGCCCGTTTGAGCTGTGCTTGCTACAGCTATGCTAGTAATAATAATCACTCGATATTTGATCTGGAGACTCATAGAGTTTTTTATGGGTACTTAATCAACGCTATCTACTCAACTCTATTGATTTACAACTGATAACATATAATATTACTTCAATTCTTGGAGATCGATTTCTATCTGACTAATGAATGTCGTACTTTGACAAGAATCTAAATACATACATAGCATTAAAATGTCAATTGATTATAAGTAAAGGGTACTTATAATCAGACGCGGAGTGTAAGGACCCTCCCTCGTAAAATAAGTTATGGCTGTTGACTCATTTTTATTGAACTAACAGCACATTTTACCACATAACTTTGTCTAATAAAAGCTTCCGTGTCGGAGTGCTAGAACTTGCATTTTTTGTGGAACTAAGCTTATTTCTCTCACTCCCGTCTTTTTAGGTTTAATTCTCTAGCTTGTAATTACTGCACCGTCCCAACGACTAGACATCGCTTTATCTGATTGGGATGAATTTTTCACACCGGGCTGGTTAAATAAAAATACTAAATCAAGGTATTTTCATTGAGCTTACAATGTGTGCAGTTGTAATTGAACTATCGATCCTGTGACAGTCGAAATTAAATTGGAACTTATTTCATTTGAAGCAACTTCATACGATTCGGGTCGCGCATGTGAAAATTTATGACAATACATCTAATATTCTTAAAGAATCGATTTCACTTGACATTGAACGTGGCACATAGGGAAACAGTGGCTCTTGCTCTATCTTTGCAAATGTCGTGCAGAGAATGGCAAAGTTACCTTTTCACGAATTTTCATAGAACTTTTGCTATCTTAAGGATCGCGACTTCCGAACTTCTAAGAAATCTTAACAAATGAGCACGAGATAAGATTGAAACCTATAATGAGCGCTTCTCCAAATTGTAAATGAGCACAAATTAGAAACCCATATGCATATATATATATATATATATATATATATATATATATATATATATATATATATATATTATAGCATATAGCTAATCCCTGGTATATAAAGTCTAGGACAAGAATTTAAATAAAAAGGGCATAAATAAGTGCCAGCGAAAGTAGTCAAAACCTGAAAATGTAGAATCCATGTTCTACACAGCCATAGTCAGCGTCAAGAGTAGTGACAGAGTCAATTCTCCTGTAGAACCTAAAATAAAAATAAATAACATTAATCCCAAAGCTTTAAAATGACAAATAGACAAAAGATAAATATCTACAGCCCCAAGTTAAAAGCAATGGTCAACTATATGTATTTATAAAGTCAAAGTAATTGAGATTAAACATAACATAGTTACTAAGCAAAAAAACACGTAACCAGACCGTGGCTGTATATTTAATGACAAACAATATCCAAACGTCAAGGGACACTGTTGAGAGCAACAAAAAACTATAAAGTATGAATACAAAATGTTTAAAAAGAACAGTGTAGAGTTAATAAGTTCAGAAAAATTAATTTCATTTAATTAAGTTAATTTTTTTAAATCAATTTGTTTAAGTAGAGTAAGTAAAATTATATGATTGAGTTTGTTAATATAAGGAAATTTTGAATTGTGACTAATTTGGGAAAAGTTTGTTTACTTTCAAGCAGACTTTAAAGAATTTGATTGAGTTTGGAACAAACAGGTTACAAAATTGTAACTAATAAGATTTTAAACTTACCGCTTAAAATAACATACCTTTGACTTGTGTACAATCAATTTCATACCTTGTTAATTAGTATTTAAAAGGAAATGACCTTTTTTGAATCATTTTGTGAATCTGCCATGTGATTGGAACTAATCTGAAAACAAGAAAATCGCGTTGTAGGAAATATTTCAAATTGTACTTATCGAATTTTTTTGGTGAGTACAAAACAATTGAGAATATCCGGCTATAAATCACGGGGAACGAGGGTGAACACCGAATGCAGTAAGGTTGGTAAAAACCTAGGCACGTTGAAGAGGCCATAAAAAGTAAAAACGCGACAAACTATGCAAAAATAACGAAGTAAAAGTAATATAACATTATCTGATGTCAGATGTGTAGTAAACACAACCAAAGTCCACCGAACCAGTGATAATATCAGAATTAATATCCATCCAAACCGACGCCACTTTGAACAAAGGTATTAAATTGCACAAATTAAAACATTTTATTTCCAGTACAGCAAATTTGTGTCAGATAACCTCAAACCAAATCATAGATAAGCAGCAGCGGTGAAATATCAGTTGAAAGAAGTCAATATTGCCAAAATAAGGAAATTCCAAGGTAAAGGCAAGTAGTGAACAGAGAAGCCGTTAGATAGAGCAACGGACAACCTTTTGTAATATAAATCATTCTTTCATTGAAATTCATATGTATTCATGGTAACATGAACTGCAAAAGTACGGTCGTTATGACAACCATTCAAGCATAAAGAATTCAGCGGGAATTTTTAAAACCCGAGTATAGTTTAAGATTTTAGAATTACCATAATTGTTCAGTAAATTTAAGCACATAAGAAAATTAAAATAAAAAGGAAGAAATCCTAAAGGAGTAATTAATCAAAAAAAAATAGTTTGTTCGTATAAAATTAAAATATTTCTCAATCAAAAAAATAAAATTTACATGTTGTGTTAAAAAAAAACTAACAAGCTTTTATCTTTCTAATATTGGAGCAATAAGTCCACCAACCCAATTGGAGTCTGTGAACCTGTCTCAGGTGCTCATGGTTGATAACTTGGAAGGCATCTTCATAGGGTCATCAGGTAACTCAATACAGGAACATTTATTATTTTTTGATTTTAAATGAAATTCTGATTAAAGATTATAGAAAATACAATGCCATAAAAGTCAATGCTTTTCAGGTTATTCAAGTTTCTTCAAAAAATTTGACAGGTGTAGAGTTTTTTCAGGTACTGGTATCATTTGGTACACCACATCTGCGAAACTTGCAATTCAGCTCAAATAGCTGACAGGTATCTAGTGATGGTGGGAAAAATCATAATTTTTATACAGGGTGGTTGTTAGAGAGGCACCCATTTGCGTAAGTTCCAATATAATTAACTCGAAATTTTCAAATGGAACACCCTGTATATGAGCACCCGAATCAATGCAAAAATTGATTCTCTTGCGGATGGATATGGGTTTTTTAGATGTAGAGCTGATAATTTCCGAGTTTTTCAAAAGTTATCAATTTGGTTGAAACTACATGGTTTTATGATTGAGTTGTGGCCATTTGCCCCTTGGCTTTAACCATTCACGAACAGTGTTTCTCCCCATGGAGACCACCGACAATTTTTCCGTTAAAAATACTTTAAAAGAAATTCGAGCTTGATTATTCGATGCTTTTCAGGGCATCAAAATAGGAAAACTTTGCTGCCAAAGAAAATGTTCTTATCAATGATTGAGAGGCTAACATTGTTCTGTCAAAAATCACTTTTGCCTGATTGTTTTTTTCCTATAAACGTGAGCAATGCAAACTATTCTTAAATAATAGATTCTCGAACTAACCACTTAAACTCATCTGGGTGGTGTCAGCAGATTCTAGTACAGAATGAACATTAACATTAATGGTTTGTTCATTCGTAGAGGTTAAACTGCTACTACTAGCAATTCTCGAATATAACACCCCGTATGAAACAATGCAAACATTAATTTACTCTCAAATTTATATCCACTTGCTTTTATGTAAAAGCGAAACATTCTCTATTTTGTTAAAGTTCTCCGGTAAAGATTTGAATAACAGAAGATTATCTACTTGAAACTAGTTTAATAGATATCAGAGGAGAAATAGCGATGGAGTAAACAAGTAATAAATTAAAGATAATATACTGATAATATCTAATAAATAAAATAAATAAATGAATAATCAACGAATAACGAATAATGATTATTTCTTGAATGGATTATAAAAGGTGGTCGAACTGACGACCATTTTGTTCAAGGCAAAGTTATAGCCTTCTTCCATATGATCGCTGGACATTGGAAAGCCTTGCACCACTAATTTTCCGAAATGCATCTTGTACTCCCCCTCGCATATCTTCTTGTGTTGTTGGTGGAGTGCGATACACATAATCTTTCACAAATCCCCATAAAAAGAAGTCACAGCAGGTAAGGTCGGGATACTTTAAAGGCCAGGCTACTGGTCCACCCCTGCCATTCCTTCGTACTCTTGGTCAAGGTGTTGTCTAACTACGGCAGCATAATGCGGTGGAGCACCATCGTGCTGTATCCACCTATCTTGCCTAACTTGTAGCTGTACATGTTCCATCATGACTGGTAAATTACTAACCAAGAACTGGAGGTACATTGGTCCATTTAGAGGCCCATCAAAAAATGTGGTCCAAAAACGGTATTGTCAATGATTCCACCCCAAACATTATGAGTCCGCCTATTCTGGAAGTTACCAAATCTTGGTACGTGCGGGTTGTTTTCTGCATAATGATGTAAATTGTGCATATTTGGGAGTCCGTTATCATGGAAAGAGGACTCATCCACAAAAAGCACTTTTCGAAAAAAACTCATGTCCAGCTCAATTTGATGCACTGCCCAATGACAGTACCTCATTCGGCACTGAAAATCTTCATTTCCCAGTGCTTGAGCTACTCGGAAGGTACTTATGAAACTTGAGAACTCGTTGAACTGAGGACTGATCCAGATCTAATGTTTTCGCAATAGCTCTTTGACTCCATGTTGGCTCCTCAATCACTGATTAGAGAACACCAAGGGCTACATCTTCTTTGACGGCAATTTTTTTTTGTGCTCGGTAAAATACAGACGAATTCTGCTTAAATCTAAGTTTGAGCCGTTTAAATGAGAAAACTGTCGGCTGTCCTCGCAGAGGATAGCGCTGCTTATAAATACCAGAAGCCAAAAGACAATTTCCAGAACTCTCACTAATTACGTACACAATCTGTCTCAATTCTTCGTTATTAAAGTTCAGTTTTAATTATTTATACTAACTATAAAACAACTACACAATTACACAACAACGAACAGACAGTGTTGCAAATACTTGTCAAATTTGACATTTTGGAGAATTGTCATGACCAGTGCACACTAGACAAAACGGAAACAATCCAACCATTATATAATGTAATTGCAATCAAATTGATATCTTTTGAATAAGTTAGAAATTATCAGCTCTACTTGCAAAAAGCCCATATCTATCCGAAAGAGAATCAATTTTTGCGTTGATTCAGGTGCTCATATATAGGGTGTTCCATTTGAAATTTTCGAGTTATTTATATTGGAACTTCAGCAAAAGGGCGTCTCTGTAGCAACCACCCTGTATATAAATTATGAATTTTCACACCATCAATAGATAGACGAACACCTGTCGGCTACCTGCGCTGAATTGCAAGTTCCTCGGATGTGGTGTATGAATGATACCAGTATTTTAAAAAAACTCTGCATCTGTCAAATTTTTTGAAGAAACTTGATTAACCTGAAAAACATTGAATTTTATGCCATAATACTTCCTATAATTTTTAATCGGAATTTCATTTAAAATCAAAAAATATAATAATATACAGTGTGTTTAATTTAAAAAAAAAGCAAAGTTTACTACTGCCAGTAACATATGTACCGCGCTGTGTAGCTGAAAATAATTTTAGGTTATGGACCTTAACATCGTAGAGCACTTTTAGCTGAAAGTTTTTTCCAAAAAGTATCAATTAAAGAAGCTATTGGACTTTATCGGGGAAATGAAGCACGTTGTATATGTACATATAGCGAGTTGTTTCTACGTAAACTCGTTTAAAATAAAAAGCTTCACTTTATGATGAAAACAGTTAATGACTAAGCAGTTTTTCTTCGCTATTATAAAAGTTGGCTTGTTTCGATAATAACTTCTACTTAATTGTCGTTATTTTTGCAGCACCTAAAGCAAAGTTGGGTCCGTCAATATTTTGTATTTCCAATTTGTTAATGATAATTCTTCTATAACGGCTGTATTCACAAACTGTATAACATTATACTCGTTCGTTCGGTGTTTGTCCACCTTTAATTTTAAGCAACACAAATCCTCTCAGTATGGGTGCAGTGCCCTTTATATGGTGTATTCAGGTGTAGGCATCCCAACGGACACCCCCGTGCTTCACGTCAGTAGGCGTTTATTCATTGTAACTAATGTGATATACAACATGCGGGGGTTCTTTTGTCGTATCAATACTAGAGATTTTACACTTGTACAGGTATTATGAACACATAAAAACATGAATTCCAGGATTTACAAACATAAGAGGGGACACTGGCGCCACATATCAGGTGCTATTATCATTCCCATCTCTCGTTCATCACTTGTATGTGTATACAATGTAGGAGATTTATAACACCACTAAATTATATACATGGTGGTTGCAGGTGTCTGCCAAAATGGACTTTAAACCTGCTTTTATTGATTCAACATTGTGTACTTAGAAGCAATTCTAGCAACAATTTAAAAGCTAAAGCTAAAGCTAAACTAAGTTTTTAATGATTTAAACATTTTTCTGCATTTCGTTGTTAGTAACTGACCAAATTTCTGTTTCACTAGTTGATATGCTTAGCACGTGCGCTTTTGTAAGATAAATAAATTTTATACACAGCTGTTCCTAAATTGGTCACTTTCACAGGGTATCTCAATAACCAGCGGCTTTAGCCAAAAATTAGTGTGGTAGTAGTTATGGACTTGGTTTTAGAGTAATTTATCATGGCGTGAACGGAATTTAAAAATATTATTTTGTTCCTAATATACAGGTGAAATTTAAAATTTGTTGTTTTTAAAGATTTAAGTGAATTTTCTTAGACAAAATTCACTAATGAAAAGTTCGCGACTTTATATTTTGAAAAAATTTATTCAAAGGAGCTCGAATTAGGACCCCTAGAACCCAGGGTCAGTTTCAATTTTTATATGTTTATAAATATATACATACATACATACATATATATATATATATATATATATATATATATATATATATATATATATATATATATATATATATATATATATATATATATATAAAGTATGAACAGGTTGTTATCACGGGCGATCTCAACATTTGCAGTATGAATTCTCAATCTACAGAATCTAAGAGACTAAACGGTCTGTTGGACTGTTATCACTTAAAATCATTAGTAAACACACCAACGAGGGAGGGTAGATATCTGGGAATACTGGTTCGTTCGTCGATAGACTATGTTATCACCAATATTGCAGATAGTGCTGCAACCGTGTTTGATCCTGCAGTGTCTGATCACAGTGCTCAAGAATTATTGTTTAACATACACATGATTGACCTTCCTGTAGCGGATGATCGGTCTTGTTTTATTAGGCGTAGAGTGTTTTCTAGCCAGGCCGCTGACTTATTTGGTAGGTTATTGAAAGAATATCCTATTCAGGTTAATTATTCGGAGAGGGCTAATATCGATCAGGTTTTTGGTGATTTTTTTTGTCAGTTTATTACATTGTTTAATTTGGCATTTCCGGTGAGACTGGTCAAACTAGGGAACCCCCATGATAGAATGACCAGGTTTCAGTATTCTCCGGAACTGAAGAGATGTTCTGAAAATTTAAAATTGTTTAATCGACTTAGAAAATTGTGCAATTCAAACGATATAGATGAAAAATATAAGGACTTGAAAAAACAATTTAATTTGCGCATTCGAGAAGAAAAGCAGCAATTTTACTTAAGCTTGATAGAAGGCTCGGATAATAAGACAAAAACTTTTTGGTCACTTGTCAACAATAATAAACATGCAAAAAATATAAAAAATGGGCCTAATAATATCAAAATAAAACATAATGGTCAGATTATTTCCGATACAAAAACCATAGTTGACTTGTTTGGTCATGTTTTCTCTTCGGAAGTTCAAAATCAGGTGAGATCTCAGTATGGTGGTCAGGCTTCGGTGGCACAACGGGTAGAGTGAATAATCGGTCAATTTTTGTAGAACCGTTCACTCCTTTTGAAATTGAAAACATTATAAATAACTTAAAAAATAAAAAATCATCTGGTATTGATGAAGTTGCCATCTCGCTAATTAAGCGATATCCAGAAACAATAGCCGGTTGCATCTGCCATATAATGAACTTGTCACTTGTCACCGGTGAGTTTCCAAATCAGCTAAAGCAAGGTAATTCCATCTGCAAAAAAGGGAGACAAACAAGATATTTTCAATTACAGGCAACTCTCAATACTTAGTGTATTTTCTAAAATAATGGAAAAAGCGAAGGCTGTACGATTGGATAACTTTTTGGGAGATCAGGGAATAATATCGAAGTGCCAGCACGGTTTCAGGCCAGGACTATCAACGGAAACGGCTGTTGTTGACATGGTGCAGTACATATACGACGAACTTGATAGGGGTCAGCGCGTGGTGGCTTTTATGTTTGATCTCTCTAGGGCGTTTGATACGCTAAATCCGCAACTGCTTGCGAAAAAGCTGCAGTGCCTGGGTGTTAGGGGCCCTGTTTGCGACTGGCTCGTTTCTAACAAACAGACAAATGGTAGTATCGGTGGATGGAGTGCAATCACGACCTTTTGATGTACAGCTTGGCACTCCGCAGGGAAGTGTTTTGGGCCCGTTGTTGTTTGTCTTGTATGTGAATGATCTACCTGAACATATTGGGGAGGGGAGGTTGTTCATGTACGCGGACGATACGGCAGTGGTTGTGTCGGGGTCGGATACACACGAGGTTAACCGGAAGGTTAATTCGTTACTTGAACGGTTCGGTAAGTGGTGTGAGGCCAACCAGCTCCTTATAAATTACAAGAAAACCGTATTTCTTGAATTCAGAGCCCAGCAAAAGCAGGCAATTAACCTTGATTTTCGGGTCACTGTAGTGTCTCAGGCCACAAGCGTGAGAGTATTGGGGGTAACTATTGACCAGCATCTTTCATGGAAACAACATATTGAGGTTTTGTGCGGTAGGCTTAATCAGAGCCATTTTCTAATATTTCGGTTAGCAGAGTTCCTTGAGACCAAAGCTCTGATGACTGTCTACTACTCGGAGGTTTATTCCTTGATATCTTACAACATTGTTGCTTGGGGACAGTCGGTTGAGGTGGAAAGAGTTTTTATACTGCAAAAAAGAATAATAAGAGTGATTTTTGGTATGAGAGTAACACAATCTTGTAGGGCGCTTTTCAGGGACGAAAAAATAATGACGCTAACATGCGTTTACCTATATAAACTTTTAAATTATATTCATGGTGTCAAAGATGGGCTAACAAGGCAGTCTGAGATGCACTCTTACTCCACTCGCCACGGGAATCTGTTTAGGAACAGGATGTTCTGTAAAATGATGTACAGAAAGTCGCCCTCTTTTGCGGGGGTGGATCTATATAACAGGTTGCCGGAAACTATAAAAGCAATTCAAAATGTGAACGAATTCAAAGCATCGCTGAAATCATACCTAACCAATAATTGCTATTACTCCATTGCGGTGTATTTGTCTGATACCCGTGTGGCACAGAGTTGAGACGAACGAAAATTTTATTGTGTTTGTTTGTTTGAAATGTTTCTAGTTTGTTTTTTACATTTGTTATCATAGTTTGTTTTTATTTTAATAATTGACGTGCTCAACCATTTGTAAATGGAATTAAGGCAAAATAAATTATTGACTATATATATATATATATATATATATATATATATATATATATATATATATATATATATATATATATATATATATATATATATATATATATATATATATAATATATATAAAAGATGATTTAAAAGAGTATCTCGAGAACGGAGAAGAACATCGATATGACATTTTGAATATAGCCTTTATGAATAAGGACCTCTTTAGTGAAATGATTTTCAAAATGGCGGCATTTCCGGTTATACCTCAACTTATTACTTCATATTGTTGGTCTCTTCTTGTTAAAGGAATGTCCAATGCAGTGCCGGCCTTAACCACCCAGGCGCCCCGGGCGAGTCAATCATTTGGCGTCCTTTATAATATGATAATGATATAATATTTAGGTATAATTATATATTAAAATAATAAAAGAAGTTAATTGGGTAGCACATTTGTTTAAAATTTAAGATAACCCAAAGCTTGTCTGGCAGTTGGTTGAACTAAAAACGTGTGAAACTTTACTTTGCTAGCTTTTTTGTCAGCAAATTCTCTAATAAGATAAGCAAAATCTAGGTTTTCTGCAACTAGATTTTCCATGGATAATGAGGCAAAACTGGTCAATCTGGTTTGAGACATTGTAGACCGCGAGTAGGTTTTTATCAATTTCAGTTTGGAAAAACTGCGTTCACCACTTGCAACAGTCATTGGTATTTTTAACAGAATACGTAACGATATCCAGGTGTTGGGATATAATTCTTGAAGGTTATGCTTCTTGATAAAGTTTAAGGCTTCAATAGGCGTTGCTTGACTGTCTTCAAAATAATGTTGCAGGCGTAAAATTTCAACGCACAACAAATTGCCATCGATATCTGATTTCAAGTTGACAGTTGACTGTTCCTGTAATTTAGCACAATGTTTTAATAATCGTTCTTTATTTTGATTCTTTTTTTATGTTAAACAAGAAACTCCACGTCGTAGAAAAATCTTGCATATGTTCAAATCTTTCTTTTATAGATATAAGCACAGTATCCAAGAGAACATTAAAAAATTAGCGGTGCCCCTGTGCTCCGGCGCCAGGGTCCCCCCCCCCCTAAATCCGGCACTGCTCCAATGATTACACAAACTCAGATATTCTCAATTGATTTACCACTTATGGGCAATACGATAAAATAATTAACAGAATATCCAGAACATTTAAGGAAACGTATCCTCAATTATCACCAATGACCCAAAAAAATTTAGAAGATTGCAAGAAAAGTTCATCAGGTATGGCAGAGTACATCCGCAAAGAACATTACCTAGGCGTATTACATCAAATGAAAACAATCTAGTTATTTTTTTGGCATATTTCAATGCATATCCCAATTCTTCTATTCATTCGGCTGAAGCATATTTGGGTGTTTCTTATGGTTCAATACAATTAATTCTGAAAAGACATAAACTTAATGACTTCAAATATACAGCAGTGTAAGAACTCTTGCCAGAAAATTCTGCTCAGAGAGTTTTTTTTGCAGGATGCTATTAATACGAACACAAGAAAACCTACAGTTCCTGAAAATAATTATTTGACAGACAAGACAAAATTTTCAAAGGAAGGCATCCATCACCGATCGTAGAAATTTACATTTCTGGAGTAATCAAAATTTCCATGTTGTGAGACCCAGAAATTTTTTAAATCTTGAAAGGCGTCATAACAAGTTTTTTAGACGATTTACCACTTTGCCAATCATTTTCATGTTGGTACCAATTAGATGGAGCACGAGCCCAATGTACTGAAACAGTGAGCTATGAATTATTTAAAATGTTTGACGACAGGTGTATAAGGTGTTTGGGTTCATGGAGTTGGCCTGCAAGATCTCCAGACCTAACTCCGTTAGATTTTCATAGTCGTATTAAGAATGAAGTTTATCGAAGCTTGGTCAACAAAATAGGTGAATTGGTGAACAGAGTCACAAGAGTATTTGAAGGTTTAGATTCTAATGAAATTCGGAAATCTACAATACACGGGGTGAATAAAAGAATCCTTAAATGTTAAGAAGTAATGGTCAGCATTTTGAATTTTTTTTTTAATATTTTTATTTCTTTCTGTGTGTAATCTGCATGTTCTGTTAATTATTTTATCGCATTGCCCATTAATGGTAAATAAATTGAGAATAACTGAGTTTGTGTAAATATTCCCCATTTCACCAACAATAAGAGACCAAGAATATGAAGTAGGTAATAAATTGTAAACTACGTGTGACATCGGTCACATCTATTCCATATTTTCTTTTTTCGTCAGTGCTGTCTGTGTAGAAGCCGAGTCAAAGGCTACTTGAATACTAAGCTCTTCAATAATCATGAAGAAAATCACATATTCGCAAATATTTAAGAAACCTTACATTTTGGGTATAGGAACATAATCATGGTTAGATGCGCATTGATTTCTTCTATCGACTGGTCTACTGAAATGGGTGTAATGTAGTTTGAAAAAAATGGATTTTTTGCTGTTTTTATGTGGACGGCAATTGGCGTTAATTTTTTTAGGAAAGTATTAAGATTTTGCTACATGCGCGTTAGTTGCAATATCATCTTATGCGCAGTAAACAATCAGCCTACTATCATTAATCGTTATAGAGATATTAACTTTCATGTAATCCCACTTTACTATCAAATTTTCGTTGAAAAAAAATGTATCTCGGAAAATACCAGGTTTAGGTACAAGCAACCTGGTACAAATTGGCCTCAAAATTTTCCATAGAACTCTAAAAAAAATGTAAATAGGGGCATCCTATTTAAAATAGCTAAGTTGAAACCACCTTCCGGTATAACAGGAAATGCCGCCATTTTTTAAATATTTTCCCTAAATAGATCGTAGTCTATAAAGGCTAAATTCTAAATCCCATATAGATCTTCTTCTCTGTTCTCGAGATACTTCTAATAGGCCATCACTCTAAATCACCCTATATATATATATATATATATATATATATATATATATATATATATATATATATATATATATATATATATATATATATATATATATATATATATATATATATATATATATATATATATATATATATATATATATATATATATATATATATATACATATATGTATGTATATCTGAAAGGTTCTCGCGTTAAACCGCGTCCAGGATTTATCAAGAATCGACGATTCGACTCCTGTTTTGGAGCCATTTTTAATAGGTAAAGCCTCAATCTGCCTACTTCCCAAGTATCGTTGGAGATCATCTTTAAGGTTTCAGTGTGTTCAACACTAGATTTCTCTCAGGCTTTCGTGAGGTTAGGCAAGATTGGTCTATATTATATAAAGTGTACTACATACCAAAATTTGGATCTCTAAGCTGAAAGAAAAAAAATTATAGGTATTTACAGAAACAAATTTTAAGTGCCACTGATTACCATAGAAATGCACAAAACAAAAATATAAAGAGTTCAGGAAATGCCAGAAAATTTACTTTGAAAAACTTTTGAGCAAATAATCTGAACGAATGCGGGTTGCGTAGAAGAAATTTTTTAAGAAGCATGTTTTACAAAACCGTAAGTTTCAATTTCAACCATCATTGTCCTTCATTTTACTAAGATATTTGCAGAAAACTAATTTCAAATAGACCTTTTCTCTGATGCTTTGGCAGTAGTTTTAGTTATAGATCTTATATATTTTAGTGAATTTTCATGGATAAAGTTCACAAATGAGGAGACCGCGAGTTTTGAATTTTGAAAAGATTTCTTTAAATAACCGCGAAGTAGGTTCCCTAGAACCCACATCCGGAGTTAGTTTTAGTTTTTATCTTTACATATATACAGGGTGACGCATTTCTACGGTAACGCTCTATATATCCGTTATTATACGAGTTACGAGAAAAAATTGTATACTTCAATTATATGATGTCTTGAGCTGCATCTTATAATATTATTATTATCACAGGATGGCCCATAAGTCGCTGGTGATACAATGTTTTTTTTACTTTAACACCCCTTATATTATTGTATTTTTGCATTTTACATTGAATGATAATGCATATTTGTAAGGAAAAAAATTGATAGCCTTCATCGCTTTCGAGTTATGCCAATTGTTTGCAATTTTTCACATTTTTGGCACATACCAAAAATTGTGATATACGGCGTTTTTACCAATAGATGGCGGAATTTTATAAAAATGACGCATTTAAAAAGGTTTTCGTTTATATTATTCGTTGAAAAAAATCGAGATGCCGTATACAGGGCACTCGCAAATAGTTATTGAATTTAAAAAAATGCAAAGTGCCGTAACTCAATTTTTTCAAATGGAATGCCTATATTTTGTAATTCAGATGTGAAGGTCCTGCCATCTGCTGCACGTTTTGTATAGCACTCCCTATACCTAAAAACCCTAGTTTTGGAAATATTTACATGTATAGTCACATACTCATGTAGGGATCAGTTTTCATTTTGTTTCGGTTTTTATTCAATTATAATAACCGATCAGCTTGTGATTATTTATCCGCTAATATTTTTCATTACTTCCACTGGCTCAAATCTCCGTAAAAAGTTAAAAAAAATTGAATTTCCTTTTTTTTTTCAATTTTAGTGACATATTAGGTATATAATCTGAAGTTCACGTATTTATTTTCGCTAATTTTCGTGTAAAAAATATTTAGTCAGTTTTCGCAGATTTTTGTTTTGTTTCCGTGGATATAATTTTTTGTAAGATTTTTGTGGAATTTTGGGAATTAATAATAAATATTTAATAACTTATTGGCAAAACATGTTTTCGTATTTTCGTGGAAACAATTGTTTGCAAACATTTCATTTTTTTTTGGCAGTTTAGTCAAAAAGCTTTTTGTAAATAATTATATCTTGACAGGTGGGTATATATACTTTTGAGACCGTATATATTGCTAAATATAGTAATAAGAAAAAGTGTTTGAATTTGGCACTGCCGCATATCGGGCGTTTGTTGATTGATCACAAGAAAGACCGACAAAAGCACGTCTGATAGATATTAAAAGAATTCAGGTATTTTCGCCTCACCAAATATGTTGCTACTTTTTGTATTATTGGTCCACCCTTAATTGAACTACCATCTGCACAAGAATATAAGCAGAGTTGTAGATGTAAGATATTTAGAGTTATTCATCCTCTGATGACGCTAACTTGGTTAGTAAATGATCGTCAGGTCTTTTTAAAATGTGTTGTGGTGATTTGGGTTCTCCAATTGTACTTATGAATCGTATGGTATAGTTGTGTCTGTGTAAGTAGGCCTTCATTTTGCATATAAAGTTTATTATTAAATTCTAATTAGCTTTGTTTTATACATTAAAAATATTCATTATTTATTGTCTTTTTATGACATGTATGTTTTGTCTAGTAAACTGTTTTCTAATAGAGGTAAGCATTCTCTGGGAGGTATTTTAGAATACATGCTACAAACATCAAACCAAACTAATTTCGTGTTTGGAGGAATAATTAAGTTGCTTAAATTTTGTGTTAATGCATAATAATTTTTAACTCAATATTTTGGAATGTAATTGTATTCTTTAATACGTAAAACTCCTGGCTATGGATCACCGAATTACTAGTGAGAAGCGAAGAAAAATAAGCCCCTCGCTTCATCGGCTGGTTTCTACTGTCGGTGTTGGCCAGCAGTAGCAGTCTACGATCCCTGAGGGAGAAGCAATAGCAGACCCCCACAGAGACCACTACATCATCACGACGCACTAACCTCACCTTCGATGACGCCAGACTGTCCGCATAAATTCCTGGTGGATGATGAACCCGCCCTTAAGAACCATAGTTGGTATGTCCTTCAAGAGGCCCAACGGTGCCTGGAGAGCACTCAGAAGGAACCGGTTCTCGGGGCAGTAAGCTCCCCTGGCCCCCATGATGAACGGAAGAACACGAATGTTCTTGTCGGGGTACTTCATACGTACAGCGCTGGTGAAGTCGGGCGTGCCATACTTAGCCGACTTGGCATAATAGGACGCCTGAAGAGGTTCCGGACCTTCCCAGCAAATAGCAACATCCGATATGATGAGATCCTCCCCCTTGATAAAAATCAAGTCGGGTTTTCTGAGGATCCCATTGTGATCGCGTACCCTTGGCTCCTCTTCCACCGTCCAGCCCGTCTTTAGACCCAGATCCGCCAGTTTCTTGGCTACATGGTTATGCCGTTTCACGCGATGCCAGTGGGTTAGCGGGCATCCTTGCAGGACGTGACTGAGAGACTCCGACTTCCCGCAGCCAGCCCTGCACATGCGTTCCGCAGGCGGATTAGATGGTATTCCCTTCGTAGGAAGGGAATTACACCGCAGGTGGACAGCTCTGACGTAGTCTTTCCCGGTCCAATATGGAGGGGGATCGTCCACGTAGAAACTGTCCGATGGATGGTTGCCCACTTGCCCTATTCCTCCGCCCCACCAGGAGGCTTCGAGGCGTTTGGCGACATCATGCTTGACGGCATCCCCAGTCTTCAAGCCAGCCCTCACCATTCTCCTTAACCTGACGAAGGTGTTTTCTGCCAGGTGACAAACTCTGCTAAGTTCAGGAGAGTGAACTTTAAGTCGGTCCAGCCTCCACAAAAGGATTTGTGGGATACGCCTGGAGAAATCAAAGATTCCCAGACCCCCATCCCTCAAGGAAGCATGGAGCACAGAGTTATCGATATGTTGCGGCAGGTGCAAGACCTTCTTAGCCGCACCACGAACCCTCCGCGTTACATCCTTGAGCTGTCTAAGCGTTACGCTCGGATGCTGCAGAGAGTATACGTAGCGGGGCACCAGATAAGACTTTATTAGCCGCAACTTTTGGTGAGGTTTCAGCGGGGCTGGAAGGATCCTAGAGATCTGCCCATTTAGGCTGTCCATGATGAGGTGTATTAACACAGCTAACTACTGGTCCCACTGAAATGCTTGGTTCGTGAATTGCTAGATAGTCGAATTGTGACGATACATTTATTTAATATAAAGTCTGTTTAGAAAGGATACATTCCTGTTAATCATAAGTATTTTTGTAACACTTTTAGTCCTATCAGCTACAGTCTGCCGGTATAACCTCTTCAAGTAAGTAAAATTCAAGATGATGTTGTCGAGTCTCGTTTCAGATATCACCCTGTAGTTGTTTATTTTATTTAAAGTTGAATTCATTATCCTTTAGGCAATTTGTCGTCAATTTTCCTGATACTTCTGATATGTTTTGTTTTGTTTAATTTAATTATGTAATACATTATTATGAAGTGTTAGGTTAAGATAGGGAAACATAACATTTAAAACCTACCTTGTTATGATGGCAACTGTGAGAAATGCTGCATTATGTTTAGTTTTGTATTTAATTGGAATGTTTGCAATTTTACTAAAACTGAAGTGTTGTGATTTGTTTACATTCAAATGACAGGATACATTCAATTCCGTTTCAAAATGTAGGTCAAATGTCCAGTTGTCATGTCAAATCTAGGCTTGTCAGAGCTGCCAATCTGAGATTGAGATTCTCTCCGCCTAGAAAAGTAGCACCGTGTTTTTTAATTTTGGTTCCTAAGAATGGTTTAGTATGGGGAATTGTTTTGTTCTTATACAGGATATTAGCAGTTATTTCTTGCTATACAGGATGCACTACATGTTTAAATCTGCATTTATTTATCGGCTCTAATTTCTAGTACACTATGATTGTCAGTTGGTATGGTGTAGGATTCTCGGGGATGAAAAAACCGCACATAAAATTCGGTTTGAAAAAAAAAACAAGAAAATAATCGGGAAAAAGTATTTTTTGTCCTGATAGTTAAAAATTCTGGACGCAGCAAGTGCGTTATGGTAGTGAATTTTCATTAAATATTTTTAATAACAAATATGTGGTTTTTTTTCAAGAAAGCAGGCATCAAATTTGGTTACCAGTATAACCTATATAGCAAAAACAATGTGACATCTTTCATCAAAATAACTTTATTGTGTGAAAATGTACAAAAATTTCCAAAAGTAAACTTAAAGTGTTCCCGAAAAAACACGTTTCTTGGTCAACCTTATAGATTAATAGCTAATTGAGCTGTTCAAATATGAAACATTTGATCAAAATTCGCTACCATAACGCACTTGCTGCGTCCAGAATTTCTTTTCTTACAAACAAACATTATATTTCGATGGAAAATGCAAAAATGCAATAACATAAGGCGTGTTTGATTAAAAAAAAAAGGAAATTTGTATCACCAACGACTCATGGCCCACCTGTGATTGTAGAAATATTATTTTATGATGTAGCTCAAGACACCATATAATTAATATATACATTTTTTTTTCATATCTTATATAATAACGGATATATTGGGCTTTATTGATTTTTTACGAAAATTCAACAAAAATTATATACCATTAAACGATAAACTCTATAGCTAAGGCTACTGCCAAGCATCAGAGAAAGAGTGTATTTGAAATGAATTTTCTGCAAATATTTTAGTAAAATGAAGGACTTGAAACTAAGACTTTAGGGTTTGTAAAACATCCCTCTTGAGACATTTTCTTTCTATAGCCCGTATTAGATTCAAGTTATTTGCCTAAATGTTGCCAATTTTGACATTTTAAATCGCCACTTTGACGTTTTGAGGAAAACCCCAATTTATTTTTCTTTAAATGCGTATAACTTTTTTGTATTTTGACCTACATAGCTAAATTTTGGTAGGTAACTTACCTATAGGGATATAAACCTGCGTACCAAAAATTTGGTTGCCCTTACTTTGTTAATTCCGGAGATATAATTTTTTTTCGAAAAAAAAACACAAAATTTTCCGGGAAAACCTGGGCAGGTTTTCCTGGCTAACGAACTTATCCAAGCCATTTGCAAAAGGAATTTTTTTACCAAATTTAATCAAAATCGGCACATTATTATTTGAGTTATCGGTGTGATAGACACACACACACACACACACACACACACACACACACACATATATATATATATATATATATATATATATATATATATATATATATATATATATATATATATATATATATATATATATATATATATATATATATATATATATATATATATATATAAACATATAAAAATTGAAACTGACCCCGGATATGTTTTCTGGGGGGGCCTAATTAGCGCTCATTTGAAGAAATTTTTTCAAAATTCAAAAGTCGGGATCTCCTCATTAGTGAATTTTTTTTAAGAAAATTCACTAAAAATGAAAAAGCCACGTTGGCCTTTTTTTACATTTTGGCTTTTATTCTTGAAACCACGCTGAGTCGTTTAAGAGTTTTACTCTACAAACTTTATTTGGAATTAGAATTCACGCAGTTTAAAATATATTACTCTCCTTTGATTTGAGTTTGATTACTTCATATACTTTCAATATTGGTTGGTGGCAGAAGGTATAGTCTGAAAATATTCTGGATAATCACAGAAGAAAACCAAGTAAGCTGCCGAATTAACATCTTTCGGTAAGGTTTGTTACTCATACTCACTCTTTCTTTTGACTATCCCATATGTTATTGGAATTTTTAGGCAAGTTGGAAGGTAGAAATTGGAAACCTTAAATTAGAAATGGGAATTGACAAACAGAACCAGAAAAGACAACGAAAATAGGTATTGATAATCAAATGGAAATACGTCATAGCAGATAAGAAGTAGGACACAGCCAATAGGAACATACCCATCAGCCCTAGCTTAGGACGCATTTTTGATAATTGTGACTTTAAGTCACTGGACCCGAAGCTTAGTTAACGTTTGGCTTCTATTAGCTGTCCGTCTTCTTCACAGAAAACCGAATAAGTATAACTTTTTTCCTTTGCTGATATTTTGTTGGTCAATAAGTCAGTCTCTACAGTTCTTTACTACATTCTCTAGAACCAGCAATATTTCGTTTTAACGAAAAGAACTTTTAATAATCGTTGAATGTGGCTTAGAAGAATTTTACAGGTGTTGGATTAAACCCATTGAGTTTAAAATTAATAATTGCTACCTCTTAAAACAATTTGAGCATTGTAATGTGACTGCGCGCATTTATAATTTCATGATATTGATTTGTAAACCTAACCCAGCAACATATTGTGAGAATTTATCATATTATCACTTCACTTTATGCCTTCTCTAACTATCTAACAACTAAATAAACTTATATTTTTATAATGCTGAGTCTATTACTACTTTGCAACTTATTGTGTCAAATTTGGACGACTTCTACTCATGTTTGGTAATTTGCATGAGCATACTAAATCTAAACGAATTGCTTCTGCTTGACCTTGATGGTATTATCATAAGTTTTGCTGATGATACAGCTATATTTTTTAAGGACAATACTTGGTCAAGTTTAAAAACTAAAGTAGAAAAGCCTGGACGCAGCAAGTGCGTTATGGTAGTGAATTTTCATAGAAATGATCTGGCACAAAATATTTTATAACTTTTTTTTCTTGTAACATAGAAATCTAAATTTTGGTGTATAGTTTACTTTTTATATCGTTAACCTACCTACCAAATTTGGTTATCATAGATTTTTTATTTTTTAAGATAAAATTTTTTTTCAAATGAAAACTCAAAATTTTCCCGAAAAACCTCGTCCGATTTTTTTGATTAACGAACTTGTCAAAGCCATTTACAAAAGGAAGGTACTTGCCAAATTTTATCAAAATCGGCCTATTATTCTTTGAGATAAAATTTTTTTTCGAATGAAAACTCAAAATTTTCCCGGAAAACCTCGTCCGATTTTCCTTCCTGACAAAGTTACAAAGCTATTTACAAATAAAGGTACATGCCAAATTTTATTTAAATCGGCTAATTACTTTTTGAGATAAGAATTTTTTTCCGAATGAAAACTCGAAAACCTGATTTTCCTGACTAAACGAACTATACAAGCGATTTTCAAAGAAAGACTTATCCAAGCTATTTACAAAAGAAAAGTACATGCCAAATTTTATCAAAATCGGCCCATTATTTTTTGAGTTATCGGTGTGATACATATATATATATATATATATATATATATATATATATATATATATATATATATATATATATATATATATATATATATATATATATACATATATATATATATATATATATATATATATATATATATATATATATATATATATATATATATATATATATATATATATATATATATATATATATATATATAAACATATAAAAATTGAAACTGACCCCGGATATGGGTTCTAGGGGTCCTAGATCGCGCTCATTTGAAGAAATTTTTTCAAAATTCAAAAGTCGAGATCTCCTCATTAGTGAATTTTTTCTAAGAAAATTCACTAAAAAACTAAAGTAGAAAAGGAACTTTCTAAAATAATGCATTTTTTTGCTGACAGGAGGTTGACTGTAAACATTGAAAAAACATATTTCTTACCATTTGCGTCGTATACTAATAGTATGCCAGATTACTGTGAACTAAGAGTGGAGAATAATTGTTAGTGTCAAAAGACAAAAATAAAGATGACAACTACATATAAATCCTTGGGTATATACTTGGATCAGCATTTAAGATGGGATAGTCAAATATATAATTTGACAAGGAAGGTACGATTCCTGACCTGGAAGTTCAAGAGCTTTCGCCAGATATTTTCTGTACAACAGCTGTTTCTTTTGTATAACGCTCTGGTTAAACCACATTTAACATATGGGATACTTCTTTGGGGTGGTGCTACAAACAATTATATATGCATGCTGGAAAAGGTGCAAAAATGGATCCTCAAAATAATACTTAAAAAGAATATTACATATCCAACGGAGAGTTTATATACTGAGTCCAGTGTGTTCGATATTAGACAGTTGTTTTGCTTTTCGCTTTTAAGTTGGCAGCATAGAAACGTAAATCAAAGATTAGGTATAAGCCATGAGTATTTTACTAGAGGAAGTCTTCAGGCGGTTTGTGTGCCTCTAAAGTCAGGAAGACGCTATGTCAACGAGCGTTTTCTTATCTTGGGCCAAAGATTTATAATACAATACCGAGCGAATATAAGAGAATAAATGGAATTAACTTGTTTAAGGCAAAAATCACAGAGTGGATCAAGGCTAAATCCAGAATGGAGAATCACAGTATCATAGATATAAAAAATGTTTACCATTCTTAGGAAAAATAGATATATTGGTGTATTTTATTGGGATAATCAGTTTGAGTACGGTTAATAAATGATTAAGCGTCAGTATTTGAATATATGTGTGTGAATGGCCGGTGAATATGACTGATCGTGTGTGTGTATATTAGTGTGTGGAATATAAGTATACAATTGGGCGAGTGAATGCGTTTGTGGATGTGTGTGTGCGTGCGTGCGCGGGCGTGTTTGTGAGAGAGTAAGTGAGGCGTGCAAGTATATGAGTGAGTATGTACGTATGGCTGTGTGTTCAGGATGTTAATTTATAAAATGTACTAGTCTTGTAGTTATAAGTTTGGAATTAGGCTTAATACGTCCTTTTGGTGGTGATAAACTGTGGTTCGCTGGTCTTGGGGCAGTGTAGGCGACTGTCTCACAAGAAAGAGAGGGAGAAGGATGAATTGTGGTCCTGGGGATGGGGGCATACAAGCATTGCTTTATAAGACCTTCAATCCCGGGGATTATACTACATGCCAGGATTATGCGTCTGGTTTTATATGTGTGTGTATATATGGCATACCTTCTTCGCATCACGCGTAGTTTTTTTGTTTTCTTTTAATGTGTTCTTTGTTCAATGTGTGCACAAGTCACAGACTTAGCACAGTTTTGTAATTTATTTATTTGTCCATTTTCTGATGTATGCTTAGTCTAAAAAGTTGTTTTGTGATATCTTTACTATTTTGTACAGAGGAGTGAGCAAATAAATATTATATTATTATTATTATACTTAAGTTCTTTAAGGAGTCAGGGGTCTTAAAATTGCCTGGCGCCTTTAAAAACTAAAAACCTGGACCCACTCGCTCACCACTGAGTAGCCGCGGATTTAACTCCTTTAAGAATGTTACTACCATCAGATAAATTTTACATCATCTTAACATGGTTGCCATAGCAGTTTTTAAGCTGCAACTGTCAGTGAAGCTCAAAGTATTTGATGATCATTCACAGGTGAATAATGAAAACTAAAATTGAATATGGCTTCTAGGAGCGCTTTAAAAAAAATAATGTCTTCTTATCTGAGTCGTGATTATGTCATAAGCGATTATTGTTACGAATAGTCGCTGATGAATTTAAGAATTTCCGAGTCCCTGACGTTCTAGAAAGCCGCGCCGTAAAAAATCGTTCAAGGTTGCATTTTTTCAGTTATCCGCTTTTCACATTTAATATTGTGCGCTAGAAGCCTCTCTGTCATTTGGTATTTAAATATATCAAAATAACTTTCCGGAGTTGGGAACTTAAAAAAGATTTACTGTGTTGCCATCATATTCGTTCCAACAAAGACAACAAGAAAGCTGAATAAACACGATTTATTTTTGATCCCTATTCATTAGCATGTTATCGGAAAGCTGAAATAAAATAATGACTGAATTTCTTTTCATTGACTTTTCTTTGTAGGATTAAGAACTAACGTTGGCCTTTACGCATAAAGATATTTTGGTAAACAGGCACTGAAAAAAGTAATCAAAACGTATGGTCTTAGGTTACTGGGGCATACAAATCAACAAACGGGACCATTACGTCAGAAATGTATTTAATGTTTTTACTACTACAGCTTCCGCTACTATTACTACTATCGACAGTGTGAAACGGCAAAATGGAATAAATTTATTATCTCAATTATTGTGCATACTTATAAAAAATCCTGAAACATGTCAATTTTAGATTTAAAAATGACATCTCCATTGTAAAAACTTTACCCGTACATTCCCTACAACCCCCTTCTAGTGAATAAAAAATCCTGAAACACGTCAATTTTAGATTTAAAAATGACATCTCCATTGTAAAAACTTTACCCGTACATTCCCTACAACCCCTTCTAGTGACACTTGCAACCCCCAGATGTTTAAATAGGAAGTAGGGGCTTGTGCTACCTCACATAAAAGATCTATTCATTCACTTTTCTTCAGTACAAACTGTAAAATTAACATCAACCGAGGTTCTGGCATTGTATTTCAGCAAGTTGAATATCTGCACGTTCCGCCCTTCGGAGGGGGCGTAAAGCCGTCGGTCCCGTGCCCATGCGATGTTGGGCACGTTAAAGATCCCTACCCTCCTTACAGAAAGGCAGGGGTTCGGCAAAATTTCCAGGATAGTGAGGTGAAACTGCCCCCTGGCGTCGGTGATTGGCCATAGTCGCGGAAATAGGCCGACGTTAAAGAAACAAAACACACACACATACATTCTCCATTCAAAAATGTTATGGTTTTAAAATTTATTGGAAAGAATAACACTAAGAAAAGAAATCCATCTGACTAACGAACACATTAAAAAAATCGCGTTTCGTTATTTATAGTAAGAAGACAAGCCAAACTAATTTCGTTGTCTTTTTTGGACGGTATCAATTAAAAATAAGACATGGAAAGTTATCAACATTATTCATAGTTGGTAATGTTACTTTTGTTTAAAACGTTTTAGCGACTTGCTGTGTGATTGTAAGCGCTTGGCAGTAGTTGTTAGTTGTTAACTGCAATTGAGAAACATGATTTATTCAACAGAAATGCATAAAATAACAATTCTACAAATGGTTTTTCCCCTCAGGGCTCGTCCGCGGCATTACCGCCCCGATAGCACTACAACCTTTGGTTGATTGTGCATACCCTTAGTCTTACTCCACCTATTCCAAAATCACTGTGCCTTGAACTAGTCTGCACAGCGATTGGTAGGGTAAAGTTTTATATTGCTCTGTCTCCGGTCTAGACTGACGTAGATCAGTTGTCTTTTGCGGTCCAGGGCTTTACACTCGCACAAGATGTGCTGGGCTGATTCCTCCCCCTCGCCACAGAGTCTGCATGCGAGGTCCCCTTCAAACCGCCCCATTTTATGCAGGTGTTTCTTGACGGCCGTGTGTCCCGTCAAGTGACCAGTTGTGTTTCTGAGCTGTCCTCTGCTAAGATTTAGCAGCTCCACCGCTCTCTTTGAACTGGGTCCGTCAATTATTGACTTCCCATGTCTGAGCCCTGGAGAGTCCGCCGAGTACACAGGACTTAATGGCTCCCCTGGCAGTGCTCTTTGTCACGCCCAGGGCCGGTTCCGGTCCCATAAATAGTTCTGCTGACCCTCTCTTCGTGAGACTGTTAGCTTCTTCCTTGCCTTTGACCCCGGAGTGACCCGGCACCCAGATGTGGGTCACCTCATTCTGCCCAGCCAGGTCGCTCGTCTAGTTTAGGCACTCACTCACCAGCCAGGAATTTACCCGTGGGCTACTTAGTGCCTTAAGGGCTGCCTGGCTGTCTGTGGCTGTGAGGATCCGCTTCTTGGTGTAGCCCCTCCTCTTGGTCTCCCGCACACAGTGCAGGATGGCGAACATTTCGGCCTGAAACACCGTTGCATGGGATCCGAGGGAAATACTAGGACTTACCCTCGGTCCTTCCGAGTAAACACCTGCCCCCGTCCCACGGCCCCCGCCGGATCCGTCCGTGAACCAGACGAGCGCGTCCCGTGGTATGCCCGGCGTCTCCTCCCGCCATGCGTCGTGGTCGGAGATTTCAACTGTAAAGTTGTTTTGCCTGCACATTCTGAGGCTCGCGAAGTCTGACCTCATTTCAAGCATGGGCTCCTTCACGATCTCCTGAATTTTGCACTGGCCGCTGAAGCCTAGGTTGATCTTCAGTCTACCATCGCAGGCTAGTCTGTATAGTCCTAGCCTGGTCTTTCTCATAATAACAACGTGTGTGTGTGTGTGTGTGGGGGGGGGGGGGGGGGGTCGAGCAACACCTCCATGGCGGCTGTTGGGGTTGAAGACATGGCCCCTGTGATGCCTAGGCAAGCCATCATTTGGATCTTGCCTAGTTTTTGTTTGGCACTGGATTGTGTCACCTTAGGCCACCAGACCAATGCCGCATATGTTAACGATGGCCTGGCCACCCTTGTAGGTCTTAGTCCCCACGTTTTTCCATATAGCCGTCTAGTGACGGCTAAGGTCATGACTGCCTCACGCAGTATTTTTCCAATGTGACCATTCCAGGTTAGCTTAGAGTCCAATACAACCCCAAGATATTTTACCTCCCTGGCCATTGGAATGCTCCTACCGTATAGAGTGAGAGTTCTGTGTCTGTCGCACTTCCTCCTCCTCGTAAACGGCACGACGGTTGCGTTATCGGGGCGAACCGCGAGCCCTTGATCAACCGTCCACCCTTCCACCACTTTCAATGCAGTCTGCATGCGCTCCCACACTGCCTGTGTGACCTTTCCTCGGACTATGATGACAATGTTGTCCGCATAGCCCTGTACCTCATACCCCCCTCCCGAGAGCCTCCCCAGCAGGCCGTCCACGACTAGGCACCAGAGCAAGGGAGACAGAACGCTCCCCTGCGGACACCCCGCCGCGACCCCTGCCAGCGAGTGAGGTGAACACCGCTCTACAAATGCTTGGTTACCGAGATAAAAGACGATCACTGATCGAAGTTGCTCGCCTATTTCAAGAAAAACTTTACGACTTTCCGCCCATGTCCCAATACAATTAGTAAAATTAAAAGGCAAATTCGCAAGCTGAAACGTGTGAGGCAGATAAAAAACCTTCTAATGCTCTGAGTAATGATACTAAATTAAATGTAATGCTTGAGTTTGAGGAAATCCCACATAGTTCGAGTCGATAAACAGCTACAATATTGGATGTTAGCCATTAATCAATTATTCGAATACTAAAAGGCAATAAAACGCATCTCTATAAATTAATACAAACTCAGGAGCTCATGGAACACGATTTTGATAGAAGAACGTCTTTTTGTGAAAAAACGATGGAAATGTTAGATAAGAATGTTCTCGAACTTAAACATGTTTTGTTTCCTGACGAGTGCAGTTGTAGACTTCACGACCATGTCAATCGTCAAAATTATCGCTACTGGTCTGAAGAAAATCCACAGTTGATGAGGGAAGAACATACTCAATACCCTGAAAAGGTTAATGTTTGGGCAGGATAAACCGTAAACCATCTCATTGGTCCCTTTTTCATTGATGGTAATTTGAATTGAGCTAATTATTTAACACTGTTTCAAAATAATGTCGTTACAACCTTGGAAAACTTATATCGTGATCAAGTAAACCCACAAACCCCAGCGAATGTGATATGGTTTCAGCAGGATGGAGCAGCAGCAGCACACAGCTCTGTAGTAACTGATTGTGACAGGGTTTTATTGCAAATATCTAAAATAGTTGTGACTTCCCCATACTCGCGCCTCTTTGAAAGATATGACGAGAACCAATCCAAAACGGCAGCAGGTATTCTAGATCTTTGTATCTTAGCAAAAATAATATTATGGTCGGCGCAATCAAATGCTCTGGTAAGAACACAAAACATAACAGCAGGGCACTCACCCGCGTCGACTGCTGAAATAATCTTACTGTAAAAGCTGTCAATGCCAGTCGAAGTTAAAACACCAGCTCTGAAACAATGCTGTTGCTCACACAGAATCGTTTTTGCTGCCAAATATCGATTTAGTCTCTTCAGCATACAATATTCAAAAAGCTTTGACATTCCTGATGGAACGCACAAAAGTCCATAATTTGCACTCCGAGTGGGATCCTCCTTCTTAGACAAATGAATACCGCTACCAATTTTAAGTTCCTCTGAAAATACTGCTTCGGTGACTGATAAATTAATATGATAAGTCAGCCTATCTACAGTAAAGGGCCCTTTAAAACAATGTCCGGCACATTGCCAGACAGTGGACAATTTATTGTTGAGCTTATTCTTTATTATACAAAGTAGCTGATCCGGGGTGAATTCATCAAAATACATGCTGTCACACTGGAAAGGAATCTGAAGCAGATGCTCCTCACCATTCTCATTTGGATCGACTAAAATGATTCGCGATCGTGAGTGAATCTCCACACCATATCGTTCATCATCAAAGATGGATTTTTTTTGTATTATCTGTTGTTTGTAGCATCAGATTTGATCTTCCACGCCACTGATGTTTGCATGCTGTCACACTGGAAATAAATCTGAAGCAGATGCTCCTCACCACTCTCAATTGGATCGATACATCATATTAAATTAATAGGGCCATTCTCAGAAAAGAGACTAAAATGATTCACGATCGTGAGTGGATCAGCCACACCACATCCTTCATCATCAGTTCGATTTTTTTCTATATTATCTGTTGTTTGTAGCATCAGATATGATTTTCTATGCCACTGATGTTTTCTTACTAATCTCAAATTTGTGTAAAAACTGTGAATAATAATGCTTTGGAGCATATTTCACTGTATAAAGGTGTTTCCATTTTTCCTGTTTTTATATTAAAATATGTACAAAACCCCGCTTTACTCCTGCGAAAAAACGTCTCATTCTAACATTAAAACTCCTGACTTGATCTGTGACAGACAGTTTACCCCACAAGGAAATCCTAAATGTATTTATCACCTTTAGAAAACATACATCAAAGTAGTATTTAAATGTCTCATAAAATAAATCAAATTTCTCATTAAAAGTGCCCCAAAAATAAACACCAGACCAAGTTTCCGTTTCAATTCCTGCTTAAAAAAAGATAAATTCTCTTTATTAAATATTCATTTAACACGAATGATAAATTTGTGAGAGTTTTCTGGAAATACAGACTGAAAAGATAATGTTTCATGATCCGATATCTTATTACTCACAACTGCACAATCATTGACGATATTTAAACTTGTGAAAAATAATCTATGAGCTATGAGCAACCTGGCCCTATCCTGGTCTAAGAGTGGACCACTTGGCGGAGTACATAAGAAGAAAGAATCTGTATCAATATATAAGGTCCCCGAGGGTAATAAGACCCATCATAACTAAATTTCCTAAATTAACATATAAGCAAAACTTGATGTGAAAAATATATATGTTTATTGCAACCTTCAAACATATCTGCTCAGCTACCTGAGTAAAAACATTAACAAAAACAGTGCATTATTGAAAAAATAAAAAATAATCAGTAATACTGCACTGGGCCTTATTACTCGCCATAGGCAGATAATAAGGCCCATCTAAGGCGCACCACGAAGTTAAGGCCCGGGATCCTAATCACTACACTCCAGAAATCGGACATCATCCCAGTCATCTTTAGTTAACCCTAAACAGTCCTCGTGCATCCAGGACTGGCATCCTCTGCACTGTCTCAAGTCTGCTAGTCTCTCTTCATCACAAATAACACAAAGCCATCTTTCTTGGTTTGAACTCCTAGGTAGCCAATAGGTACAACCTAGTTGAGGTTCTGGCGAGAAGCTGCAATTGGACTGAGACTCTGTGGATACTGAGAGGCCACAAATAGATTGGTGCTCTGGCTGTGAAGTACCCTTCTTTGTGGATTTGACAAGGCTAAGTTTGGGAATGGATTTTTCAACGTCGCGATTACAAAAAAGGCTCCTGGTCACCTCTTGGGTTTTATAGTTCAGGGCTTTTTTTCTCACAACTGTCTTCATAACGGACTTCAAGCCAGGAGTGACAAGAATTTGTGAGAAACTGTTTTCTTTCACGCGAGTGGCTTCATTATTCACTCGTCTTCTTAATAAAGCTAAGGGAACTAAGTCATCTGGATCCCAGTTATCACATGAAATTTGTTCTTGTTCCTTTCTGGCGAGAAGACTTGGTCCATAAGCATGTCCAGGAATGACACTTTTATCCAAACGATAAATTCCTGTTGCTCTAAACCTATTCGTAATATTATAAATGGTCATAGTTTTAGGCCAGACTGGAGTAAAAAGCTCTGAAAACCTCTCTTTGTTAATTTTTCTATCGTGATGTTTGCCCCAGTAACGTACCAATTCTTCATCCCAATAATGTTAAAAGGCACGAAATACACTTTTGTCAAGGGGCTGCAGTTCATGTGTGGTGTTCGAAGGAAGACATAATAACTGGATTCCAAGTCGCTCAGCTGTGTCTACTATTGTCAAGTCAAGAGGTGAAGCCGCACAGTCAAATATCAAAAGCACTGGCGGTTGGATGAAGCTTAAAAAATGGTTTAACCATTCAATAAATAAAGAGGTGGTCATGCTACCTTTTGGAGACACTATGGTACAATTCTCCGCATGCTGGGTGGCAACCAGGTAGACTCTTTTGTTGCACTTCTTAGCAATCACTGTTTGCTGGTGATGTAGCATAAGTCGGCAGCTTTTCTCATCCATGTTGTAAATCTTTGATGGATGATGTTCAAGGTCATATTTTTCTAGAATGCTACTAGAAAATTAATGGAAATAATCACGAACGATGTAGGGATTCAGCTTCGCCTTTTTTGAGACAAACAAGGATTTCGCTTCATAAAAGTCCTGTACCAGTCAGGTCTGACAATTTCCTTTGTTCTACTGAAACGATTTTTGATACCAAAGCTGTCAACATATTTGTAGACGGTTCTTTTAAGTGCTTTTGGTGTTAAGGGAAATCTTACTTTAGAAAATCTGATGATTTTCTTCACTAAATCATCCTCTTATTGCTTATCCATTGCAGGCTTTCTTCCCAATTTTCTATGCGCATCTCCTATTTTTACATGGTTCCGCAATGTTCGCCTTAGAATCCCGCACCTATTTTCCACATAACGTTGAGATTTGCCTCGTCTTAAGAGAGCTTGAACTTCTTACATTATATCTTGGGTCCAATTGGCCCTTATACCACGACATTTTTAGCCATGGTTCTGAAAAAGAGTAAAAACATAAGAGGTGGTTAATAAGGCCCACCACAAATTCTGTGGGCCTTATTACCGTCAGTGTTTATAGTTTGTTTGAGGTTAACTTCAGTTAGAAAAAATACGAATGAACATTTCAAATATCGTGGAGCAAGTAAGGAACTAATTATACTAAAACGTACCTAAAACTTTACGAAATTTTGTGGTTCTTGCTGTAAAGTAATCACTCCGCAAGTAAACACGCTGTCAACTGCATGCGAATATAGTTGCTCTATTTTCTCGACTGGTGTAGGTAGCTTCTTAAGCAACTGTATATATGACGCAGCAATGAGCAGCGGGCACAGATTAAGTAAAAATAATGGGCCTTAAATATATAGGCATTATTACCCTCGGGGACCTTAGTAGAAGCTCGACGTAGGAATGCAGTTAGTATCGACATAAAATCGCCATTTATGATACGGATACCGATTTTATACAGCTTCCGCAACATACTTTAAAACAAATTTATAATCTGAAGAGAAATTCAGGATTGCTGGAACCAGACATGGCTTACCAGCCAACTGATTCCTCACGTAGGTCCTTCCCTAAGGTTATGTCTTTTATATCACAAGATAAGGTTAACTGTTGGAATTGCCAACGATTCGGGCATATGTTCTCTCATTGTAAGAAAGGCAGAAGGACATTTTGTTTCAAGTGTGGTCGTCCAGGGGTGGTCAGGACAAGTTGCCCTAAATGTTCGGGAAACGACCAAGGCGGCGTGGCTACCGTACGCGGCAATTAGGTCCAAACTCGGTAGATTTGACTTGGCCAGTCTGGTTAGACTTTGTTAGATCCTTCTGTAAAGATGGAAATGTTAGTAGTATGTTCGCAGATGTTCCTGGTGATCCTCGACCACATATCACAGTAGACATTTATGGCATAAAATTTACTTGTTTATTAGAATCTGGTGCTTCACAGTCAAAAGTTGGTAAGTCGGGATTGAGGAAAGCAGCGTACGTCGAACACAGTTCTGGTTGTGTTACTGTTGCGAATGGAGCGTCATGTCGCACTACTGGTAGTGTTAGTTTGCCGATCCGGTTTCAAAATAAAGTCGAAATTGTTAAATGTTTGGTTGTGCCTAATATAGATGCGGGTATCATTTTGGGTATTGATTTTTAGAAACAGGCGAACCTGATTCCTTCGTTTCGTGGCAGTGATTGGGAGCCCGCTACTACTCGTTGCTCAGTTGTAAATGCAGATGTTTTATCTAGTGAACAGCGAGCTAAGTTAAGTCGGATAATTTCAGACAATTTCGAGAAAATTGGTACCTCTTTGGGTTGTGCTAGAGGCGTTGAGCATGTTATCGATACAACTGTTCATTCCCCTATTAAGCAGCGATATTATGCAATAAGTCCATTTATACAAAACATTATGCACTCTGAGTTGGATAAGATGTTGGAGTTAGGGGTGGTAGAACCATCATCATCACCATGGTCGTCACCGGTAGTTCTTGTCAAAAAACCTGGAGGGGAGTACCGCTTTTGTGTGGATCATAGGCAGCTCAATAAAGCAACTAAAAGACATGCTTATGCCATCTCATACATGTCAATGATTCTCGGCAGGCTGAGAAATTCGAAATTTCTATCAGGTATCGATTTGTAGAGTGCCTACTGGCAAATTCCGCTTTCGGACGAGAGTAAGGAGAAGACGGCTTTTACGGTACCAGGGCGTGGACTCTTCCAGTTCCGCAGATTACCATTTGGATTGCACAATGCACCAGCAACGTGGCAGCGTTTTGTCGATGGTATTTTGGGGCATGATTTGGAACCTTTTGTCTTTGTTAACCTCGACGACATAATTATTGCCACTGCTGATTTTGAGACCCATTTAGGGGTTCTTCAGAAAATTTTTGACAGACTGTTAGTTGCTGGTGTTACGGTGAATCAGGACAAATGCGAGTTTGTTAAACCAGAAACAAAATATTTAGGGTACGTCGTTGATCAAATGGGTTTGAGAGTCAATCCTGATAAGGTTACAGCTGTGGTGAATTTCCCACTCCAACTAAAGTGAAGGAAGTTATAAGTCTGCCAACAATAACATACTTATTAAGTTTCTGCAAACTGGTGTTACTTTGAAAGTCAGTAGAGGCAATCACTTATGATAAATAAACTTCATACAGCTCCCAATTAGCCCGGATTATAAATTCAGTCAGCAAAAGGTAAAATGGAACACACTTACAGTTTTCTATTGACGGGAGAATGACTTCCAGTGCATAGATTATACATTTACTCTCTGGAATCTAGTTGATACTAGGCGCCCTTTATAAATTGCACCAAACCTCCTTGTTTAATTCGGCAGTTTTAGAACACAAGTGACAATACATTTTTCTAATCAATTTCCACTAGCCGTTTTACCACAACGACTCACACAATAAAGTCCTCGCTAAAAATTCCATATGAAGAAAACCATGTTAATTCATCGGCGATTCCATACCTAAACAATTTTTCACTGGCGTTTCTTATCTTGTTTTCTTTCCCAAATTATCAGCGTTCTACCGTTAAATTAGTTGTTGTATTATATTTTGGGTTGCCTAGGGTTGACCTCTACGAAACTAACCAGTGTTTGCACCGATGTATTTAATATAAAATAATTAATAATTTCAAAAAAAAATCAGAGAAAGTTGTTGCACAAATTGCAGGCCGTAACAATGTGTTAAAATCACCATTTAGTGAACGATACCACGTTATAACGTATACAGTCGCATCCCGTGAGACCTTCCACGCAACACAGTACACATCAAAATAAATCTCGCTACAATAAACTTCCAAATTTAAGCATTGCACCTCCATCGTCTCAACACACCATATACCGACACCACCCCTTCTCGAAGTTGATCTACAAAAGTCAGCGTCAAGTTTGTAATAATTGAACCCAAAAGAACCCAAATTAGTGTCGCTGCACCAATGCGCTGCCAGGGAAATGGATCTCATTTAACCATATGTATAGATTTGATTAATCTTATTATCTGTTAAACCTTGTATATTCAGATAAATAAAATCACATGAGTCTCCAGACAAAATTCCGCCCACTTCGTCAACTTAACAGTTTAATCTCCAATGAATACCACGCGTGGCGGGTAACATCTTAAGTGCCTCACCCCGTACTTATATTTGTCAAAATTTATATAGACATCATCAATAACATAAATAAAAATCTCTGGACGCAGCAAGTGCGTTATGGTAGCGAATTTTCTTTTAAATATTTTTAATAGCAAATGTCTTTCTTTGATGAAAGCTGGCGTCAAACTTGGTTGCCTATATAATAGAAACAATGTACCATATTTAATCGAAATAACTTTATTGTTTGAAAATATATAAACATTTTTCAAAAGTCTGGATGCAGCAAAGGTGTTATGGAAGTGAATTTCCATAAAAATATTTTTAATAGCAAATGCGAGCAGGCATCAATCTGATTACCGGTATAGCCTATGTAGTAGAAACAATGTACTATATTTTATCAAAATTACTTATGGTTTGAAAATATACAACAATTTTCCGAAAATAAACTTAAATGTTGGTTTCCTAACCAACAAAGCTAACGTTAATAGCAAATTGAGTTATTGAAATTTGAAGGATTTAATGAAAATTCGGTAAATTTGCAGATTAGCTCCCGAACGCTTTTCAACAAATTGTTTTCAGAAACATTACTAGGACCCCACCTAAATGCACAAACCACAAGAAAAATTTCTTGTTCACGCCCCCCAAGGAAGCTATGGGACTGGGAGTGAATAGGAATGCTGTGCGGGGTAGGCAGGGTTTAAGGGGGATATGGCTTCAAGATGTGAAAAAGACTGCTTTCAAGCCCGCTTTATTAGAAATTTCTGCTCATATTTCCTTTTTACCATCTACCCCGCTCAGCACCCCTACTCACTCCTGGTCCCGTAACTTCCTTGGGGGTGTGAACAAGACATTTTTCTTGGGGTTTGTGGAACGGGGGGGGGGTCTAGGCAGGTTTCTGAAAACAGTGTTTTGAAAAACGTTCAGGAGCTAAACTGCAAATTTACCGAAAATTCGCTAACAAACCGCACTTACTGCGTCCAGTTTTTTTCTTACAAACGCATCATATTTCGATAAGAAATGCAAAAATGCATTAACGAATTTGTTCTACGAAAATTAGCTTTAAAAAATTATACACCCTTATTCATTCCTGGTCCCGTAACTTCCTTGGGGAGTGTGAACAAGAAATTTTCCTTGGGGTTTGTGGATCGGGGGGGGGGGGGTGTTCTAGGCAGGTTTCTGAAAACAGTTTCATGAAAAGCGTTCGGGAGATAAACTGCAAATTTACCGAAAATTCGCTACCAAAACGCACTTACTGGGTTCAGATTTTATTCTTACAAACGCATCATATTTCGACAAAAAATGCAAAAATGCATTAACGAATTTGTTCTACGAAATTTAGCTAAAAGAAAATTATGCACCCCTACTCACTCCTGGTCCCGTAACTTCCTTGGGGAATGTGAACAAGAAATTTTTATTGGGGTTTGTGGATTCAGTGAGGCCCTAGGCAGGTTTCTGAAAACAGTGTTTTGAAAAGCGTTCGGGAGCTAAACTGCAAATTTACCGAAAATTCGCTACCAAAACGCACTTACTGCGTCTAGATCTTTTTCTTACAAACGCATCATATTTCGATAAAAAATTCAAAAATGCATTAACGAATTTGTTCTACGAAAATTAGCTAAAAAAATTATACACCCCTACTCACTCCTGGTCCCGTAACTTCCTTGGGGAGTGTAAACAAGAAATTTTTTGGGGGAATAGGGGTGCTGTGCGGGGTAGGCAGGGTGTAAGGGGGATATGGCTTCAAGATGTGAAAAAGACAACTTTCAAGACCGTTTTATTCGCATTTTCTGCTCATATTTCTTTTTTACTACCTATCCCGACCAGCACCCCTATTCACTCCTGGTCCCGTAACTTCCTTGGGGGGTGTGAACAAGAAATTTTTGTTGGGTTTTGTGGACCCAGGGGGGGGGGGTCTAGGCAGGTTTCTGAAAACAGTTTTTTGAAAAGCGTTCGGGAGCTAATCTGCAGATTTACCGAAAATTCGCTACCAAAACGCACTTACTGTGACCAGATTTTTTTCTTATAAACGCATAATATTTCAATAAAATATGCAAAAATGCATTAACAAATTTGTTCTACGAAAATTAGCTAAAAAATTATAGACTGTTAAGCCATAAACTTCACTAAAGCTACAAATAAATATCCAAAAAGGCACCAACTTAACTAAACTGACAGCCAAAGCATCAAAGAAAGGGTCTATTTGAAATGGATATTTTGTAAATATTTTAGTAAAATAAAGGGCAATGACGGTTGGATCTGAAACTTAAGGGTATGCAGAACACTCTCTTTGCAACATTTTCTTTTCACAATCGGTATTTGTTTCACATTCTTTGCCTAAACATTGCCAATTTTGACGTTTAAAATTGCGAGTTTGACGTTTTGAGGAAAACTCCAAAATTTGTTTCTTTAACTGCTCATAAATTCATTGTCTTTAAAGCTAGAGACCTAGATTTTGGTACAGCGTCCACTCTTTATTATACAAACACGCGTACCAAATTTGGTTGCCCTTACTTTGTTATTTACGGAGATATGAATTTTTTTGAAAGAAAACTCAAAATTTTTCGGGAAAACCTGTTCTGATTTTCCTGGCTATCGAACTTATCCAAGCCACTTACAAAAGAAAGGTACTCACCAAATTTGATCAAGATCGGTCCATTATTTTTTGAGTTATCGGTCGGATATATATATATATATATATATATATATATATATATATATATATATATATATATATATATATATATATATATATATATATATATATATACAGATCTCCTCATTAGCGAATTTAAAAAAAAATCGCTAAAAATGCACCACATATTAAAAGGTAAACATTTTTATACACAGCATTTTACGGCTATTTCACAACGTTACGTTACATACACCGAGGGCGAATCTTAAAAGCTGATAATGTTTGTCTCTGTTATCTGTTATATAAAAGGTTGTGCAAGATGAAATTTGTACTAAACAAAAACGTTGAAACTTCTTTTTTTCGCGCCAGATCTAATTTTCTGGAGATAAGGGTTAATAGCATCGGAAAAAAGCCGCTTTACTCTAAGTATAAAACAGTATCACGTCCTTAGGGTAATCCATCCCTACATCCTTTTGAAACCCTGTTTCTGTCGAAGAAAGTTTGCATAAAATTTCACTTAATCCAGATTAACCATTATCATGGGGCGCAATCGAGGGAACCTTGTTCACATGTACGATGAAAATAGAGCGCTCAATAAAAAACTCTAATTGCTTTATAATGTTTTATAGTAGTCAAACAGGACAAAAAAACATTTTGATTTATTGTTGTACGCACGACTAGGGGAATTTCTATTAGTTAGCACTAGGCTGTCTAGATAATACTCCAAAGTTTGTTTTGAAACTTGCCTATGAGGCAAGTTTCGTATGATGATACGAGAGTGTATTGATATTTGGTTCCTTTGACCTCATCATGGATAAGCAAAATATTGCTATACCATAGCAACTAAGAATAACTTCTTAGTAAAGTTAGTGCGACTGTTCGCGTAAAACTGTCAAAGCATAGTTGCGTAATAAAAATGAAAAATAATTTTTAATTTTTACCCATATACGAGGGTATATTGATATTCAGTTAGCCTGGAAACTTTTCAGTAAGCAAAACTGAATTTGGTTGCTATGGTAACGACCATGAAGTCTTAGTGGTAAGTATTCGAAGATTGTCGTCCAAGCGTTAAATAGTGAGAAAACTGTGAATTTTTGAATACGGCAGGTCGGAGATAGCTAGATTTGTACCGTAGAAAGTATAAACTGGGCCTCTCAGTCTCGGAGAGACTTTGGTTACTTATAATTTATTTGTAATAATTTCAAGCAGCCTGAGCATTTAAATATGCGCTAAGCACATCTTTATTTTGCACAAACTTGATTCAAAAATATTTAAGTGTGCTTGGAAATCGTACAAAAGAGGTCCTTCAGCATCGCCTATCTATATAAATCGGGCCTGCGAAGCCCGTCTACGAATAGTTCCTATAAAACAAGTATCGACTTGTTCAAAGCCAACTGCGAGTTATTACAATTAGTCGCGCAGTGCTGAACGGAATTGTACCTGTCTGTGCAAGTTGAAGCCTGCATTACTGCTGAATGTATAAAAGTCAGGTGCAGCTGATTGTCAATCAGTTGAAATAAACGTTGCATTGAGTGAAGTGAGGCACATGTGATAATGGGATAATGGGATCAAAATAGAATGTGAAAAGCATAAGAGTAGATGACGACGGCTATGAAAAAATACTGTTCCAGCAGGCAGCTGAATGTGATGATCTTCCTTTTGGAGCAAGTGATCAGAAGCAGAAAATGATGATACAGAAGATACAAATTTCGAATTGGATTCTGGCGAGTATTCTGAATCCAGTGGTGATGATGGTGACGACAATTTAGAGGATGATGCTGACATATTGGTAATTCCACATTTCCTTCAACGAGTGGCTACATTGTCCCTAGTGGTCTGGACTGGAGCCTGGAACCTCCAGCAAAAAATATATTTCAGCGACATAACATCATTCGGCCTCCGCCAGAACTGGCATAACGCATAGGGCTGTAACACCAAACGAAGCGTTTCAGTTATTTGTAACTCCACGTATTATATGTACAAGAAATTGTGCAATTTACTAATTTAGAGAGAAAACGTCTTTACGTAGCAAAACGAAAACCGTGGACAAATGTAACCGTTGATGAGAATTTTACATTTTGTGTTATACTTATTCATGCGGGAGTTGACAGTAGCTGGGATGTTCCTGCGATAGAACTATTTTGTGCTGAATTTGATAGTCCTATATACCGAACCACAATGTTCAAATTTCGCGTTGAATAAATACGAAGATTCGTGAGATTTGACCACAAGAGAACACGAAATACGCGCTTGGAAACCGATAAATTAGCAATGGTATCCTACGTTTGGGATTTATCCATTTAACAATGGAAACGTACTCGCTTCGACTGTACATACACGAAAATTGGCACGATACAGAGATGAAGGATGAAAAGCAAAATCGTGAATCGCTCCATATTTTGGGAAATCAGTCAATTTGTATATAAGTTCATTGTAAGTATTTTTACATTTTATTGATAAGTATTGATTCTGTCCATGAAATGATCTTAGAAGATTGACGAATTTGGCTGAAACATATAGCAATATCATTGCACATTTCCTATAAACGTGTGCTTTACATTGCTGATCACGACTTGCAATTAAAAAGCTTTCGGCAAAATGGATTCCAAAATGCACCTTATCGCTATTGACGAAATATGACGGGTCTATCATTGCTATGACTCGGAGACTAAAGGGCAATTATATGAATGTAAGCATTCCGGTTCTCCACGGCCCAAAAAAATTCGTGTTCAAAAATGAGCTGGCAAGATTCTTGTTTCAATTTTTTGGGACAATGATGGAATAATTTTTGAATTCTGAATTTTTAAAAGATGAACGCGAATTGATCCCCGTGTAACCCATATCCGGGGTTCATTTCTGTTTTTAGTGCATTTTCATTAAGAAGATTCACTAATAGAGAGGCATCGATGGTGAGACTTTCGGAAAATTTCTTCAAATGAGCGCGAATCAGGGCCCCTGGAACCCATTTTCATGGTCAGTTAAAAAGTTATATATATATATATATATATATATATATATATATATATATATATATATATATATATATATATATATATATATATATGTATGTATCCAACCGATAACTCGAAAACTACTTTACTCATTTGGACCAAATGTGGGAATTACCCTTATTTAGTTAATGGCTTGGATAAGTTCGTTCATCAGATCTTAACGCCAAATTTTTCTTAACAAACAATTAATTTTTTTAAAAAAACGCAATATCTCTCAAATTCTTTAAGTGACTGAAACTAAAATCCACAACTTACAAGAACATAGACAGGCGTAGTTGCGTACCAATTTTTAAGTCCTTTGATCAAGGAAGAGTAAAGTTATTCAAAATTAAAATTAAAATAATCCTCGACATCACTTCAGATTCTCTAATGCAATATCTGCAACGTTGGACAAAGACAGATGACGTTACCTGTACTGCTATGCTATTTAAATAAATTATGGATAAAAATCTAAACAATAAAAGTTACAAGTATCATTGCAAGAATGTAGAACATTGTGAAATGTACGACAGGGACGCCATCTCGCTGCGGAACCAGGTACACAAAATGTTATAGATGTAGACTGTGTACAATCAACTAACAATTTTGTAACTTGTCAGTGAGGCCTATTTCTTTCCTAATGCCGGGACAATGTTTGCTTTCAAAAGCGCAAAATTTTTGCATGCGACTGCAAGCGGCTTGAAAGCTGGCTGACGTTAGACTAAATTTGTTGCAAACAACCCCCAATAAAGTTAAGTGATCAAGAATGAATAGTGGCGCTGGGCGGGGAGGAAATATGAGCGTAAATGCTAAAAAACCAATTAGTCGGACTTTGAAAAGATGCTTTTTTCACATTTTGCAGCAACACCTCCTTTAAACCATGTCTACTCCGCACAACGCCCATATTAGCACAGGCCCAGTAATTTTCTTGGAGGTTGATCCCAAGAAATTTTTCTTGTGTTATATGGTTGTATTCATGCATAAGGGGAAGGAGAACGCCCTGTGTTTTTGGGTGAGGCGACAGAAACCCTCTTGGTCCTGGGGGTTCTTCTTCCCCTTCTGCATGCACACAATGACCCTCAATGCATGAACCACGTGAATTTTTTTATGTTCAGCTTCCTGGCGCATTTTTTGCTGAGTATATTTCCTGTTTATCAATTGTTTTGTTTGAGTTTTGTATCCAAATGACTTTATAAATATTTATGTTAGAGATCATGCCTTTGCTTGCCCTTCATTACCCTATTTTTCACAGTTCCTAATTAAATACAGTAATTTTTATAACTTTTAATATAAGGCTAAATCACTATAATATGTTATTCTTATGAAAATTCACTACCATAACGCACTTGCTGCGCCCCGAACATTTTTATCTGTTTACATATATGTGGCGCATTTTTCCTGTAAAGCTCAATATCGCCGTTATTACTTATACAAGATACGAGAAAAAATTGTATACGTTAATTATAAGGTGCCTGGAGCTACATCTTATAAAATTATTTTGACAATCACAGGGTAGCGCATAAGTCGTTGGTGATACAAAATTTCTTTTTTTTAAATCGAATTATAATGCATGTTTATAGGAAAACAAATTGATAGCTTTCATCGTTTTCAAGTTATTTAAATTGTTTTGCAACTTTTAACATTTTTGGCCATATAGAAAATAATGATACGGCGTTTTTCCCAATAGATAGCAGAGTCCCATGAATATGACGCGTTAAGACGGGTTTTGTTTTATATTGTTCATCGAAAAAATCGAGATGCCGTATACACGGAGGGCGCTGTCAAATAGTGACTGAAATCTAAAAAATTCAAACTGTAGTAACTTATTTTTTTCAAATAGTATAGCTTGTGTTTTGTGTTTCAGAACTGAAGGGCATTCTCTCTGCTTCAAGTTTCATATAACACTCATTATACCTATAGACTAGTTTTGGAAATATTTACAGTTATAATCACATACTATTCCAATTAAGCTGGCCAAGAAAGCGACAAACGACGGAATTACCGAAACATAGAAAATCCCAGTGCAAGATTTCTGGGTGTATCTCAGCAAACAATCACATCAAAAATGGGAAGAGGAATACAAACAAAATACAAAAGGTTTATGTTATAAGCAAATACAACCAACACTACCGGTGAAGCCATGGTTTGCTAAATTAAATTTAAAAAAAAGGGGAAATTTCCATTATTTGCAGATTACGATTTAATCATATAATGGTACCTGTTTACATGCATAAAATAGCCTTAAGAAACGACCCACTTTGTCAGTGTGGAGAGCTGGGGAGCACTCAGCATATGCTACTAGAGTGTAGCTTAAAAAAAACGAGAAATAAATGAATTCTGTAATCAAGTCCATGTTTGGGCGGGTGTTGATTGCCCCTTTAGCTTGCCACAGTTGCTACAAACAAAGCAGAAAAACATATACGATTGGTTGTTAAAACACATAAAAAAAATTAAGCTAGAACCATAACGTGATGAAAACACGCGGCATCTGTAAAGATAGGCATAGAAATAGTAGGCGTATATGTTTGGATATTTATGTATTTGAGTATCTGGGTCGGTTATAGATGTAAGTGTGTATGTGTGTAAATATATATGTATGGGTATATATAGTTGAGTAGTTGAGAGGTAAGAAATAATATATAAATTAACAATAAATTGGTTTTACGATGTGAACAGTATATGTGTAATAATCATTTGTGAGTCATTTAAGTAAATATTGTAAAGAATCATTTGTAAAGCTTAGTTTTAAGATCCGTTGTATCTCCCATTTGTTTATACCTTTATTCACCCTGTTACATATGCTGTTGTATGAGGTACTATCAAAGTATGCTGGTTTTGTTTGTGGCCGCTGAAAGAAGTGATTATCCTAAAATGACCATACCACTTTGCAGTGTTTCATTTATTTTAATTTTAATGTTGAATACCAAGGACTCCCAGAAAATTAATTTGTCATGACTTTGATTTAATGTAAATATTTGATATTTTAATTTGGGGTTAGGTGACAACTCAGATTTACTGTATCAAGAACTTGTGCCAAATACGTATCGTGAACAAGGTAATAGTGAATCAGTTGTTTTATGTCTTTCGGTGTATATAGAGATACTGTATAGAACTGTGTTTCAAAAAAAGATTATTTTCTATTTGATAAGTATTTACTGTTTGTAATTGGTGGTTCTCTTCTTTAATACTGAGAAGTGTAAAAACTATAATTCAAGTCTTTCGTTATTTTGATAGTGCAGAGGTTTGTTGAAATCAACTGCAAGTTTTCATCAAATTATTTATAAAACCACAGCATATTACTAGATACTTGGCCTCAAAATATTCCGATTTGGCCAAACTTACATCAGTAGAAAAGTCCAAATTGAAAGAGATACAGCGTGTTGAAGTGACAAATTGAATTTTTGATTTCCGTTGACATCTAGAAAAATATTTGATGTGTTGTCTTGAAAATTGGTACAGTAGAAGTACAAAAGAGTTTTTCATAATGATACAAAATAATTCAGATCCAATTTGATTTAATCGGATAGATAGCGCTGCTGGCGGTACCCTACTACGGTGACTTGATGGAGACAGTGTGGCCATTAGGTGGTATCATTTTGGGCGATTCGGCCGCCATGTTTTCTCCACATTTGACATTGAGCTTGGGGAAGAGGTAAAAAATTGCAGGTAATGATGAACTGGTGCATTTTGGAAGAGAGCTGTATGGAACCTTTTCTGTTATTATTGTTCGCTCCTAATAGACTAGTCGCAATGTTTCCTATTCAGATACGAATCATTAAAATTGTTATAAAATAAATTTCCTAGTCAATAGATGTATAGAAGCTGTTTATGTTGTGAGGTTGGCTGCATTGCCGCCAGACCTATCTGATGTGGTACAAAATCCGCCATGACTTATCCAAACACAAACAGTGTTTGTTTTTGTTTACATTCATTATTTCCCTGTAGGAAGTAGTGAGTACAGGAGTTTTTAAGTTATTTTAGCTTGTTCAGTTATCAATTAGGACTTTAATTAAAGACATTCAAGTTTTTTTCAAGACTGGAAATTATATTCCGGCAGTTGTTTTCTTTTGTCCACAAAATATAAAATTGATATTATTCTTTGTTGAGAAAATGTTAAAAAAAAAACCCTGGCCCAGTCTGTGTGTTTTCTGAGCCTTGAAGGGTCCCTAGGCGATTCGTGTCCCCGTGTATTCCCGACTGATTGATTTAAAAAAAACATTGAAAAAAAAACTGAAAAAACTTTAATAAACAAAAAACTGAAAATAATAAATTTAAAAAAAGGGAAAAAAAAGGAAGCAAAAAAGGACCAATTAGAAATAAAGGAAAAAAAGAAAAGAAAAAAGAAAAAAAAAAAGAAAAAAAAAAGAATAAATATGTTAATTGGTAAGAATATTGTTGTACTCAGCTTAGTTAATTATATTCAAAATAATTGTAGTAATAATAAAAACTACATAATGGCTGGAGCCACGATGGAACATTTTATAGAAAAATACGTGCATGACCTAACGCTCGACAGGAAAATTAAATCTGACAATGGGCTAATGAAAAATTATCCGCAGCCAAAAAAAAAAAGCGCGAACAACAGCAACAACAATACTATTCTAATAACCGATCAGATTATATGATTATTTGGCGAATTTTCCAAGAGAAATAGTAAAATAGTTAAATTAACTCTATACGCTTATAGTTTCATAGTATATAAATAGTTGATAAAATGTTTTCACAAATGTCTAATAAAACTTTATCTTTATTATATAGGGTGGCGCATTGAAAACGAAACAACAGATTTGCGTCCAGAAATTTTTTTTTAAGAAACGCTGAAACATGTCAATTTTAGTATTTTTATTTAGGGGGTCATGTTTTGACATAAAACTCAACTTTGTCACATCTACCCCTTAAGGGTAGTGATAACAGCCCTTATATTTTAAATAGGGAACATGGGTCGAGTGTTACATCATTTCAAAGCTATTCATTTTCTGAATTCAGCACACAAATTTTTTTGGAAGTTTTATTAACTCGTTTAAAAATTATTCACAGTTGAAGATGCAAAAACGCATTTCACTCATTCCGATAAGAAATGTGCTGATAGTCAATGTTTTGTTGGTTTGTTAACAAAAAATTGACTATCAGAACATTTCTTATCGGAATGAGAGAAATGCGGTTTATTATTTCAGTTTATCGGTCGGTTTGATACTTGTTAGTACTACCGAAAATTAATTTAACAATGGTGTATTCTGTAGAAGAAACACTTGAAATAATTACTCTTTTTTTCAAAACGATGACTGTGCCAACCGTACCGCAAATTTGTTTAATGAACGACATCCGAACAGACTTATAAACAGAAAATACCTTTTGGAGTTAGTTGCAAAGTTTCGAAAAAGTGGTTCAGTAGCCAACAAAAATCGGGATCCTAAACGTGAATTTCCGATTAGAAATGAGACTACTGAGATTGAAGTTTTGGGACAAATTGCTGCAGACCCAACTTTGAGCACGAGAAAATTCGCCACTGTTTCAAACATCAAAAGAAGAACTGTTCAGCGAATATTGAATCATCATAAATTTCACCCGTATGAAATTCATCTTGTACAACAAATGAATGAAGATGATTTTGATCGCCGGCTGGAGTTTTGTAAAATTATGACTGCACAAATAGCTGATAACTGGAACGTTCTGTTCAATATCTGTTTTTCAGACGAGTGTACGTTTTTATTAAACTCTACAGTCAATCGTCATAATTGTCGTTATTGGGCAGATAATAATCTAAGAAATTTTCACGAAGTCCACACTCAAACTCCACAGAAATTGAATGTCTGGACTGGCATTTTTGGAGACCGTTTAATCGGAGTGATTTTTCTTGATGGCAATTTGAGTGGCGAAACGTATTTGGAGTTACTAGAAGATATCCTTTACCCTCTACTAACTGATATTGTTGAAAATGATGATCTCTATCAAGAAAATCAATTAGTGTTTCAACAAGATGGAGCTCCCCCGCATTTTTCACAATGTGTTAGGGAGTTTTTGAACAGACAGTTTCCAGAGCAATGGGTTGGGCGTAGAGGTGCTATTGAGTGGCTCCCTAGATCACCGGATTTAACTCCTTTGGACTTCTTTCTATGGGGCCACTTAAAGAGTAGAATTTTCGCAACAGAACCGAAGCCTCTGGAAGAACTACGACGACGCATTGTTGAAGAATGCCGTCTAATAACTCCACAATTGCTCCAGAATGTCAGAGCTCGTTTTGAACAAAATGTGTACTTTTCTATGGAAGCTGGTGGTCAACAATTTGAAGACTTACTTAACTGAATAAACATTTCTTAACGTTTGGTTTTGTTTTTAGTTTTTTTTAACGAAAAATTGACTGATTAGTGCATTTCTTATCACAATGAATGAAATACGTTCTTGCAACTCCAACTGTGAATATTTTTTAAACGAGTTAATAAAACTTCCAAAAAAATTAGTGTGCTGAATTCAGAAAAGAAAGAGCTTTCAAATGATGTAACACTCGACCCATGTTCCCTATTTAAAATATAAGGGTTGTTATCACCACCCTTAAGGGATTGATGTGACAATATTGATTTTTATGTCAAAACATGTCCCCCTCAATATTAAAATTGACGTGTTTCAGCGTTTCTTAAAAAAAATTCTCTGGGCGCAAATCGGTATGTTGCGTTTTCAATGCGCCAGCCTGTATATCACTTACTATAGTGACATACTTGAGTAATGTTCTTACTTCTGACCGCTTGCGACATGAAAATACGAGTCTTGGCCGCTTATATTTTTCTTTACTTCCACTGATCCAAATTTCCGTGAAAAGTTAAAAAAAATCTGTTAAAATTTTCTTTTTTCAATCTTAATTACAGATAAGTTACCTATATAACTTGAATTGTATATATTCTTTTAGCAAATTTTTGTGTAAATAATAGTGAGTTTGCGTAGACATTTTTTGTGTTTCTGTAGAAATCATTATTTGCAAGATTTTTGTGAAATGTTGGTAATTAATAATAACTGTTTAATAAAGTATTGTAAAAAAATATTTTCGGATTTTCGTGAAAAACAGTGTTTGCAAACTTTCATGCAAATTTTGTTTGAAGTTTCTTCGAAAAGTTTTTTTGTGAACAATTATATTTTGGCAGGTGGGTAAATAGGTTTTAGAGGTGAGTTGGCCATGATAGTAGGGCCAGTTTTTTCGGAAACATTTAAAGTTTATTTTCGGAAAATGAAACTAAATGTAGGTACTGGGAGTCTTTTTAAATGAAACTTGCGTGATAAATTTCCTTAAAGTTACAAAATGTTTCTGAAGGAAAATGTAATCCCTCTTAGAAAAGTAACGTACCTACCAAATTAAAAACGTGGTAGTTATTTTTTCTAATTAATCGCTTGTTTTAGTTAACCCAATAGAACCGTTTTTTTTTTACAAATTTATAGGTACCTGTCTCCGAAGACCAATACGTTATTACACATCGTCAATACGTGTGGAATATGGCATCGGCCACAAAAATGTACAAAATGTTTTTTCACTTAAACGTCTTAAAACATATAGAAAACATGATTTGAAAACGAAATGTTTGTGTGTCTGTCGGTCAGTGAATGCGCCTGTTTGTAGCCACGACCACTTCGGATTGTTTTCGGGTAAATTCGCTCCAGGGGTAGGGGTTGAATGGGGGAGGGGTGATATAGTGAAAATTGGCATTTTTCCCTTAACATTCGAGTAATATAACGTTTTAGGGTTTGTTTACTAGAAAACTTTCAATGTCATGAAACATCTGGTATTCTCTGCTGAAATTAAATTAAGGTTTTAATGAGAGTGGGTGGAATATCGGTGACAGAGATTTCGATTTTTTTAATAAAACGACGTAAAAGGTCTCAAAACATATAGAAAACTTCATTCCGGAATGACATCTTTTTTGTCTGTCGGTCGGTCGATCTGTCGGCCTGTAAGTCTGTCTGTTAATAGGCGCACTAACTTTCCAACGAATTGAGGTACAAATTTGGTGTCCGGTTAGCAACCGACAAGGAAACGCTTCCACTTCCAATTGTTCTTGGGTAAAATCGCTTCAGGGGTTGGGGGATATATGAGTAATAATAAAACTCGAGTAATACATATAACGTTTCAGAAGTTTGTAGGTACGGGAATACGAATATTTTCTTTGTGGTCATGTCATGGACCCTACAGTCCTTTCATGATAATCTCTTTCTAAGGAAAGTAGATTATCACAGCTATGTGGAAGTTATGATTCGATTTGCAGCACTATTTTTTTAAATGTAATGCACTTGCTGTTTTATATACATTGTACTTTATATCAATCTCTAACAAAACAACACAAGAATTTTAATGGCTCAGTTATCATAATGTGCACATCCAACTCAAGCATAAATACTTCTTATTTTTAGGTTTAAATATAACAAACAAACTGCATTTATATGGAGACGTGAGTCTTTCGTTTACAATGTTTATTTAATTCATGCTTTTAATTCTTTGTATCTTCTCATATTCTTATGACACTTATGAATGAAATACTTAAGGTCACTGCATTTGCCAAAATTAAATTTTCAGTGCGGCATCTCTTAGAAAACGGCTGATCTACAAATGATTGCGACAGGCCCTACATTTTGGCGAAATAATTAAGGAATATCATGTATTACATTTCAGTTTCAATTACGTTTTTATTTGGAATCCAAATGAGCCTAAATTTAGGAAATTTATTCGTGGGTCACCTATGTTCCACGCAGTGAGTGCTATTTAACAAATTCTGTAACAAAAAACTGTAAACAAAAACGTTATATTTTTTCTTTACAAAAGCGATATTTTCTTTTAAAAAATTCCTTATTGCCTTCCTTGAACCCTAAATCCTTCCACTAGATACTATATTCTCAATCTAAAGCTTTAAGTGGCACCTTTCATCAAGCAACAAAAATATAGCGTATTTTAGACATTTAATTGAATGCCGCACTTAAAACAACAATCACTCCACTAGAGAACATTCGTTCCTTTTTAATTTTATGTCATTCTACGGTGATAATTGTCCAGAAACGTACTAATTAGTTTCGGAATTTTAATGGCCGAGATGTCTCGATCGCTTATTCGGGTAGTATTTTGTACATGTGTTATTTGCTTGAATTATAAATGATGTGGTATGTAATAATCCATGTATCACAGATGACAGCCTGTCTTTGTCAGGCATTGGTCTTCAACCACTTAAATCGTTTAAATTCATGTCCTTTAGATTTTATTCTTAATTTAAGAAAAAATCGAGATTTTGGAAGGAAAATCACTTAAAATTTACTAAAGATGTTTATTTACACTATTTCTAGCTACGTGTAAAGTTTCATTCTAGTTCCTATAATATTTTGAAATATGTACCGTTTTCAAAAATATGTGTCTATTTTCTTGAAAAAAAAAAAAATAAGCCGTTGGAAGTGATTAGAAGAGACCAGTATGTATTATATCATTTGTTGTTGCCATGTATGTATAATTTTTCGAGAATTTACTCGTACAGTAACGGAGAATTACATTATTATATTTGCCGACCTAGAGTTTAGGCACTCTAAGCACTGCATCAGATTTTGTTAACAGATAATCCTATTTAATTAGCATACTGAAAAAGGGGTAGATTCTAATTACTATTTAGCTTGGCGTGCTGCGGTTTATTTATTCATTTGTTGTGGCAAAAAGTTGGTTGAACAATGCCTGTTACAAGTTTTTCCTTCGCATTACAGTTGTAAACTACACATAGTAAAATGTTAAATGAGGACATTTTATGTTATGTTCTGCTGCTGTTTTGGCATTGTCTTAAATTATGGTATCAATGTATATATATATATATATATATATATATATATATATATATATATATATATATATATATATATATATATATATATATATATATATATATATATATATATATATATATATATATATATATATATATATATATATATATATATATATATATATATATATATATATATATATATATATATATATATATATATATATATATATATATATATATATATATATATATATATATATATATATATATATAGTATCACGAAGACTTTATATTATATGTTATTTTTAAAAATGTAAAGAACACATTCCCAAAGTTTCCTATACTTAAGTTTTCTATGGTATCCTATTCAACTAAAATATGTGTTTCTCTGTCGTTTCCGGTTACACCGGAAGTGGATACTAACTTCGTTATTATTAATAAAACACCCTATATATTTTTACATTTCTAGATTTCCAATATTTAATGACACATATAGCATATCCCTTACAAACATGTTACGGTTAAAACGCTAACCATTTATTGTTGGACAACTGAAGACAATCTAAAAAGTATTGATGCAGCAAGTGTGCTACGGTAGCAAATTTTTATTTAAAACGTTCAAATAACGTACAGTTCAAAAATTTTTCGTACAGGTGTCCCATGTTGGTTTCAATTGCTGGGTATCTCGGTTATTAGTAAAGACAGAACCTTGTGGTTTTCAGGAACAACATTGTCATAGCCCTCTTAGTTTTCGAGCTACAGGGCGATATTGAAAATATTGCACTTTCAGGTATTTCAGTTTTCTGATAATTTGTCAAAAAGGTAAAAATGAATCCTTTTAGAACTTTTTACTTAGAATATAGTGGCGTAGTTAATTTTTTCTAATTAGTGTTTTTGAAATGTTGACCAATGATTCTTTTTTTAATGGGACAGCATGTATATTTGTCAAGAAATTAATTTGTATTTTCACAAACTTTTCAAAAATATCATTATGGGTCTATTTTAATAAACAACAACAAAAAATCCCAATTTTCATAATTCGTAATCAAAATTTTGCTGTATAGTATGCAAAAAATGATGTTGTTTGTCGTTTACTTGGAAGCAAGTGACAGTTCCCAAAGTTTGTTCTATGCCGTGTCACTGATTGTCTTAATTATAATTTTGTTTTTCATTTTCAAATTTGGCTGTTTTTTTAATGTATTTACTGTGTGAAGGTATATTTGTGACATTGGCAGTGCACCAAACTTTTGAACATTTTGAGAAATACGATATGTTTTATATGTATGCTAATGACAGTTCTGTCGAGGCTATACCACCTTTTTGACCACCACTACCACTTGTTTTATATTAAGTAATGAAATTGTTGAAGCGGCATCTGGGATGTATTTTAACAGGTAAATAGTTGGTTTTCAGTTATGTTTAAATATTCTTACGTCATTTTTATTTAGACATATAGAAAGGAGGCAATCCAATACATATACTTTTTACTGGATAAGAAAGAATTTACTTGATCATCATCTTTTAACAAACCTCGTTCAAAACCATACAATAAAGAAAATCGAGAGGTTGAGGAAATCATAGTTTTATCTAATGTAGGAGCTTACCCTACAAACCGCTGTAGAGACATTGAAAGGAGCGTATGGATTCCAAAAGCTAAAGTTCAAAAAATTCTAAGAAGACAAATACCCATCCTACAAATTTAGGCTCATCCCACATCTACGCTCTACGACCCTGCTCAAGGTCGGATAGTCTTCTGCAATTGGTATCGGGAAAGATGTGATATGATTAGGGATTTTGCCATGAGGATTATATGGTCAGACGAAGCTCATTTTAGCAATTCTGATATACTCAATAGGCACAATAGCAGATTCTGGTCCCGGGAAAACCAACATCAAATATTTCCGATAAGACAGCTGGCAGGTCCCAATAACAATCTTCACAAACATAGTTAATAGCAGGTTTGATGATCTCAGGACCATCATTTTCGTCTATATTATACCGTTTTCTCTTATGTTCTGGATCTGTGACTCCAGAATCATTACTATCATCGTACAACATGTTGATAAAATTATAATTATGTACACCGAGTATCTTCAACATTTAGATTTGAACTAACCTTACTGCTGCATGCTTTGTTGTTAAATAGGTTTCGCTGCCCTCTTCCCCCCTCTTCATGTAATCTCATTGGTTGTATTTTCCTGTTTGGCTTCTGTGTAAACTTTAAAAATCTATTGCGATCACATATGATTTTCTCCATATAAATGGGAGGGGGAGGGGGGAGTAGTTCCCCGCCCGCAAACATTCGGTGTTTGTTTACTTCGATTTCATCAAGATGGGCACCATGTTGCCAAATTTGGTTTCTACTCGTCGAGAAAGTAACATTATACCAAACACTATACCTCTACGTCACTTAATAGCAAAGTTGCATCGCGCCACATTTTTGAATTCTACTCATCAAGACGAGTAACATGATACCAAACACTATACCTCTACACCGCTTAATAAAAAAGTTGGGTGTGCGCATGCTAAACCGCCATCTGCGTACGCCACACCACCAATAATCAAAATGGCGGATTCTCTTAAAAATTTAAATTTTTCGCGTTTTTTCACTTCCGGTCGGCCATCCTAGACGCCATCTTCGATCGCGTCATCTCAGGTTTGCCCCCCTATTAGCCCGCCGTCCAGTGACGTCACTCCGGCACTTCTCGCCGGCTCATTGGCCGAGTGGAGAAAGTGGAGGCTCTAGAACTCTTCATCTATACCTACTTTGGTCTAAATGTGTCTTGCTGCATATTAGGAACACAAATAAAATTTTATATATTTGGGGGAAACTTAACAGCTAATACCTACGTTAAAATCTTAGAGACATCTCTACCTGAATTGCTGGATGATATTCCTTTAGCGCATGTAAACGGAATTAATTTTTAACATGAAGGGCTCCTGCAAACAATTCTCAAATGGCCAGGTTACTTCTGGGGAATAATTTTCCAAATCAATGGATCGGAACTAATGGGCCTATAAGAAGGCCCACTAAGTCCGCAGACTTGTCTATATTGGATTTTTTTTTCTATGGGGATATCTGGAGAATAGAATTTACAAAGTTCATTAGAATAATATTCAAGATATAGGAAAATCAATAAAATAAAGTTTTTGCTACTTACAGAATTTACCCACTGTTTTGCTTAATTTCTTAAAACAAATAGGAGAAGTATGCAAGGCGTGCGTACAACAAAATGGAAATAATTTTGAACAGTTCTTTTCATTTACTAGATTACATTAGTGCTTACGTTACGATTTTCAAAATCTTTGCTGATAGGCTTATTGAGTAATAATTGTTTCTTATTTCTTTTCGTTACATAAATCTAGGTAGGTAGGACGGTTTTGTGAAAAATTAGCAATAAACATATTGATAAATAGCTGTTATTAAATAATCTTCACGATTTATTGTTAGCATATAGAAATAATTAATACCCATAATGTTATATATTGTTGAGAATCTTGAGAAAATGCGAATAAACAGCTTTATGGGGAAATAAGGACCAAATATAATTTGCTTTTGAGGAAGTCGAGAGCAAATGTGGCAACTGAAGCTATCCAAAAGTTTGACAATAAATCAAAAACAATTTGGCAAATTATAAATCGTGAAACAGGTAAATAAGTAAGATCTTGAATTCTGAAACTAATATATCAGCAAATACATTCAATGAATTTTTTACATCCCATGCAGAGAGGTTGGTAAATAATGCAGTGGGAAATAAATTAAATTCCCCAGAATCTTATTTCTCTGGGATTCAAAGTCCAGCGAACTCTTTTTTCATAAAACCAGTTGTTGAGGAGGATGTCAGGAATGCTATCAATAAACTTAAAAATACAAAATAAAAGTATATATTTGGTATGGACTCGTATGTCGTCAAGAGGTCTGGGGATTTTATTACTCTGCCACTGACACATATCTTTAATATCTGCATCACGCAGGGTTGTGTCCCTGCGTTGATGAAGTGTGCGAAGGTACTTGCGTTTTTCAAGAAGGGGGACTGCAATTATCCTGGCAATTTTAGGCAGGTTTCAGTTTTGCCGATACTCTCAAAAATCTTCGAATTTCTTATTTTCCTACAACTTTATAGTTACTTTGAAGATAACCAACCATAATTTCTTGACAAATGTACCGGTTGTCTCATTAAAAACCAAACATTGGTCAATATTACAAAAACAGTAATATTTAAAAAAAACTAACCACGCCACTATATTCCACGTAAAAAGTTATAAAAGGATTCGTTTTTACCCTTTGACAAGTTGTCAGACAACTGAAATACAAGCGGTACCTGAAAATGGAATATTTTCAATATCGCCCTGTGAAAACTAAGAGGGCTATGACAATTTTGTTTGCGACATATTTCGTTTCACAAAAAAGTAGCTAAGGTTCTATTATTACTAATAACCGAGATAACCAGCAATTGCAACCAAAATGGGTCATGTACATGAAATTGTGTTTCCGAAAATAATTAAGGTGGTTTGATAAAAATTTGTGCACATGTTGTCTTAATAAAGGTCTTAGTACATACCAAAACAAAAAATTTGTATATCTTCGGAAATAAAAGTATGGCAACTAAAGTTGGTACACGGGTTTATTTCATAAAAAGGAAACTATATAACAAGATTTACATCTGTAAGGTAAAAGAAAAAATGTTATAGACATTCAAAGAAAAAAATTGGGGTTTTCCTCTTCAAACGTCATAGTCGCGATTTGAAACGTCAAAATTGGCAACCTTCAGGCAAAGAACCTGAAACGAATACGGCTTATGTAGAGAAAATGTCGCAAGGGGTGTGTTTTACGCGCTTAAACTTACATTTCAACCGTCATTGTCCTTAATTATACTAAAATATTTCCCGATTATTCATTTTAAATAGACCCCTTCTGTAATGCCTTGGCAGTGGTTTTAGCTATAGAGTTTTTATTATTTAAAAGTCTATAATTTGTAGCGAATTTTCGTAGAAAAAATTATCTACTGGAGAGACCGCGACTTTTAAATTTCGTAAAGATGTCTTCAAATGAGCGCGAACTAGCCTCCGTAAAAGCCTTATTATCACAATCACCACCTATTTCATATAACACCGCTTACGCTATTTATTTTTCACTGTAGAGCAGTTTAATTTATTTTTATTTATCCGATATTTAATCAATGTTTCAGTTTATTAAGAACAAATTTTAGTTTAACTACACCTTCTAAATATTATTCAAAGTGGAAATAAATAATGTAAAAGACGACAGATTATCAATCGTCACCGACCCGTTCAAATTATTAGCTGCCGAAGGCAGCTCGGCACAAAGAAAACAGGTCCAATTAAGAGAGTGGAAAGTCCCCTTCTGCCCTTAGGCTCACTTGCACTCGAATATATCCACTGAAGTCTGCCTTGGCCGAAGATACACTACATCCAGCAACTTAGCGAGTCCGTGCAACCACTAGGTAAGCCTCCATGGCAGACCGTCAACCGCTTCTAATGATTCATTTTGACGCTGGCGCCCGAGAATTAGATAACACATTAGAAAACTAATATAAATCCTAAGGGAAAAACCCGTTAGAGAAAAAAACACACGTCGCAACCTCTATCCCTCAATTGATTCAATAAAGCTTTAAAAAAATCAGTAGTTACTAACATTTCTGCGTACAATTTTTGGCGTAAAAACCCTAGTAGTTAAACTCACGCCGCCTTTGTATCAGCAAGGTACAGGTGCAATCAAATAATCGATCAGCCCAAAAATGACTTATACAAAACCCGACATTTCTGGCCAATCGCAAAAATATAGGTACAAATTTCAACACCAGCTCCTTTCCTCTTCTGGCTTCAAATGATATAGTATTCGCTCTATCGTCAAGAAAAAGCTGATGTATTTGCCCGTGTATTTGCTTTTTACTAAATACAGATGTAGATACTACTTGTTTTGTTTCACAAGGGTTTGTTCTCTTCTCTGTAACAGTGCTTCGGTGGTTCAGGGGTAAGAACGTGTGCCTTTGAACCGAAGGGTACTGGGTTCGATGCGAGGGTTCTTCTTTCACTTTTTCAGTAAAAACTGTAACATTAACATCAACTGAGGTTCTGGCAGTGTATTTGAGCAAGTTGAATGTCTACACGTTCATCCCCACGGAGCGGGCGTAAAGCCGCCGGTCCCGTGTACATGCGATGTTGGGCACGTTAAAGATCCCTACCCTCCTTACAGAAAGGCAGGTGTTCGGCAAATTTTCCAGGATAGTGAGGTGAAACTGCTCTCTCTGACGTCGGTGGTTGGCCATAGTCGCTGAAATAGGCCAACGTTAAAGAAACAAAACACACTCACTGTATAATTCAGAAAAAAAGGTTAGCGAATGTGGTTGGTCTAATTACCCGTTACTCCACGCCGGAAGGACCAGAGGAACTGTTCTTTGTAAGTACATATTTATAATAGATGCACGTGTTAAAACAATAACGATTTATTCTACTAGTTATCAATTTAAGTACAAAGTGAATACGGGTGTTGTGACCCAATAACGATACCACAAACGGTGACTTACAAATAGACTGAGACGGGTAGGCTGACGTGATCGGCACGTAGTCGTCTCGCTGCATCCAAAGAGGTTGACCACGGTGATGCAATTGTCTAGGTGACAATGCACTCACAAGCACGTGGTGCACTTCGGTCACGGGTCCGCCGCTCGCTGCAAAAGGGCTTCCTGCACACGAGGCGCACGTACTGCTACAATGACCAGGAAGCTGTATGGACTGGTGACTGGCTCACAAGCACGTGGTGCACTTCGGCCACGGGTCCGCCGCTCGCTGCAAAAGGGGGTTCCTGCACACGAGGCGCACGTACTGCTACAATGACCAGGAAGCTGTATGGACTGATGACTAGTTATCGCTGCTTCACTTGATTGGTGATCTGTGTCATCTATATTTTTATAACAGTTCTAATTTTTCATGACATTATTTTGTTGTCACAACAAATCTGATAACAAGTGACGCTGGCCGCCAACTCACACGGGGATAGTCTCACTCATGGTGGGGATTAAACGATACCAGAACACAACACCCACACTTCTCTGTAACCGTTCTACGGCATAATCTGTCTGATTGTCCCGTAGAACTGTGAGACCGGTTTCAGAGAAGAAGAGAAGCACTTGTGAAGCTAGAGAAGTAGTCACTACATCTGTATGTAGTATTAATCACTTTCACCAAGTAAGAGCAACATCAATTAATGAATATTTGCTTTTAACTTCACGCTTGACCCGCAGGGAATGAGCCGACTAACTATTCCAACTGTAGAGCCAAAAATTAGGTAGAACATGTTTTAGACTTTGTATTGTTAATCACCTTTGGGAAAACTTAGACATCAGAGAGTCATCAGGATCCGATGAATCCCAGCAGTAGTTTTTAAAATGTGTGCTCCTAAACTGATTCCAATTTTATGTCGCCTCGTTTCGATGAGGGTATTTCCAACTTCCTGGAAACCAGTCCAAGTTCAGCTTGTTTCCAGAAAGAGAAACAAGTTCGATGTGGAGAAATATCGTCCAATTTCTATTCTGTTAGTATTGCCTAAAGTTATGGCAAAAGTTACCAATAGACCTTATAAAATAACTCGGAGGGTCAAACATCCTAGACAATTGCCAATACGGCTTCTTTAGAACCGATTTACTAGCGATACATACGCCACTCATCTTTGTAGTTCTATTCTAGAAAAATTTATAAAAGATCATGCAATTGGGTTGTACGTTTCCAAGCATTTGATTGGGTTTAGCATGCGGCTCCCTTAATAAACCTCCATCACACGGATTGCTTTCGAAAATCTCTTTTTGAATAATGCCTCAGAACACATTTATTGCCTCTTATCGAGGAAATGTGGCTTACAAGACTGTTGCCCAGTTTCACAAAGCTCGATTAAATATTTAACGGACCGTTAGTTCACCATTGCTTTAGATGACCAATGATAGACAATGATTCGAGTTTGTTGCCATGACAACCAAATCATCTTTGTAGTTCTGTTCCATAAAAATTTGTAGAAGGTTACGTAATTTCGTTGTGCGTTTTCAAGCATTTCATTGGGTTTGGCATGCAGCTCCCTTAATAAACTTCCATCACACGTATTGATTTCGAAAATCTCTATATGGATAATGCCTCAAAATACATCATTGCATCTTATCTAGGGAAAGTGACTTACAAGACTGTTGCCTAGTTTCGCAAAGCTCGATTAAACCGAGACAGGCCGTTAGTTAACCATTGCTTCAGATTGTTACTGCCCAAAGAATATATACTGTCTGAATTGAGTATAGCTATTGCAGGGCATCTTTGCTGGCATTTAAATGTTTCCAGTATTGCAAAGGCAGCAACAAAGAAGCTTGGGTGTCTGTTTGAAGTTATAATTTTTCATCACAGCAGTCTTTTACGCTGTATAAAACCCATAAACGTCCACAGTTTGAGTAATATTCTCATATCTGGGGTGCTACCCCAAAGATCAACTTGTTCCTCACAGATTCTATGGAGAAACGACCTCTTCGCCTTATAGGACGTTCATCTATCACAGCTAATCTTACTTCTCTAGACCACAGGAGAAATATAGGAAATCTATGTCTCTTCTATCGATACAATCGTCAACATTACATCTCAGAAATTGCTTTGTTAGTACCTCCGCTTGCAACGTTTAATCAGAAAACCCGTCCTGGTTGATAGGTGCATGGTATTGGTGTCAAATTACCCACTTATCCAACAATTTGTTACAATTCCTCATTCTCCCCGCGAGAGCTAAGCTTCGAAAAGCCCTCCCGGCAAAGATATCTCCGAAGTCATAGAATCTCAAACTATTCAAGGCGCAAGTAACTACTCACCTTGTGACACGACAATCTAATTCATGATGCGTTAGATACAAAGGCTTTGCCTTTCAAGGGCTAGAAAAATATATACAGGGTGGCGCATTGAAAATGAAACAGACCAATTTGCGTCCAGATAATTATTTTTTTTAAGAAACGCTGAAACACGTCAATTTAAATATTGAGGGGGACATGTTTTGACATAAAATTCAACTTTGTCATATCAACCACTTAAGGGTTCTGATAACAACCCTTATATTTTAAATAGGAAACATGGGTCGAGTGTTACATCATTTGAAAGCTCTTTCTTTTCTGAATAGCACACAAATTTTTTTGGACGTTTAAAAATTATTCACAGTTGGAGTTGCAAGAACGTATTTTATTCATTGTGATAAGAATTGCACTAATTAGTCAATTTTCCGTTAAAAAAACTAAAAAACAAAACCAAACGTTAAAAAATATTTATTTAGTTAAGTAAGTGTTCAAATTGTTGACCACCAGCTTCCATACAAAAGTACAAATTTTGTTCAAAACGAGCTCTGACATTCTGGAGCATTTGTGGAGTTATTAGACGGCATTCTTCAACAATGCGTCGTCGTAATTCTTCCAGAGACTCCGATTCTGTTTTCTGTGCGAAAATTCTACTCTTTAATGGCCCCATAGAAAGAAGTCTAAAGGAGTTAAATCCGGTGATCTAGGGGGCCACTCAATAGCACCTCTACGCCCAATTCATTGCTCTGGAAACTCTCTGTTCAAAAACTCCCTAACACGTTGTGAAAAATGCGGAGAAGCTCCATCTTGTTGAAACACTAATTGATTTTCTTGATAGCGATCATCATTTTCAACAATGTCAATTAGTAGAGGGTAAACGATATGTTCTAGTAACTCCAAATACTTTTCGCCACTCAAATTGTCATCAAAAAAATTGGTCCGATTAAACGGTTTCCAAAAATACCTGTCCAGACATTCAATTTTGTGTGTGGACTTCGTGAACATTTTTTGGATTATTATCTGCCCAATAACGACAATTATGACGTTTGGCTGTAGAGTTTAATAAAAACGTACACTCGTCTGAAAAACAGATATTGAACAGAAAGTTCCCGTTATCAGCTATTCGTACAGCCATAACTTCACAAAACTCCAGCCGCCGATCAAAATCATCTTCATTCAGTTGTTGTACAAGATGAATTTTATACGGGTGAAATTTATGATGCTTCAATATTCGCTGAATAGTTCTCTTTATGTTTGAAACAGTGGCCAATTTTCTTGTACTTAAAGTTCGGTCTGCAGCAATTTGTCCTAAAACTTCAATCCCAGTAGTCTCATTTCTAACCGGAAATTCACGTTCAAGATCCCGTTTTTTGTTGGCTACTGAACCACTTTGTCGAAACTTTGCAACTATCTCCAAAATGTATTTTCTGTTAGCATGTCTGTTTTGATGTCGATCGTTAAACAAATTTGCGGTACGGTTGGCACAGTCATCGGTTTTGAAAAAAAGAGTAATTATTTCAACTCTTTCTTCTACAGAATACAACATTGTAAAATTAATTTTCGGTAGTACTATCTAGTATCAAACCGACCGAAAAAACTGAAATAATAATCCGCATTTGTCTCATTGCGATAAGAAATGGTCTGATAGTCATTTTTTTGTTTACAAACCAACAAAAGATTGACTATCAGCACATTTCTTATTGGAATGAGTGAAAAGCGTTTTTGCATCTTCAACTGTGAATAATTTTTAAACGAGTTGATAAAACTTCCAAAAAATTAGTTTGCTGAATTCAGAAAAGAAAGAGCTTTCAAATCATGTAACACTCGACCCATGTTCCCTATTTCAAATATAAGTGTTGTTATCACCACCGTTATGGGGTTGATGTGACAAAGTTGAGTTTTATGTCAAAACATGTCCCCCTCAATATTGAAATTGACGTGTTTCAGCGTTTATTAAAAAAAAGTATCTGGACGCAAATCGGTCTGTTTCGTTTTCAATGCGCCAGCCTATATATTAAAATTAAAAGATTCGTCTTATCGTAATGGGTAAATATGATATCTAGAGAGTAAGTGCGCTATCTGGGTCGTTATAACTGACTAATCTGCTATAAATCGTACCTTGGACTTGCTTATGTATAAATCTATCCAATTAACTGACTAGTAGATAGTATCTTGAGAACACAGTAATACAGACAATGTGGATAGACGTTATTAAATTTCACTGTCTAATCGAATCAGTTAAACAGCAAACGGAAACACTAATACGTATTGAGTTCTTGTAGATTCTAGTTAATCCTTCTCTATTCCTCTTGTGTTCTTGAAGGTTCTCTTGAACAAAAGTGGATATTGGACAGGATCAGTTTCATTCAATCTTAATTGCAAGACAAAGGGAGAAAGCCCAAGTTGCGCTATTTTCCAGCGTTGTCAGTTTTGTAGATTTAGATTTTTGGCGTTAGTTGCAGGAAGATTAATAAGAAGGAGACATGTTTAAGTGGTAATAGCAAATACGAATAGATGCGCTCCCTTAGATTTTATTTATTTTGTAATTAAATAGTTGGATGTTATATAAAGCTGTTAAACAACGAACAAATTTCGTATATAGTGTGGCCAACTGAAAACTTTTCGCCTACAATTTCTCCATTGTGGCAAAAAGAAGCAAAAGCAGTCGTTCAAACACGTCAATTTTAGTGAATTTTCTTTTTAAAAATTGACTAATGAGGAGATCCCGACTTTAAATTTCTTCAAATTACCGCGAACTAGGTCCTCTAGAATCCATATCCAGGGTCAGTTTCAACTTATATATATATATATATATATATATATATATATATATATATATATATATATATATATATATATATATATATATATATATATATATGTCTGTATGTATTTATCACACTGATAACTCAAAAGATAATAGTCCACTTTTGATCAGAATTGGCACATACTTTCCTTTTGCAAGTGACTTGGATAAGTTCGTTAGTTTCCCGGAAAATTTTGTGCTTTCTTTCTACAAAATTTATATCCGAAAATAACGAAGTAATGGCAACCACATTTGGTACGCTCTTTTCTGCTATAAAGGGTACACTATGCACCAAAATTCAGATCTCTATCTTAAAAAACCAAAAAGTTAGAGGTAATATAATTTTTAATTAATTAAATCTGATTCAAGAAAGTTAAAACGTCAAAATTGATTGACTACGAATGTGAGTGAAAAATACTACAAGAAATGACTAACAAGCTCCTAGATATGCGTCTAAGTCGTTATTTTCCTTGATTTCGTTAAAATATGAGCAAAAAATTGATTGTAAATCAAAATGGTTTTGTGTAAATTGTAAAACGTTGAACAATTAACATCTATTATGGGATATACGTGCTAGTACATACATGTCGCGCGTACCTCAGTGAGCTAAGTCGCTGTACATAGGATAATCGACTCCTACATGACGAGTTCTAATCCTAGTTAGTGACTTTACTTTTACTCAATTTTTTTTAGTCTCATTTCACTTTACAGTTATCTGATCAGATTGTTGATATTCCGATCAATTTTTTTAGCGAGTTTTTGTATAAAAAATAATTTGATAAAGAGGAGATGAAAGTTATAGAAATGCTTAGGTTATCGAGTCTGTAAATTTAAGACGCTGTATTTCTGACAACTTCTGAAAGAAACGGAAATATGAATGGCTGTTATTTAACTTTAACTGGAGTTGAGTAACGTCGCACAATGTCAGTTTTTAGATGGGTGAGCTGTTTGTGGGCTCGTCAAATCTAATGTTTGTAGAAAACTTTATTTTTAGTTAATTTTTATAGAAAATATTTCTTGAGCGAATTATCGTGAAATACTTTTTTGTAAAAATATTTTTAAAGAATTTGACTAAAAACAAATTAGGTATAATTTTATAAATAAATAATTTTTAGATTTTTCTTTAAAAAAATTCCTAGAAAATTTATGAGGTAACAATTTTACTTCCACATCGTCAATACATCGGCGACAAAAATTTCAAAAAAATTTTTCGCTTAAACGTCGTAAAAAGTGTCAAAATAGAAAACATGATTTGGGAACGAACATTTTTTTTTTGGTCTGTATGTCTGTCTGTTTGTAGCCACGATAACTTTAGAACGAATGGAGATATCGTCTTGAAATTTGGTATACAGTTAGCACCCGACAAACAAACGGTTTAGATTGTTTTTGGGTAAACTCACGCCAAGTGGACATTGGACAGTATCAATTTCGTTTGATCTTAATTACAGGAAACAGGGTGAAAGCCAATAAGTAGGGTGTTTAACAGCATTGCTGGTTGATTTTTTTTTTTTGGTCTCGAAATATGGTGTAATTTTGATAGGCGTGTCCAAAGTTATGCTTCATACTTATGCAGCTTTATATTTTGCTACCCAGCTTTAACTTTTAAAATCGATCCAAGAGGTAGGGGATGAATGGGGGGTGATTTGGTGAAAGTTGAAACTTTTCCGTTAAAGTTCGAGTAATATAGGGTTTGTCTATTAGAACACTTTCAATTTCATTAAACATCTAGCACTCTGTACTGAAATTAAATAAAGGTTGAATGTGTGGGGGTTGAATATCGGTGACAGAAATTTTGAATTTTTTTTTGCTAAAGTGGCGTAAAAAATCTCAAAACATTTTTTTGTGTCTGTCGGTCGGTCAGTCTGTCGGTCTGTGCGTCTAATTGTTAGTAGGCGCAGTCACTTTCGAACGAATTGAGATGTCATCTTCAAATTGGGTATCCAGTTAGAACTTGACAAAGCAGCGCTTCGAATTGTTTTTGGATAAGATCGCTTAAGGGGGTAGGGGATTTGGAAAAATGTGACATTTTTTCACTAAAACTCGAGTAGTATAAGGTTTCAGAAGTTTATGGGTACAGAAATACGAATATTTTCTTTGTGGTCAAATCATGCACCATAAATTCATTTCACGAGAATGTCTTTTTGAGGAGGGTAGATTATCACAGCTATGCGGAAGTAATGATTCAATTTGCAGCACTATTTTTCCCTGAACTCCGTACATTTTTACTTCCATATCGTTAATACGTGTCGGCGACAAAAATTTCACAAAAATTTTTCGGTTAAACGTTGTAAAATGTGTCAAAAAGTATAAAAAACATGATTTTTGTTGTCTCTCGGTCTGTATATCTGTCTGTTTGTAGCCACGATAACTTTAGAACGGATTGAGATATCGTCTTCAAATTTGGTATACAGTTAGCAACCGACAAACGAACGGTTCAGATTGTTTTGGGTAAAATTGCTCCTGAGTTAGGGGCTGAATGGGGGGTTATTTGGTAAAAATTGACATTTTTGCGTTAAAACTGGAGTAATATAACGTTTTAGGGGTTTTCATCAAACATCTGGCATTCTGTACTATAATTAAATTAGGGGTTGAATGTCTGGGTGTGGAATATCAGTGACAGAAATTTCTGATTTTTTTTTGCTAAAAACGCGAAAAAAGCCTCAAAACATAAAGAAAACATGACTCTGGAACGAGATTTTTTTGTCTGTCGGTCGGTAGGTCTGTCGTCCTGTATGCCTGTTGTTAGTAGGCGCAAAAACTTCCGAACGAATTGAGATATCATCTTCAAATTTAGTATTCAGTTAGCGACAAAGGAACGTTTCGAATTATTATTGGGTAAGATCACCTTGGGGGTAGCGGATCAATGAGTGATGATTTGGTGAAAATTGACATTTTTTCGTTAAAACTCGAGTAATATAACGTTTCAGAAATTTATAGGCACAGGGATACGAATATTTTCTTTGTTGTCAAATCTTGGACCCTAAATTCATTCCTTGAGAATGCCTTTCTGCGGAAAGTAGCTTCCACAGCTATGTGCAAGTTATGATTCAATTTGCACCACTATTTGAATATTCTTTTGTAGAATTTTTTTGCGTATTTTCGTAAGAAACGTTCTTGCAATTTTCGAGGGGAAAACGTTTCCAGGAACGTTTTGTGGATACTTTTTCTTAGCAAAGTTTTTAAAAAAAAAATGTTTTTGTCAGTAAAGCTTAATAAATTGTTTCTGTCATTAAAAAATGTTAATCTTGTGCACTCTTTTGGTTCCCTGAAGGCAAAATAATACGTATCACTCGCAGTGTTGTATAAAACTAAAAAAAATAATAGATTTGGTATATAACTAGTCTCTATAAAGGCAACTTATGTTCAGAAAGAGTGCTTAAATAACTTTCTTATTTTCGAACATACAAACATTTTCTGAAAGAAAATGTGTAATTATCCCAGAAAAAATATGTCGATCAGACAGGCTGATGAACTGATCTAAGCTATTTACACCAGAAAGGTAGGTACCTGCAAAATTTACAATATTCCCTTCGTTAATGGCTCGGATGAATTCATTATCCTGGCGGTTTTTCGAGAAAAAAGATTCTTAAAAAAAACTGTATTTCCGAAGCCAGTTATTTTCTTATTTTCTATAATTTGAAATATTTTTCATTCGTTACCATAACGCACCTACTCTTGCCGAACTTTTTTATAGCTTATCTTGTTAAAGCGAAAGTGATTAAAAAATGCCTTGATGAGTATGGATTAAAACCAAAATTTATATGGTGGAATTTTTGGCGTTTTTATTGTTATTAACTTTTCGTCTGTTATAGCTTTTAATTACTTTCTCGAAGTTTTACTACCCTAGTTTTTAAACGTTCAAATCAACCTGCATTTGCATAGAATAAGCAGTCAATTGGTCAGAGAGTAATGATGTATTGAATCGTTTCAGTGTCTCGTGGCTAATTCATTACGTGCCTTCTTGTATTCTGCAGGTTTCATCGAACGAAAGTGGATATTGGACAGTATCAATTTCGTTTCATCTTAATTACAGGAAACAGGCTGAAAGCCAATAAGTGGGATGTTTAACAGCGTTGCCAGTTGAATTTTTTTGTCTCGATCTATGGTGTAATTTTGAATTCGTTCATCAAATCTTAACCGCCAATTTTTCTTAATAAAAAATTAAAAATAGTTTTTAAAACGCAATATCTCTCAAATTGTCTAAGTCATATAAACGAAAATTTACAACTTAAAAGAGCATAGGCAGAGGTGATCGTGTACCAATTTTCAAGTCGTTTGATCAAAGGAAAATAAAGTTATTCGAAATTAATAATAAAATAATCCTCGACATTACTTCAGATTCTGTAATGCAATATCTACAATGTTGGACAAAGACATATGACGTTATCTGTACTGCTATGCTATTTGAATAAATCGTAGAGAAAAATCTAAACAATGGAAGTTATTGCAAGATGCCAGATTGGAGAACATTGTGAGGGATACGACAGGAACGCCATCTCGGTGCAGGACCAGGTAGTATGTTGTCACGACAGCTCTAGTTTACAGAAAATTTTATAGATAAAGACTGGGTACAATGTACAACCAACTAATAATTTTGTTAATTGTCAGCCTTGGATCATTTCTGTCCTAATACAGGGACAAAGTTTGCGTCCAAAAGCGCTAAATTTAAGGATGCAAATGTATACTAATAAATAAAAATTTCATGAAAGTGATTCAATTTGTTTAAAAGCAATCTAGAACTACGTTTTATTATGTATAAATATTAAGCTTCCTATTCTTCACGTTCACGGTATTTAAAATTAAATGCCATCCATCTCTCTCTCCTAGTTTAATCTGACCACACGTAGCTATTTGTCACAGAGAAGCATGTACGCTTTGCGCATCGCATATCATCGAAATCGACTCCGATGATGCTAATTGCTAATATTTTATTAGGATCTTATAATAAAAAAAACTAGGTACCTATATTGTTAGGTTAATACAAATAGTAGGTAAATAATAAATGGTACCATTAGCTTTTTGGACCTGAAATTGATGAGATCCATCAACAACATTGAATTCGAAATTTACAGTAAACCAACCCAAACAGACCACTTAATTCCATTCAGATGATGTCATCACGTTTCTCATAAACTGGCGACCTTGAGGTTTTTGATAGACAGACTTTTTAAAATCCCTCTGTCACAGATAAAGTTTGTTAATGAGCTAAATATTATCAAGCAATTAGCCACTAACAATGATTATTCTATCAGAATTGTCGATAGACTGATCAGGAAGAAAAGTCGCCAAATTCTAAGAGAAGACAGCTCAGTCATCCCAGCATCTTAGGCTGCCAACACTTGCTACTTTCCGTTGACATATTGTGGACCCATTACTAATGCCATCACAAAAGTCTTGAAGAGAGAAAATTTAAAATTTGCTTACAAATCTAAGAACACCCTGAAGATGTTAGTTCACAATAAAGACGACATCCCCCTCTTGAAGAAGTCAGGAGTGTATTGCCTTAGCTGTGGATATCCTGATTGCAACACTGTGTATATTGGCAGAACTGGGAGAGCCTTAAACACGAGAATTTCAGAACATCTCAGGAGCAGAAACAATGCTGATAACGTCACTTCAGCTTTTGGTTGCCACCTCAGATGGACTGGTCATGTCTTTGATAAGCAAAACAATGTTAAAATCCTTCACCCATCCACATTTGGTACTGAGCAGTTCGTCCTTGAAGAGATGGAAATCTACAGATACACTTACAGCTCCAACAACACTGTTCTTAATGCTTCTAATACCAGTGAAATTAACTTTCCACCAATTTATAGAAATATACTTAACTAGTGCCATCTACAGTGAAAAACCTAAGTATTCTGTGGAGTCAAGGAGCCTGGAAATGTTACGTGTTCTGTGCTGCTCGGCACGGCTGGGTTAATGTCAATGTCACTTGTCACTTTTAGCTAAAAGTCGTAGCTCGTTTGTTTGTATCGCCGTTTGTTCATTGCTGTGATTTGAGGTTTTAATGCTTCTAATTCTGCCTTCACCCATATAGTGCAAGGAAACAGAAGCGACAGTCGATGAAAATGGCCAATATGATAGATTTCTTGTAAAGTTCAGTTCCTGTTATATAAAAAACAGAACGTAAGTATTTTTGGCCATTTTGGTTTTACTTTTTGTAGGTATCATAGGTTTAACTCAGTGTTGTCTCTGAAAGTACGGCTCTGGTTGTGCAGCCTGCCTTTGCAGCTTCTTTATCTATTTGTTTAGAGACCTTAGATTGTGGTGTGTCAGTGCACTTTTTAAATCTTAATTTACACGGGCTTCTACCTGTTTTAACAACTTTTACTGCTTTTGCATTGTTATTTTTGCTGCTTGGAGGTGCCTCGACTGAGCTTTGGACATTCTGATGTTTTTAATTTCTCAAATTTTAGCTTTTAGCTTTGATTTTATTAATGTAACTGTTGTAGAGCATGTTATCTTTGACTTTAGTTTGTGTTTTAGACTTTGCTTGTAAGACTGTTTAGAATTTTGTAACTGCTTGTATCGTGTGATACTTGCCGACCTACCAGAAACTTTGTTTCTGACACAACCACCTTTTATAATGTTTGAGGAAGTCCCTGAAGATGGCCAGATATAAGGGCCGAAACGCGTAGGGCTTTTACTAAATAAATTCAGTCAGGAGTATAGCCTTGTTCTGTTCTTTTTTACCTCGGAAATATGTCTAACCCAGACGTTCTGAAATTATAAATAATATACCAACTTTTAATTTTAACTTAACTTTGACAAAATGACTGTAGTAGTATATTGTGTTTGTCACATCCAATGAAACAGATATGAAAGTGATAGGTAAACTGCATGTATATTGTAGATATTGTATGTATTACCTAGTGAACTCTATCCAGAATTCACTGGTAGGTATTACCAAAGCGAACCAAATTATTTTAAGAATAAATATACATACTTCAAATCTAATACAGTAAGTATTTATAATATCTAGGTAGGTATTACAAAGTACATATATACCTAGTTAATATTATATAAACAGATGTTTAGGTTAAGTTATGAAATTTTTAATTTCAAAATTTTGTATTGGTTAGATTTATTTCATTTTAAAAGAGTATGGATACAGCAATAGTAAATAAGTGTTGAAAAGAGTTTAAGTGCGTTATGGTAGCGAATTTTCATAAAAATATTTCAAATGGTGATAACGTAATTTCCCATTAAACTAGAATATTCAGTTTCGATACATAGTAAAACCTATAGCAGCGTGGATACAAAATTTTCAAAATACCACAATGAGCCTTGCAGATAATTACAAATTTGTTTTAGAAACCTTTTTTGTTATTTTGTTTGCAGAAACTGGTTCGATTGAGTTGATTAAAACCGATCATTCAAGCGAGTAATCTGGAAAAATACTTACCTGCCACCTATAATTTCATAGATGGATTCCGTTTAAAAAATAAAAAATAAATTTTCGGTAAATTTGCAGATTAGCACATGGGGCATGTTTAGAAAAATCTTTTCTAAAATATGCTTAGAACCCCTTCTGGATGCCCAAACCACAAGAATTTCTTGCAAACAGCGCACAAGAAAGTTACGGGACCAAGAGTGAACACGGGCGCGGCGCGGAGAAGAATATAAAAAGAAAATGTGAGCGGAAAGTGCGAAAGAAACAACTTAGTTAGACCTCTTCAAGCTGCCTTTATCCCATTTTGCAGCTATACCTCCTTAAAATCCTGTTTGCCGCGCGCAGAACCTCTATGTTCACCGCAGGTTCGGTAACTTTCTTAGGGGCTAGGTAGCGCACCTATAACGATATAAACCAGCGTACCAAATTTGGCTGCCGTTACTTTGTTAATTCCGGAGATATATATATATATATATATATATATATATATATATATATATATATATATATATATATATATATATATATATATTTAAAGAAAACAAAAAATTTTCCGGGAAAACCTGGGCGAATTTGCTGACTAACGAACTTATCCAAGCCATTTGCAAAAGGAAGGTATTCACCAAATTGAATCAAAATCGACCCATTATTTTTTTAGTTATCGGTGTGATACATACATACATACATACATATATATATATATATATATATATATATATATATATATATATATATATATATATATATATATATATATCTCCGGAATTAACAAAGCAACGGCAACCAAATTTGGTACGCTGGTTTCTATCGTTATAGGTGCGCTACCTACCAATTTAGCTCTGTAGGTCAAAAGATAAAAAAGTTATGGGCATTTAAAGAAAAATAAATTGGGGTTTTCCTCAAAACGTCAAAGTGATAATTTTAAACGTCAAAATTCGCAACATTTTGGCAAAGAACTTGAATCTAATACGGACTATGGAAAGAAAATGTCTCAAGAATAATGTTTTACATACCCTGAAGTCTTAGTTTCAACCGTCATTGTCCTTCATTTTCCTAAAATATTTCCAGAAAATTCATTTCAAATAGACCCTTTCTCTGATGCTTGGCAGTAGCCTTAGCTATAGAGTTTATCGTTTAATGGTATATAATTTTTATCGAATTTTCGTAAAAAATCAATAAAGCTCAATATATCCGTTATTATACGAGATATGAAAAAATATTGTATACATAAATTATAGGGTGTCTTGAGCTACATCTTAAAAAATATTTCTACAATCACAGGATGGCCCATAAGTCGTTGGTGATACAAATAATTTTTTTTGTCGAAAACGCCTTATGTTTTTGCATTTTCCATCGAAATATAATGCATGTTTGTAAGTTAAAAAATTCTGGACGCAGCAAGTGCGTTATGGTAGCGAATTTTGATTAAATGCTTCATATTTGAAAAGCTCAATTTGCTATTAACCTATAAGGTTGACCAAGAAACGGATTTTTTTGGTTACACTTTAAGTTTACTTTCGGAAATTTTTGTACGTTTTCATACAATAAAGTTATTTTGATGAAACATGGCACATCGTTTTTACTATATATGTTATACTGGTAATCAAATTTGATGCCTGCTTTCTGAAAAAAAAAACACACATATTTGTTATTAAAACATTTTAATGGAAATTCACTACCACAACGCACTTGCTGTGTCCCGTAGTTTTAATTTATGGCGTCCAAAAAGGACACTGAAATTGCTTGTCTTGCTTTCCTATTATCAATAATGAAAGGCGATCAGTTATTAGTTTTTTAGTGTGTTTTGGCGATGTTCGTTAGTCAGATGAATTTCTTTCTGTTTTACCCTAAATTTTTGTAACTAATTTTAAAACCATACTATTTTTGAATAGAGAATAAAGAGGTCTTTGAAATCAGATATCACAAGCCCTTACTTCCTATTAAAAACTTGGGGGTTAACACTGTTACTCGAGGGGAGTTGCATGCAGGGGCGAAGTTTTTACGTTACAGGATGAAATTTTTTAAATCTAAAATTAACATGTTTCGAAATTTTTTATAAATAATCCCAATAATTGAGATACTGAATGTATTCCATTTGACCAATCCACACTGTATATACTTACTACAACCACAGCATAAAAAAGAGTATTTCAGTTAGCGTCTGGTCAGTATCTGGAATGGGTTCTTGTAGAGAATTCGAAGAGAATCCGGCTGAATGGTCGCACGTACAGACCACCACTAGATATCTCCACCTGCCTGGCATGTGTCAGATAAAGCCCTGCAGGGACCTGTTGTGGAAAACCTTTTAGTAGGGTCTCCGACAGTTAAAAGATAACATAAGGCATTAGCTTAGTAACTGATATCGGGTTTATTGTTAACACCTGAAATAGACTTTAACACTGGCTACTGTATTTACCAAGCACTAGTATATTAGGTTTAGTAAGATAGCTTCTGAAACTGCTTTTGAAATGTTGTGTTTATTCGATTTTGCTTCTACATTTTTTAGGAAGTTTGTCGTAATATCTTACACTTGTTTTAAATTCTTAAGGGTATGAGATACAGGTTGGTCCAAAATGAAACTATAAAAATATCAGCAGCGATTCCTCAAGTAATTCTAAACAGAAAATGTTTCATGAACATATGTCCTTAGTGCTTTAGGTTTTGAGATACATGTGTTACATTTTTAGGAGAGACGAAGATTTTTTGTGTGCTATATATATATATATATATATATATATATATATATATATATATATATATATATATATATATATATATACAGTGTGTCACAATTAAGATTAAGACACTGCTATATATATATATGTTCACTATTTGATGGAATACACATTGATGCGTCATATTTTTAAGATACGCAACAGAAATCTGAACTATATACACAGCCTACTAATTCACAAACAGGGTCAATTCGCCATATTTTGCTTCGCGTCAGGGATATTAAAAAAAATTATTAGAAAATGTTCTTAAGAATATTATTTTAACGCACATGCAATATTATTACAAGTTAATTTACAATTTTTTCATTATTTTGGCCATACAGAAAATTATTAAAAGTTTTTTTTTAATTTATTAATAAGCGTGCCATGGAAAGTAATAACTTGACAAATTGACAATTTAATAGTGCCATGGATTCAAATATTTCAGTAAAATAAACAGCACTTACAAAGGAATAATTGTTTTGTTCTCGTGGGAAAACAATTTTTGTTAATTTATTAAATTTAGTAAAAAGTTAGGTGTAATATCGGGAGACCTCGGAGGCGCCAGTTCAAAGACAGTCCCTTTGTATCCAGCGCATAGGAAATGTTTGGTTCAACCATCGACGAACAATCCTTGAATTGTGGATAGATCCACCATCCAGCTGCAAGTACTTATCCTGTCGTACATTAAGAGGAAGATTTTCAATTGTGTCCCAAAATGCCCCATCAAAGAAATTAAGTAAACGGTCACCATTAAATGGTTGATTAAAGAAAAAAGTACCTATTTTTCGGTCTCCTAAAAGTCCCACACCCTATAATGACTTTTGGAATATTGATCTTTACAGTTTGTAACCTAGTGAGGATTATAGACCGTTTTCTACAGTTTTGAGACGTTGTAACCCATTAGTGGTGAATTTACCCTCATCAGTAAAGACAATTTTCTTCAGAAAATGCCTGACATTTAAAAAGTTACCTTGTTGCCAATAGGAATAATCAAATCTTTTATTATCATCACCTTCTTTCAATGTATGTAAGATCTTTGGTTTATAGGGCCTGATCTTGTGACCAACAAACCATCATCTGATTTTATGTATACTAATATTTAGTTGAGACGATATCTCTCAAAGGCTCATACATGAATTTGCCTAATTTGCTGCCAATATATCGTTATCCTCAGGATGTGGGTGTACTCGACAAGGTTGATCATTCTGATGGATTTTAAGAACATTGCCAGTTTCAAGCAAAAGCGCATTTATAGCGGCTGCTTTTTCATGCGCAATGGAAGCACGGTGGGATGTCTCAAGATAAACTTTGCAGCAACTTCTCTGCTACACCGAGCATGATTACCAACAACCGGATTATTTCTATTTTCCCTTAAAGTTAATGGGGTTTTAATTCGGTAATCACTGAATAGAATAAAACAATAAACTCAAAGTCCAATCTGGCAAAGATTTATGACTGGCGTCACATTATTACTTCCCGTAGCACTCTTATTATTATATAACTAAAAGCAATAAACTCAAAGTTTAATCAGACAGAGATTTATGACTAGTGTCAAATTATTATCTTCTGCGGCACTCTTATTATTTAATTAAAAATTAAACTTGTAATAATATAATGAAGAAATTAAAAATGCGAGTTCCAAGCAACATTTGCTAATAGTTTTTTTGGTATCTCTAACGCGAAGCAAAATATCGTTAATTGACCCTGTTTTTGAATCCGTAGTAGGCTGTGTTTCCAGTTCAGATTTCAGTTGAGCATCTTAAAAATGTGACCCATCAACCTGTACGGCTGTGCAAAAATTCAAATCTGTATTTCTTCAAATAGTGAAAATATATGGGTGTCTTCATATTTAATGCGGCACACTATATATATATATATATATATATATATATATATATATATATATATATATATATATATATATATATATATATATATATATAGGCTAATTGTGGTAATTAAAATTTTCTAAAGAGCTCGATAACTGAGTACACGCAGTGGAGTTATTCAACCCAGTTGCGGAGATCTAGGCATGGTGTTACCTTTTTATAATTTCGATTATTCTGCAAGATTTATTATTTACTTTACACCAAAAATGGTTGTTTGAATTGTTCTCGTCGCATGTACTGTTTTCAGGTCAGGAATTCATTGTAGCATACTTTGAAACTACGGGAAAAATGCAGAAGTTTTTTTGTGTCTAATCTTTAGATAGAATATAACAGAATAACTGAAATGTTATTTTAGGCAGTGGTGTAGAAATTATTAAAAGAAAGGTAATACTTTGTTCAAATCTCAAACCTGGATCAAATTGTTGGGTCCATTTAGCATTGATAATGTGAGAAATTGCGAATGAAACTGATTTCAAAAACTAAAGCTCTGATGTTCCGTCGTTATTTTCCACACCTTTTTGCCACACGCACGTGCCGACTATGGACACCAAAATAGTGTTGGTCACCCTGATCACGTCAAGCAATGATGGTCAACCCGAAGATGTCACCCTGAAAATTTACCTTTTCAAACGGCGGTCTGATTGGCTAGAGAGGCCGCTTACCCCTTCTCGGCCCCTAGAGCCGGGAAGACTTCGGCGTCAAGAACTCTGCAAAAGCCCCATTTCATCGATGAGCGTTCTATAGTGCAGTTCACTCATCAGTTCGATTCCTTCGTTGTCCCCTGGGCATTGGGCGCAGACAGGCCCGTAGCAGCCACGTGACATTCTGGAAAGTGTTGGAAACCATGTGGTGCCTCGTTCCCATTTAAGTGCTAAAAACTGCATGTACCAGAGAATGAGGCTGCTCCTTATTCTCCATCTGTTCAACAAGTCATTTACTCTGTGAAGAAGGGAGGTTCCCGAAGCACATCGAACTGTTCCTCGTTTGACCCATCAACGACATTCCAGGCAAGAAAGGTATTTTGTTTGTATTACACCGCTTCTGTTTAATTATTGTCTGTGTAATTTTGCCCATTGTCCAATAAATTCATTTAGTTAACCCGCATTAATGTGTTTCTTTACCATCTAACCCCCGCTATACATGCAACCGTTCAATTACACGTAATCAATTAGAGCTATCGAAGAACGTACCGAATCAACGGTACAGATGACATATGTTCATATAAACTTTTCTCATTAGAATTACTGATATTTCCATTAATAAGATTTGGACCACCGTGTATATTGCTGACAACACAGGCAGCTTTGTTTTTTAAGCGTCTAAATGTAATATTTTAGACTATTTAACCGATGTATTTATTATATATTATTTCTCCAGACCAGTTATTTTTTTGTCGTTCCGCCAGCGAATCTCAATTTTTTTATGTAAAACTCGCTGAAGTATTACAAACAGTTGATAAATTACAACAAACATTGTTTGCAATTGACAGCTACAAATACTATTATATTTTTTCAATGAGTAAATTGTTATTGATTAATGAAGTCCAATCGAAGGAGGTGATTCTTAAGAAAGTTATTTTTTTTCTACGGAACTCGATTAAAATTTTACAGTGCCGTATCAAGAAACAGAAACATAGATTGCAAAAAATCATATAGTGCCATAAAAACATAGAGTTGTTTAAGCTAGGGAAAGTTGAATATTGCCAGTTTGTAGCAGAAATATGTGTAAAACCTTTTGAATAACTATTAGCTCAGAGAATACAAGGACCGCTTCATGCTTTTCACTTACCCTATATATATATATATATATATATATATATATATATATATATATATATATATATATATATATATATATATATATATATATATATATATATATATATATATATATATATATATATATATCCCCGGATATGGGTTATAGGGAGCCTAGTTTACGTTCATTTGAAGTCATTTTTGTTAATCTATAACTCCCGTGGTCCTTATATACAACTGTACAAAAATTCACTAAAACATAATGCATTCTTAGTTCTAATTTTATGTTTTGTTTCAGGTAAGGATAAATCTAACACTCAGAAAGATCACAAGAGGGCTTTAAAAAATGTAACGAAATGATGGTGTGTAAGTTATACTAAGTTCTACTAATTTTATGTTTTAGAAACTAAATATTTTAGGTTAGGTCAGGTCAGTGCTAGTTAAATTCCTAGGCCTCAATATGCCTACTTCCCAGGTCTCACCATGACGAATGTATACATGTGTCTTCAACATAGCGAATAATTTTCTGTGTTTCAATTTTGTTATTCAGTGCACTAGTTGTAATGTATCTAATTTATAACTGATTAGATACCGCAGCAGCTATATTTTATAGATACTGACTTTCAAAAAAATCCGGTACAAGTTGATCAGTGTTAATAAAATTCATACCTAATGTGTGTTTAATCAAACTTACATCCCAGGCTTCCTGAATTCGGTCACGAAGATCAACTAGGTTAATTGGTGGTCGGGGTAAATTACCCAGTCAATTGTCAATCATGTCCCACACATGGTTAGTGACAAGTCTGGCGAGCGACAAGGCCATGGAAGCTTTAGCTCAATTAGATGAGGATCGCAGACTCATGGATCTCCGTGGATCTCCAAAAAAATATTAGACTGGGGAAGTAGAAATCTTGTACAATTCAACCCCTCCAAATCACAGTCTTGCTTTCTTTCTCATAAGAGATACACCAGCCCTAGACTCATCACAATAAACAACCAAGTTATTCAAAGTAATGAGTCCTTTTCACTTGTTGGCATTTCTGTGGATCTAAATCTCAATTGGCACCAACATGTCACATCAGTTGCAGAAGCGGCTGCTAAGAAGTTAGGTTTCCTCTTCCGGGCTCGCAAATACTTTTCACCAGCTAATCTCTATACCTTATATACTTCACAAATAAGACCAAACCTCGAATACTGCTCCTGCTTCCATCGGTCCACTTCCATCGGTGACCCTACCCTCACCCAAAGGCTGCCATCCCTTGCCCACCGACGTGCCGTTGGTGACCCCCCCCCCCCCTCTCTCTCTCTGTCTATTATAAATATCTGCACGGGCACTGCTCAGAGGAGCTTTCTTCCATAGTTCCTTCACCTGCTGCCCCCAACAGATCTACTAGGGGAACAGAGCGAATGTACCATTTTACTGTACAGGTCACCAGACATAGAACATCTTGTTATGCCCGCTATTTTGTCCCGAGGACTTCCAAGTTGTGGAATTCATTGCCGGCACATGTTTTTCCTTCTCCCCCGAACCTCCAAACCTTCAAGTCTAGAATTAACCAGTTGCCTCTTTCCTCCTTGTCGACACCCACGGTACGATAGTATTTAGGCTGTAAGCGCTCGTGGTGTGTTGTTGAAAAAAAAAAACGTTGACGCTAACTTTGTTACTGAAACGAGCGTCAGGTGTTTAAAAGATGTGTCGTGGTGATTTGGGTTCTCCAAGTCTACTTATCAGTACTCATCACAGGTTCAAGCCTTCACTTAGCCTTTGAAAAATATTTCTTTTTTCTCCCCCTCCTCACATGACTTCGCTGTTTTTCGAAAATCGTTTATATTTCAATATGATTTTTGTGTTTTTGGAATAAATAACTGTCTGGTGTTGCTCAAGAGAGAATATGGCGGGTAGTTAACTAATTGACAATCAATTTCAATAATGGTTTACTTATAAGCAGCGGCGTCATCTTGAAAAAAGAACCCATATTCGTCTTCCACACCTTCCTCACAATATTTCGTTAGAAACTCACTACAGTATGTTTCCAGGATAGTTCTACTTTGTATTAAAAAGTCTAGCAGTCATCTTATCTTTGTCCCAGAAAACTGCAGCAAGAACCTTGTCAGTCAACTTTTGAACACACAATGTTTTGGATCAGGGAAAACCATAATGCTTCTACTCCCCCAATTTAATGGACAGAATCAATATTTTCTTGATTTGATACATAAAATGTTGCTCATCCTTGACACTTGAAAGTCCTCCTTTACGCTCTGTAACCCAGTTTTTAAAAGGAGCATACGAAGGGCACTGATCACCTAACGTTTCTACCATATAAGCAAAAATGTCTTTGCCCGATAACCCTTCCAAAAGTGCTGAAAATTGAATCATGACTTCCACATAGCTGTGATAATCTACTCTCCTCAAAAAGACATTTGCATGAAATTTATTCAGGCTCACAAAGAAAATATTCGTTTTCCTGTACCCATAAATCTGAAATGTTATATTACACGAGTTTTAACGAAAAAATGTCAATTATATATATATATATATATATATATATATATATATATATATATATATATATATATATATATATATATATATATATATATAACGACTTATGGGCCATCCTGTGATTGTAGAAATATTTTTTAAGATGTATCTCAAGACATGCTATAATTAATGTATACAATTTTTTTCGTATCTTGCATAATAACGAATATATTGAACTTTAAAGTTTTTTTTACGAAAATTCGACAAAAATTATATACCATTAACCGATAAACTCTATAGCTAAGACTACTGCCAAGCATCAGAGAAAGGGTCTATTTGAAATGAATTTTCTGGGAATATTTTAGCAAAATCAAGGACAATGACGATTGAAAATAAGACTTCAGGCTTCGTAAAACATTCTTATTGAGAGATTTTTCTTCCATAGCTCATATTAGTTTCAGGTTCATTGCCTAAATATTACCAATTTTGACGTTTTAAATCGCGACTTTCACGTTTTGAGGAAAACCCAATTTTATTTTTCTTTAAATGCCTGTAACTTTTTGTCCTTTAACCCACAGAGCTAAATTTTGGTAGGTAACTTACCTATAATGATGTAAACCTGCGTACCAAATGTGGTTGTCCTTACTTTGTTAATTCCGGAGTATTAATTTTTTTTCGAAAGGAAACACAAAATTTTCCGGGAAAACCTCGGCGTATTTTCCTGGCTAACGAAGTTATCCAAGCCACTTGCGAAGGGAAGGTACTCACCAAGTTTTATCAAAATCGGTCCATATTTTTTTTAGTTATAGGTGTGACACATAAATATATATATATATATATATATATATATATATATATATATATATATATATATATATATATATATATATATATATATATATATATATATATATATATACTAAAACCGAACTCGGATTTGGGTTCCAGGGGTCCTAAATAACGCTCATTTGAAGAAATGTTTTCAAAATTCAAAAGTTGAGATCTCCTCATCAGTGAATTTTTTTTTAAGAAAATTCACTAAAATCTAAAAAACAAAACATATGTCTACAAATTTAAAACAAATGTTTACAATTTGGCTGGTGTTAAAGGATAGGAGAAAGGGATAGAAATAGGGGAATACGGGAAGACGGAAACTATTATTGGCCAGACGGACATAGTAATGATGTGAATACTTTAATAAAATAAAAAAAGTCTTAATTTGTGATGCAGCGTTATTTTCTATCGAAATATTATAAAACCAGTAACTTCTAATTAAATAATTCATTGAATATCAAATCACAAAATACAAATAATATAAATATATGGTAAAATATTTTCACCATGAAATATTTTTTAAGAAATTTATATCTAACTAAACGTGTATTTCGTATTTATTATGTTACCGCTCTTGATAAGACCGACAAAATTTCAATCGGCGCGGATATTTTTATCTGCTCCCCAAATCATATAAAAGGCGATAACGCGCTAGTAGTAGTGCTTCAGTCAAGACCGTAACTGCAAACCGTCACCCGTCCGATTCCGTACCGATTTCGCTCTCCGTCAGGTAGGTCCAGGCATGGATTGTTTCGTTGATCGGAAATATTTTATAGGTGAGAAATAGTCCGTCTTAATTAATATTTTTGGAGCGAATTTTCATATTTTTTATTTTAGGTTAAGTCAAATTTTAGCAATAGGTATACTTCAGGATTGTCGCTACCTACCTCCGTACCTTTAAATAGTCCTGTCTGTTACATTACCTTGCATTATTTTTGTGGGGACGCTGAGGACACTTAAGTAATCGAGATATTCCCATCTTGGATTCATCCTGATAGGGGCGCTGGGGATTTACAGCCTATCCAGGTAAGCCTAAGGAACACGTCCATTCAAGTCGAGTCCTTAAACCTTGTCTAGACCCGTGCTTTCCGCCCCATACGTTAGGAACTCTTGTGTTATTTTGATGAGGATGCTGAGGATTCATGCTCACTAAAGTCATTAAGATGTTTGTGTCCTGGTTTGACCCTAGGGGGGATGCTAAGGATTCTTAGTCCGGATAGGTCGTCTAGGGATTTATGTCCCGCCTCTTCCTTATTAAACTTTTCGCCCCTTGTGTCCGCTGCTCATACCGTATATAATTTGCCGCAACTTCATTTGTCTATCAATTGACTGTTACCTCAAACATAAACGACTCACGTACGCTTCATCAAACGCGAGTCCTACCTGTTACATAGATATCCAAGTTATAGTTAATGATACTAACCACCCACATCACGTGCATATAGTTTGTAAATATTATTTTGTATATATTTTGCAAATAGTCTCTTCTACAAAGAGGGGCTTACTCAAGTAAACAATGTTAAGGTATATTGTTTTATAATAATTTACAAGTTAAAATGTACGCAGTGAACTAAGTCTAGAGACAAAATGCAAGAACTATGTCAAGGTCATGTATAAACTTTCTAAAGCCAAATATAAGATCTTGCATGCTTTTATTTCACTAAAAGTGCTATAACAATATACAGCGTTTGAACTGCAAGAATAATCACAGTTTAATTTTACTTAAGGTTTAATTTAGGTCTGTGTAAATAGTTTTAACTACGTCAAATGTACAAACTCAATTGTTAAGGTGACATGATTTGATTCCAAACAAGCGTATAAAAATGAGTTAGGTTACAAAACCACCACTAAAGGAAAGCCAAATTAATTCTTTATATATTTTTAGGCATTTAAAACTATTAAAATAAATAGCTTCCTTCAAAATACATAAAAATGCAAAAGGCATCTAAAAGTATTTCATAATCTTGAAGTTTTAAAAGGCCCAAATTTAAGAAAACAGTAAAAAGAGTGTAATTAATATCAAACAGCTCCTAAAGAGTGTTAAATTTAATAACATGTGTAATTTGATACTGTAATATACCAAAAGATTTAAATTTAAATATTAATTGTAAAATAATCAGAAATTAGATTTAATGTCAAAAGTTTAAAGATCGGGTTCGTAAAATTTCCCGACCGATCGGCCGAACCGGCGTCTGACAAGCCGATCAGAAAAATATTTCTAGGTAGAAAGCCTTGATATAAATTATTTGACGTTCCTAAACGGAAATAATTTAAAATTTGCTGTGGAGAAGTAAAGACGCTAAGTCAGTCTATAAAAATATTGAACTCAACAGGTTTTTAAAGTAAAAGTAGCGATAAAAACTTCGCTGGAGGTCAACGAACCTATAATAAATATTGTGATGATAAAATTATGTCACAGTTTGTGAAAGTTTTGCATATTTAATAAGTGATTGGAATTTACTTACCTCGCGTTTCCACGGCAACAAGATTGTACTAAAAGCGAGCGTATCGATTTCAAAAGTCAAGTTTTCAAATGCACCAGGAAAATCAAATTTGAACGAGCAAGCGAACAACAAAATTCATTTAGGAGTCAGGCGTAAGAATAATAATAATAATAATATGCAGTATTGTCAACTTAACCGAAACAAGGAATTTATGAACAGTAATTTTTAGTTGCAAGAAGAGACCAACATGGGTCAGACAACGTACCATAATTCCATATTATTAAAGAGTTATAAAATTCAAAATTAGTAAATTGTATATTTCACTAGAAAATTATTATAAGTAATAAAATTTTAATTAAGAGTGTGGCCTATATAAAATTCATTTCATCATGTTAGATTAAAGCAATTAAACGTATATGTAAAAGTGTCAGTAAATTGTTTTTATAAAAATATACAAAAAAACAAGGAATGTCATTGTTTACTTGAAATAATTTGGGCAAAATTTAATAATAAAAGAATAATTTCAAAATATCAGTTATTAGAAATATATATATATATATATATATATATATATATATATATATATATATATATATATATATATATATATATATATATATATGTATATACTTTATTTGTTTGCTGTACGTTTGTGATTTCTTATTGGTTTGCGCGGACTGCAGTTTCGAACCGTCCCGGTTCATCATCAGCACGCTACTGACTGTTATCGCTCCTGTCTGGTCTACGTCTGAGATTGTACGTGGCGCATGCGCCGTGAGCTTCCATTGGTCTTTTTCCTGTTCTTTGATTCGTTGTGCCTTCAGGCTGTGTCGTGTGTATCGGTCTCTTGTCTTGATCACTGTGATTTGATAATTTGTCTATTTGTATGGCCTTTATTAAGTTTTGTTTAAATGTTTGTACTTGGATTTGTTTTGGCATTAATTGTTTCCTATTGTTTGTTTGTTGAATGTAGTATTGTTCCCAGAGTTCCATTTTTTTGTGGTCTTTAACATGTTTCATTAGTTGTGATTGGGTGATGTCTGGTTTTTGGTGTTTTGTGTTGTGAATGTGTGTAGGTTGTTTTCTTGTTTTTTATTTATTTTGTTTATTATTTTGCTATTGTAATAAAAAATGAAATAAAAAAATAAAGAAAAGAAAGACCTAATTACACTAATTACACAGGGTGATAGTATAATAACATATAATAATACTAATAACACAATATTTACAAAATATAAAACATTACATCATATATAGTTGTACGGTGGATATTACTAATAGGCCATATATATATATATATATATATATATATATATATATATATATATATATATATATATATATATATATATATATATATAACTACAAATTGACGCACAACGTTGGGGCACTGAAAAGTCACACAAAAACTTATAATAATATAAATATAAACAATTTAGCCCATATATTAATACAACAATAATTGGCGCCCTAAACGGGGGACTTTTGAAACATAAATACGATTTCCACGTACCATTATAAAACTAAATCATACAGGGTGATAATTAATATATATATATATATATATATATATATATATATATATATATATGTATGTATATATATATATATATATATATATATATATATATATATATATATATATATATATATATATATATATATATAATTTCATATATGCCGTCTGTTCCTTAATTGTGATAATAATATCTGTTTTATTATTATTGGTATATGGTTTTAATTAACTTGCTTTTAGTTTGTGTATTTGTAGTCACTTCCAATGCCTATAGTGCTAATAATATTGGTTTTTCTTTGCTTCGAATTACCTCGCTGGTTCTGTGTAGTCCTTCGCTTGTATATTTGTAATTTTTTGCATTTTTTAATAATTATATTACTAATATTTTTTATTTTTTTACCTTATCTGACTTCTAGCCCTTTGTTTGAACTTGTGGACGTTTGTTATCTATTTAATATTATTTGATTTATTTCGTGGTCTTGTGATGTCCCTGTATAGTGCCCTTATTTACTTAATTTCTGGACCCTTGTGCCCTGGTTTCCTTGATTTCAGGACGCTTGTGTCCTTATTTACTTGACTTATGGAGCCTTGTGTCCTTGTTTACTTGACTTGACCATGTATAGGGATTTTTGCTTGTTCTGACGGCTTGTGTCCCTATTTACTTGATTTGTGGATCCTTGTGCCCTTATTTACTTTATTTCAGGACGCTCGTGTCCTTATTTACTTGACTTCAGGGCTGTTGTGCCCTTATTCACTTGATTTAAGGACGCTTTTCTCCTTATTTACCTGATTTGTGGAGCCTTGCGTCCTTTTCTACTTGATTTCAGGACGTTTGTGTCCCTATTTACTTCATTGGTGGACCCTTGTCTCCTTGTTTACTTGACTAGACCCTGTATGGGTCCTTTATTTAATTTCTGGACGCCTGTGCCATTATTTACTTTATTTGTGGACGCTTATGCCCTTGTTTGCTGGACTTGTTGACCATTGTGACCTTGTATGCTCAACTTTACCCTGTATATGCCTTTTTACCTCCTTTTCACTTTACCCAAAAACGCAACAAAAAGGTATTTGGAGACTTGGTTATTTTAAAGAAATTTCTAAAGGATAATGCATGTAAAAATAAGGCATTTAGTGCGCATTGTTTGACTAACGGCCCTGGTTTAAAATTCTCGTAGGAGGGTAACTGAGAGAAATACGGGAACACTGAAATTATTATGGGCTAGACGGACATCGTAACGCTGTAAATACTTTAATAAAAATAAAAAATCTCGTCATTGGCTACAAACGCTTCTATATATAAACTCACGGTAATTAGATCTCGATACTAAAAAACAAACACTCATCAGCATTATTTTATATTACCAAATATATGCAAATTAATGGCATTTCTGTTCTTTGCAACTCGCAACGAAACAATGTGTTGCTCACATAAAATTCGCTACTTTTGAAACGCGATGTTACTCAATCTGTGTTAAATGATTATAATACCAATTTGATCTACTTATACAATTATAATGAGGGCTATCGCGCTTGAATTAACCGCTAGAGGCGCTAGTGTAGGGTAAGGTCTCTGGAAATGTGAGATAGTCAAATGTCACAACGTTTACTTTTTGGGTCTTTTTTTATCGCATATTTTTACTAATTGTTCATTATTGTTGTAAAGATTGTGCCATTACTAAATAATTATGGCAGACATACGGTACGGCTAAATGAATGTTAGTGCTTTAAAAGAAGAGCTAAGAAAAAGAGGTACCAAATTAAACGGACCTAACGAACAGCTAAATCAAAGGTTAGTGCCTGCGTGTTTACAACGTATTTATTTGTCAAAATTATGTATTGTAGAGTTTTGAGCTTTGTTTTTCTGTTCACAGGTTTAAAGACTATAATAAAATTAATACGAATTAAAAACAAGAATTAGAGCTGAATGTACTAACATTTCTCGAGAGATTATAGAGTCCAACAAGAATGTGTTGACCATTTGGGATATCGTCAGGCACAAGAAGGCGGGGATTTCGAACATTAGATTCGGTATAAGAAAACTGTTTTTCTATATTTTTCTGTGCCCTTTTTTATCTCAGTATGGCATAAATTTTCACATTTAAAATTATTTTACTTGGTAAAGGCTTTTAATTATCTTCCCAAGACAAGTAGAAATAGCAGATTCAACCCTATAATAGATTTATTCACGGAAGTAAGAGTTAGTATCACCTTTCATCTGCACAATTTCTTAATTATGTACTAGGTATATCAGTTACATATTTTAAAATATTAGATTAATAAGACAGTTTTCATGTAGAGATATAGCAAATTGAGTACTGTGCTACCATTTATACCTAGAACAATTATTTATAGGTAAGTACAGATTGTAACTTAATATCCTCAGAAACAGCTTTCAATATATTCCTATACCTACCCTTGAGATAGTATTTTAACGACGGTTTCAAGGTAGTACTTTAAATTATGATGAAATAAGATTATGGGTAAGAGAAATTTGCAAATTATTCATGCTGAATTCATTTAGGTTTCAAATTGATTGTTGATACAAATTCTATTTATAACTATGTAATCAGAAAATTTTTACTGTTTTGTCATGTACAAGTTTTTATTATCATCTATAATAAACCAATTGTCTAAATTAAGAATATGCAGGTAAATATAAAATTCAAATTACCCGCTTAGTTGTCAGTACTTCACGCGAGGTGGCGCTAGTGTACTTGTCACAAATATCACCAATGCTAAAGCATATGAGTGTCCCGTATTGTCATTATATAGTATTTGCTTATGTCCTCCTCTTTTTTCGGAACAAAACGGGATTGCGCAACACTGAGGCATAATCAATGTTTAATTTATTTAGTTGTTTTGAATTATTTAAAATAACAAATAACACCCTAATAGCCTGGTTCCACGCTAACAAAAACTTTTAACAACGACAAGCGACAGTACTGGCGCTCGCGACTGACAGGACCTTACCCGCCAGTGGCGCCAGCTGGTAAGCACAAAAACGATAGCCCTCATTGATATAATTCAATAACTGTCCAATTCCATTATTACTTAAACGTAAACATCTTTATTGTCTTGTACAGCCCCTCTCAGAAAAAAACACTTGTGCTTAAACAGCTGGTAAAAACGGTTGTATGTTATTTTTCTCCTTCTACATTCCCAATTTGGTAGTTCATTGCCATTGGTGTCATATTTTAGTAAATAAATAACAACTAGATATATGACGAAGTTGATAGGAATTTGAGATTCAGTGAAACCAAACGCATTTATAATAGTTGTAATCATTATTCATGACAAGGTTACGTCTTGAACTGTAACTAGTAAGATCATATTAAATCGTGTTAAATGGTTAAACACGTAGACTATTATAAGGGAAGCTATAATTCATCATCAAAGATTTAGTAGAACATTGAGCTTCAGCAGACAGAAGGGACTTTGCCAACTCTGTTGCTAGAGACTCATATTAACAAGTATCTTGGAATCCCCTAATGTCTCACGTCACTTTTACCCAGTCATGGAGAATCCACGTTGTTGCGAATATCGCAAGGCTTTTATGATATTACGTTACATTTGTAAACTTAATTAACTGTATCGATTTAACTAGGTAGTTACTTACACTTGAAAAATATTACTCAGATTAATGTTAACTTCATGATTCATAATAGATTTTAGTATTTCTAGACGTTGAAGCTTAAGTTTTGATAACACATAAGTATCAATCAAGAATTGATTATTTTTTAACCAACCGCAAGGCTTAACCATACAAGAGAAAAGATCACTGACTTTGAATATGTAAGTAATTTCAAAATTAATAAATAGGCTTCTGACTTTTTAACATTTTTTTTAAAACAACAGTATTGCGACGTCACTTATCACGACGACTGACAGTGCCTAACTTCTATCAGCATCCTTTTTCATGAGATCCTGAATTTGTATCAATTTATAGCGATGCATTTTATTCTTTGTTAATATTCGAATAATCGATGAATGGCTAAGATATAATGCTGTGGCTGCTTATCGACTGGAAGTATGTGGGTTTTCCTCACATTCAAGCATTAGATCCAATTTGGTATCATTACTTGGCAAAGAATTGTGAGCATATCTTGAAGACGAGAATAACTGATTATCTAAAAAAAATACAACATATTGTCTGATAAACAGTTTGGTTTCCGAGAGTCTAGGTCGGCGGAAGATGCGATGATTACATTGATGTCAAATGCTTATGAAAGTCTAGATAATGGACTATCATCCATGTGTGTGATTTTTGACCTGGCTAAGGCCTTCGACACGTTAAAACATGATAAGTTGCTATCACTACTGAGTGACATAGGCTTCAGAGGAACCCCGTATAATCTAATAAAGGATTACCTATCCAACAGACAGCAGACGGTTAGAGTAGGCCATGTTGTTAGCGCGCCCCTTCCATTCCTCTGTGGAGTACCACAGGATACGGTATTGGGTCCCATACTATTTAATATCTACGTAGATGATTTATTTAGGGTGAAGACCGTGGGAGAAGTTGTGGGCTTCGCAGATGATACTGCCGTATTTTATAGTGACACTTATTAGCACAACCTGAAAATAAAAGTGGAAAACGACCTGAAGAACATAGTAAATTTTTTTAGCAGCAGACTGCTCACCATAAATTATAGTAAAACAAAGTTTATTCCATTCTCGTGTTACAGAAATAACCAACCTGAGTACGAATATATAGATGTAATACAGGGTTCTGACACTTTTAGTATATCGTCTTGTAGGACGGTAAGGTATCTCGGAGTTGTAATTGATTGCCATCTGAGGTGGGACCATCACATGAAGTATCTTGTAAAAAAAGTGAGGAGTATCTTGTTTAGCGTGAGGACTCTGAAAAAGGTATTTATATGTGATTATTTATGGGTTATCTACTGTGCTCTTGTGGAGTCACATTTCGGGTACGGAATTGCGGTGTGGGGAGGAGTCGCGGATGCTCACCTTCGGCGTCTGGAAGTCGTACAGAGGTATATACTGAAGGTAATGTATGAAAAACCACAACTATATTCGTCAGAAGAGTTATATCGGGACGTTAAACATTTTGACGTGAAGCAGTTGTATCTGGGCTCTATTCTGACATGGCAGTCCAAAAATAGAAATGTGTTAAACACAGTGGATCATCCTTATAGTATAAAGTTAAAGGAAACCTGGGGAAGTATACCGAGAAGCAAGAAATCTATAGGGCAGAGATCGCTGACTTACCTTGCTCCAAGATTGTACTTCAGAATTCTATCTAAAATTAGGGAATTAGACTCCGTCAAGCTCTTCAAGACAAGAATCAGGCGGCGGATAGCGTCACTACCTAGAGGTTTTGATTTTGGTGTAGAATCGGTTGTTGCTTATGTGGAAGATTGTTTGACAAGCTCGATCAGTTCATAGGTGTTCTTGATTACAATGAGTGTAGTTGGGTGAATGCAGGTAATGTATGTGCGCATCTGTGCTTAAATGTGTGTGTGTGTGTGTGTGTGTGTGTGTGTGTATGTGATGGTGTGTGTGGGTTTGTGACTATGTACATATGTGTGTGTGTTTGAGACTGTATGTGTGTGTGTGTGTGCGTGTATTTACGCGTGAGTATGATTGTGTAACTGTATGCTTGCCTGGGCGCTTTCAGGTGCATTTATGTCTGCAAAGGAAGGTTCATTGTGCACGCCGCCTTTGGCGTACTGATATGTATGGGGATGGACGGGTGACGGCAGGGTCAAGCGAGCGAAACAGGGGACAACGGTGTCGAATTTTAAGTATTTACACTAACAAGGTTCGCCTTCAGTGGATAGTTTAAATTATGTATTATTGTGACTTATTTTACTAAGGATTATTTGTCCTGTATAATCACCTGTACTTTTTGCATGTTTATGTAACTTGTATTGTTTTGTAACTAATGTGCAACAATAAATATTATTATTATTATTATTATTATTATTATTATTAATGCATTAGGAGATTTTTTGGACCTTCCTTATATCCAAGCTCGTGAAATTGTTTTTCAGTCTTACTAATTGTCCTTTGGGTTATAGGCGTCAAATCAGGAAATTTTTTTTGAAATAGGCAAGCAACTTCGATCTGTGATCGTGTTCTCCGCAACCAATCATCTGTAGAGATGTTAGTTTAAGCATTTCTGTTAAATGAACCATGTTCTGGTTTTAAGTTAGCAACTGACGACTGTCGTGCGGTTACAATTCCACACCAAGTTGCTAAGGCGCTTTAAACAAAACTAATATTGCCACTACGAAAAATTTTGATAACTTTTTATGTCGTCTTTTTAATTGATGCAGTTAAAAAAACACTGAAATTGTTTAATTTGCTTTCTTATTATCAAGAATGAAACGCGATTAGTTATTAATTTTTTTGTATGTTGTAGCGATGTTTGTCAATCACATGAATTTCTTTTTTTACTGGTTATTTGTGCAACACATTTTAAAACCATGGCATTTTTGAAGATATATCTCAAATGAGGTATCACAAGTCCCTTCTTCCTATTTAAAAATTTTGGAGGTGCAATTGTCACTCAAAGGGGGTTGAATGTAGGTGCAAAGTTTTCACGTTGCAGATAAATTCTTCAAGAGTGTTCCGCATAGGGCCATCAGTTTTTTTGGAATAGGTAGGCAGGTCTTCAGTCTGTAACTTACAACTGGCTTTACATTGCTTAAGTACTTCCGACATTTTTGTCACTGAAAACCATTTTGAACAAAGCTGATTAAATGTCTTTTACTTCACAGAAAACCAATTAAGCTAGAAACAACAATATACTCTGAATGCTGCAAAAGTGCGACAACTACATCATATGCATATTTTAGCTGAGTCGTCTTTCATATTTTCGATGATATTATCAGAAATTTCAAATTGCAATATACAGGCTGTTATTTTTGAACCAATGAAAAGAGTTCATTTTTGTCGAGTCCAATCCAGGATATCAGATTTTCTTTGAGTATGTTTCTAATAAATACGATGACAGTAATGTAACTACAAATTTTAAAGTTAATATTTTAAGAGTATTTTAACCCTTAACTGGTGAAGTGGTTTCATTTTCACGTGACTGGTGACCTGGGGTCTCTGTGACACCATATTGTTTATAATAATGTATACTAACTGGATATACTTTTCGTTCATGTAAATATTTCTAGCTCCTTACTATAGTGTCTTGAACATTTTAAACGCCTTCATACTGAACAAGGTGTTTATTGTACCAAACTAAATGAAAAAAGAAAATATAAACACAAAAAGAACATTAAATACCACAAATCATCTTTGGTTTAATAATGAAAAATATAAACAAAAATCAATGATGCTTTACATGGAAGATAAACCTAGATATATGTTCTAATGAAAAAAGCTACACTGGCTCAGAAAAATATGAAAAGAAAAAAAATCACAAGAGCTTAACATTGCACATTTTAAACGTCACTGCAGTCTTTACATATTATGGCCAAACAATCTCTGCAAACGGCAAACGTAATATGTTTTGGTTGGTAGGGTGTTGTCTATATCACATCAACTACAGGAAAAGTATTCTGTATTTATTTATCTTTTCTGTGTCTTCTGTTTCTCTAATATCTGCAGCGCCGCCATTTTCGTCTTCAAATTAACTAATTTCGCTGTCTTACGTAATTTTTTTTTCATCATCATCCACCATTACTCCAGTAGTGTTTGTTAACTTTTTTCACATATTTCGCCATTATATCTCAGTAATAAACATGTCTAAAATATTACGTAACTGGTGATGTGAGGTCTGTGTCACACCAGACAAACTATATCGCTGAATAACTCGGCGAAAACTTAACCAGCGCGCATACCACTTGCAGCAGTGGTCCACCATGGGTTTATTTAAAGGTATAGAGAGGCTCAGTGTTATACGTTCATTTACACCTGAAATTCTCATTTTTTTTAATAAGCCTGGGGTCATATGCACCCCATGTCTCCAGTTAAGGGTTAAAAGTAATGTCGAAACAAAGGTTTGACCACCTCCGTCTCAGTAACTAGGGACATCAGACACCAAATATCCAGTTTGTGTATCGTACATACGGTTACACTTTCTGCATTTCGTTCCGAATCATCCTGTATCATTAAACAAAAATTTTAAGTAAGGCATATTTGTCTTTACAAATATGCGTTACATTCATTAACACCCTTACTTGGTGTCACCGTTCCATACTAAATACTGTGAAAAAATAGGAAAATTATTTTAAAAAAGCCTGGACGCAGCCAGTGCGTTATGGTAGTGAATTTTCATAAAAATGTTTATAATAGCAAATATGTATGTGTTTTTTTTAAGAAAGCAGGCATCAAATTTGATTTCCAATATAACCTATATAGTAAAAATAATGTGCCATGTTTCATCAAAATATCTTTATTATTTGAAAATGTACAAAAATTTCCGAAAGTAAACTTAAAGTGTTCGCGAAAAAAGTCGTTTCTTGGTCAACCTTATAGGTTAATAGCAAATTGAGCTATTCATTTGATCGAAATTCTCTACCATAACGCACTTGCTGCATCCAGAATTTCTTTTCTTACAAACATGAATTATATTTCGATGTCAAATGCAAAAATGCAATAACATAAGGCGTGTTTGGTTAAAAAAAAAAAGAGAATTTGTATCACCAATGACTTATGGGCGAAAATGCAATAACATAAGGCGTGTTCGATTTAAAAAAAAAAAGAAAGCAGGCATCAAATTTGGTTACCAGTATAACCTATATAGTAAAAACAATGTGCCATGTTTCATCAAAATAACTTTATTGTTTGAAAATGTACAAAAATTTTCGAAACTAAACTTAAAGTGATCAAAATTCGCTACCATAACGCACTTGCTGCGTCTAGAATTTCTTTTCTTACAAACATGCATTATATTTCGATGGAAAATGCGCAAAAATGCAATAACATAAGGCGTGTTTGATTAAAAAAAAAAGAAAATTTGTATCACCAATGACTTATGGGCCATCCTCTGATTGTAGAAATATTTTTTTAAGATGTACCTCAAGACACCCTATAATTAATGTATACATTTTTTTTTTCATATCTTGTATAGTAACGGATATATTGAGCTTTATTGATTTTTTTACGAAAATTCGACCAAAATTATATACCATTAAACGATAAAGTCTATAGCTAAGGCTACTGCCAAGAATCAGAGAAAGAGTCTATTTGAAATGAATTTTCTGGAAATATTTGAGTAAAATGAAGGACAATGACGGTTGAAACTAAGACCTCAGGGCATTTTCTTTCCATAGCCCGTATCAGATTCAAGTTATTTGCCTAAATGTTGCCAATTTTGACGTTGTAAATCGCAACTCTGACGTTTTTAGGAAAACCCCAATTTACCGTACACATGTGCACGGATGTTTTGTTCTCATGCCTCGCATTTTTCATCTTTTCAGTTCTTTAGTATATCCTTTTTTTAACAAAACCTGATTATGATTCGACAATGACTCACTAATCCTGGTGTAACTACCACTTCTGCCTATCTGGCGACGTCTATGCCTGCCATCAGATATACCATTACATGTGCTTATTGACTTTTTTTCTAATAACATGGTCAGACAATAAAAACGTTTTTGCAAGGCGAGCAGGTGTATATCCCGATACTGATGTAAGAAAATAGGATACAAGTATAAATAAAAGGTGTATTGCAGTCAACTAGACATCCTAATGGAATACTGATTGCTAGGTATATAATTGTACATGTGTCGTGGACCGATGACGCTTGGATGTGTCCTCTCTCTAGACCATCTCGCACTGCCTGGCTGCCCTTGTCCCCTCCTACCATTAGGACCAGTAACCACAGGGAAAACCACCGGCTGCGTGTTAAGACGGAGACGGTGTCGGCAACTTACAATACAGGCGAAGAGACTATTTCTCTGGCTTCACAAATTTAAAACCAGGGAAATAGTCTACGTCTGTATTAAATCTGCCTGTCTTCAAATTTTGACACTTTTAACCAGATACATTTTAGTGAATTTTCGTAGAAAAAATTATAATGCCAAGCTTACTCATTTTTATAAGCAAATGTAAGTTAACGTTTTATATATATATATATATATATATATATATATATATATATATATATATATATATATATATATATATATATATATATATATATATATATATATATATATATATATATATATATACAGGCAATCCCACTGCAAACGAGCTGGCACCCATAACTGCCAGGAAAAGATTTTGTCGAAAAAAATCTGAAACATGTCAAGTTTGCTTGTGAGGGTGACGTGCGATAGCTCGTTGAAAAGAGGTTTTGATACCCCATATAGTGCTTTTTTTATTTTTCAAGTTCCTTCTATTCATTTAGAAGATATGTATTTATGTAATCACTAATGCAGTTGGGTTGTGCCTCACCAGCGTCCATTACAAGATAAAAATGTTGTTAAAGGTTTGCGTAGGTAATAAACAGTCATTTAGATTAAAGTCTCCCAAAAAAAAAAAACCTCAGCAAAATATGTGTTGTGATAACGCATTCTCGATAGCGACTTTTTGTGACTACATGTGAATTGAAGTAACTCGATCGACGAAAAATTCAGTTGTGTTATTGGTGCGAATTGTTTTTGTTTTGTTTGTTTTGTTTCTTTTAACGTCGGCCTATTTCCGCGACTATGGCCAATCACCGACGCCAGAGAGCAGTTTCACCTCACTATCCTGGAAATTTTGCCGAACTCCTGCCTTTCTGTAAGGAGGGTAGGGATCTTTAACGTGCCCAACATTGCATGGACACGGGACGTGCAGACATCAACTTGCTCAAATACAATGCCAAACCTCGGCTGATGTTAATGTTACAGTTTGTACTGAAAAAGTGAAAGGAGTACCCTGGGATCGAACCCAGTACCCTTCGGTTCAGAGGCACACGTTCTTACCCCTGAACCAATGAGGTTCTTATGCGCATTGTTAAGTGGATGTTTGTAATCAGTCATTATGGTGTATTCAATTGCCGAAAGTGTTGATATTGTGGACATTTTTTTTAGATCATGAAAACGCAAGCGAAACAGCACGTGTATTCAATAAACTGCATCCTCATCGGCGTGTTCGTCATAACATATTCAAAATGCCTACAAAGCATTTAGTGAACGGGCTGAGTTAGTGTATCGGTTGGTGGCAGCACATTTGAATAATTTCTTTATTTTTCGTTGTTCGTTTTGATTTTTGTTAGCAATAAGCGTTTTGTACTTTACTAATAAATTATTATTTAACATTGCATGGTTACTTACTTTGCGCACCTATCTTCAGAAAACCACAGGTAAAAAGCTCCATGTTGATAGGGAAAAAATGTTAATAGATTACTTGAAAATTCAAAGTAGGCTGATCTGGCTGAAAATTGAGAGCCTGTCGTAAATTTTAATTCTAAACAAGTCTTATTAATAACTTTTTGCGGTATCTTTATACACGAAGGTAGTTTACTTTTAACACATTTAATTAAATCAGTTCTAAACCACCCTGTATACTAATTGCTTTTGTTCATTTCCTCAACATCTTAGTTTATGACAAAGCAGGAGCGATTCCCAGAATATCATAATCTAATTCAAACATTTTTTATCACTTATACCTTACCCACACTAAATCCGTGGACACTATATATATATATATATATATATATATATATATATATATATATATATATATATATATATATATATATATGTATGTATGTATGTATGTATGTATCTATATATGTATCACACCGATAACTCAAAAATAATGGGTCGATTTTGATAACATTTGGCACGTACCTTCCTTTTGTAAATGGCTTGGATAAGTTCGTTAGTCAGAAAAATCGGACGATGTTTTCCGGGAAAATTTTAAGTTTTCATTCGAAAAAAAATTTTATCTCAAAAAATAAAAAAAGTTAATTAATTGAGTTTGTTCATTTCCTCAACATCTTAGTTTAAGACAAAGCAGGAGCGATTCCCAGAATATCATAATCTAATTCAAACATTTTTTGTCACCTATACCTTACCCACACTAAATCCGTGGACACACTGTATATATATATATATATATATATATATATATATATATATATATATATATATATATATATATATATATACATACATATATATATATATATATATATATATATATATATATATATATATATATATATATATATATCACACCGATAACTCAAAAAATAATGGGCCGTTTTTGATAAAATTTGGCACGTACCTTCCTTTTGTAAATGGCTTGGATAAGTTCGTTAGTCAGGAAAATCGGACGAGGTTTTCCGGGAAAATTTTGAGTTTTCATTCGAAAACAAATTTTATCTCTAAAAATAAAAAAGCTATGATAACCAAGTTTGGTAGGTAGATTTACGATATAAAAAGTAAACTCTAAACCAAAATTTAGATTTATATGTTACAAGAAAAAAAGTTATAGTAAAATATTTGGTGCCAGATCATCTCTATGAAAATTCACTACCATAACGCACTTGCTGCGTCCAGGCTTTTCTTCACATTTTCTTCTCCATCTAAAACTTACAATCAATTAATATTTTAGCATCTTTATCATTACTTTATATCATCCATTTACTATTTATATTTCTGTGTCGAGTTTAAGATTTTAATTAGAAAGCAACTTTATTCAACTCATAATTTTGGGTTATTCTAAAACGTTACTGAGCTTAATTGTAAACGTAATTAATTACATCCAATAAAAATTTATGCTACTTTTTTTGTTTCTTTTATAACTAAATGAAATGCATCTGCGTAGATCAGGATATAAATTCATCTGGTTAATCTGTAATCGGTAAACCTGATGTAGTTTAACGAGTGCGCAGAACGCGCAGTGGTCGGTGTATAGGTCGGTATTGGGTAATTTAGATAGCATTAACAGAAATGGAACGGTAAATATCAAAGTTGGCTTTAATCAGGAGATGTGAAACGACCGAACCTGACAATAACAATAACGTACATGTTGGATGGTAATTACTATTTCCGGTAACGACAGAACATTGATTACAGTAGTACTTATCAACATTGAAGTTTTGGAAAGGTATTGCCAACTCTAGATCACCGCTAAAATAACTTTATAATAACAGATGTTGGATACTAAAACGTATACATACAGGATGTTTACGGCATCGTGATTTGATTTTTAAGGGGTGATTAAACACCTTAAAAAAGGTGATTAACGTTGAGCCGCCTCATCAAAATTTGCATAATAAAAAGTATGATTTAAGCTTTTTTTTTACTGAATTTTCGTAGAAAAAATTCACTAGTGAGGAGATCCCGACTTTTGAATTTTCAAAAAATTTTTGCAAATGAGCGCGAACTAGGATCCCTAGAACCCATATCCGGGGTCAGTTTCAATTTTTATATGTTTATATATATATATATATATATATATATATATATATATATATATATATATATATATCACACCGATAACTCAAAAAATAATGGGCCGATTTTGATAAAATTTGGCAGGTACCTTTCTTTTGTAAATGGCTTGGATAAGTTCGTTAGTCAGGAAAATCGGACGAGGTTTTCCGGGAAAATTTTGAGTTTTCACTTGAAAAAAAATCTTATCTCAAAAAGTAATAAGCCGATTTTAATAAAAATCTCAAAATAAAAGGCCGATTTTGATAAAATTTGGCACGTACCTTCCTTTTGTAAATGGCTTTGATAAGTTTGTTAATCAGAAAAATCGGACGAGGTTTTTCGGGAAAATTTTGAGTTTTCATTTGAAAAAAATTTTTATCTCAAAAAAAAATAAAAAATCTATGATAACCAAATTTGGTAGGTAGGTTTACGATATAAAAATTAAAGTATATACCAAAATTTAGATTTCTATGTTACAAGAAAAAAAAAGTTATAATAAAATATTTTGTGCCAGATCATTTCTATGAAAATTCACTACCATAACGCACTTGCTGCGTCCAGGCTTTTTTAAGATTTCATTTCACAAATTTGTGCAAACACTAAATATTACCAACTGAAGAACTCTGCTTTGGAATAGTTGTTTGATGTTATCGTCCTGTTGTTGAATGGAAAGTCTCGATCGACTTATCCACCAATCGGCGCAACTTGCAAGGCATCGGCTTTTCGTCGAATTGTCGCAGCTGCTTGAAGACGGTTACGAAGATCCTCGAGGTCAAGTTTGTGCATACCCTGGTATTCATAGTGTCACATAAATAAAAGTGTATTGTCGTAAGGTCGGGTGATATAGGAGGCCATGGAATTTGACCACTTCGACCAGTCTATTTATTATTATAAACACGTTGTTGAAATGTTGGTGAAGTAAAGTATGAAAATGCGACAATGCGCCATCTTGCAAAAATCACATTTTTGACTTGCAGCCAAAGGAACTTGTTTTAAATGTTCTTACAAATAGCTTTGCAAATACGAGGGGCCACCCAGAAGAGATCGCACAAATGTTATATGTACACGTTATATGTACCTAAGTATTTTAAACTTTTATATTTTTCCTATGTAAATTGTAAACTTTTTTCTTTACATGTTGTAGTCTTGAGAATGGAATAAACTTTTCCGAAAGCTCGGCTTTTAATAAAGAGTTTTATTTTGCAACTGACGGCTTTCCCACAATTTTTTGAGTAAATACCACTATTACCATTACAAAAACTGAATTATATATATATATATATATATATATATATATATATATATATATATATATATATATATATATATATATATATATATATATATATATGGTGGCAACGAGTTGGCAGCGACAACTGCCAGGAAAAGATTTTATAAAAAAAAACCTGAAACACCTCAAGTTTCCTGGTGAGGGGGCCAACTTTTGACGCAAAAAGTATAGCCCAAACTTCACCTTCCTAAGCGGGGGTCTCATCATCTTTATATATATATATATATATATATATATATATATATATATATATATATATATATATATATATATATATATACAGGGTGAGTTTTCGATGTTTAGTACAGGATCTCGTAAACTAATGCAGTTAGAGAGACGGTTAAATAGGGAAAGTAGTGCAGTTTTATGAATGTAATTCAGAACTGTTTTTGTTTCCATAAAAAATGTCACGGCTTACTAGATATTTTGAAAAGACTGATATTTGCCCATTTAGATAGATGCATTTAGCTGCGCTATTATTGGGTTTACAAAAAAGTTGTGAAGGAAAAAGTTGTACATAAATATGTTCTAAAGAAACCAAAAATATGCAAATTTTAAAAAGATCTGTAACCTTTGAATTATGACATAAACTTGTGTTTTTTTTAATGGAAACCATAGTTGCCTGTGGCTTCATTAAAGAGGCTTTTTTTCCTCTTTACATTGATATGAAACACGATATGATTATTCTAAGAAATAAAAATTTTTCAGTGGTTTTCTTTTTTTTTTCAAAAAAATAACATTAGTTACCACGGAAAGGATTGTTTATTTCAATTAGAGAAAACCTGAATCTAAGTTTTCGCACATAGTTTACATAACATTTATAATTAGAGATTTAACATAATAATTATCAAAATAAAATGTTTAAATTAAAGTAGAAACTATAACAAAAATTCCGAGAAAATCTTCAAAAAGTTTTCCATTAGTATTAAGACAGCAAATACTCCTACGCAAAACTGAATTTGTCGCTTTTTTTAATAGAACGTCTATCGATATTGGCAAAATTGTTTGGGACGGCTTCTGTATATCGTTAATTGTATCGTAAGACCCTCGGTACACTTTATTTATTACAGTTCCCCATAAAAAGAAATCTAAAACGGACAGATCATGTGACCGAGGTGGCCATGTAACTGGTGCATTATTATTATTATTCAATCTTAATTACAGATTAGGTATATAATTTCAATTTTATGTATTCTCAGAGCAAATTTTTTTTCCAACAATAATCAGTTTTCGCAGAATTTGTTTTGTGTTTTCGTAGGTATCATTGTTTGTAAGATTTGTGTAAAATTTTGGTAATTATTAATACATATTGATAAGTTATTGGAAAAATTTTCTTTTCGAATTTTCGTGAAAAAATTGTTTGCAAATTTTCATGCAAACATTTTCTTAGCAAATTTCGTCGAAAGCCCTTTTGTAAATAATTATATCTTGGTAGGTGGGTAAATAGCTTGAAGAGGTTTGTTGGCCAGGAAAATCGTACCAGATTTTCGGGAACATTCTAAGTTTATTTTCGGAAAATATTTGTACTTCTTCAACCAATATAGTTATTTTGTTGAAATATGGTACATTGTTTCTATTATATAGGTTATACTGGTAACCAAATTTAATACCTGTTTTCGTAAAAAAAGACGTATTTGCTATTAAAAACAATTTAAATGAAAATTTACTAAAATAACGCACTTTCTGCGTTCAGACTTTTTAAATTAGATGGACTTACGCTTGCTCTTTCATATACAATACCAGTACTAACACACTCTTAATGAATATCATCAAACTCAAGATTGTCTTGTGCAACAACTTGACTATGAAATTGCGTTAGCTTTGCTAAATCTGGCACGTGTAGATAGTTACACAGGAAAGGTGTTAAACGCTGACGGTTCCGTCATCTTCTCTCGCTTTCAGCACCAGTAACAAGCAATATATCCAGGAGGCACTTAGGTAGCAGTTACTATGTTTCAGCCACTGATTTAATAATATCAATTTTAATAATTCAACGTGACTCCCATTAATCATTCATTACCTGTGTTTTTTTTTAGCGTCGGTCTATTTCTACGACTATGTAATCATCGACGCCAAAAATAGTCTCGTCTGACCATCCTGGAAATTTTGCAAAGCTTTTCCTTCTTTTCTGTATATTTTACGTCTCCGCATGGTAAATTAGATACGACGGCTTTATATACCACCCGTAGAGCGAAAAGTGCAGGTATTTAACAAAATTGCATAACCTCGGTCGATGTTAATTTTGCAGTTGTACCGAAAAAGTGAAATGACGCTTCTACTGGCAACTGAACCTACGTCTCTTGGATTGGGAGTCACACGTTCTTATAGGACCAGTTTTCCAACAAAAAAAATTGCATCTCAAAAAATAACAAACCTATTTTAATGAAATTTGGTAGACATGTTAGCCTGATAGAGCCCTTACTATATATTGGGATTAAAAGCTTTAGATTTAATGACAAATTGAGTTATTAATATTTGAAGCATTTGAAGACCTTGCTGCAAAAAGGGGGTAACACCATTTTTTAGGAAAATGGCTTTTCTATACTACATTGTGTACAAAAAAAATTCTGTATCGTTTGGTGCAAAACGACGTGAATCCGTGATATACACCACCTTCTAGACCGTTTTATGTACTTATCCCCTAGTATTGCTTGGAGCAAGAATGAGACTTCTCCGGATTTATCTCCTTTTTGCACCAAGCAATTTTAGTATTCGGTTGACAACTGACCATACATATTGCATTGTTGTGCTATTTTACGCAGGCATACAACACGTGTTTCTATGAAGTGGTGTGTTTGTTAAAATTGAAGGGTTTTAGTGTAAATTTTCTGCTCATAAAAGTAACTATGAGTGATACAAGTGAAGTAGAAAGTGAGCCTTTTAGTGCTGGTTCCTAAGATAACTATGAACCTAGCGAAAAAAAGTGAGATTAATAATAGTGATATAGAAAGTGAGGTTACTGCTATTTCGAATCCGAATACATCCGGAATAAAGAAACGGAAATCAAGAAATGAACTTAACTGGAAAACTAATGTTAGGAAAATAAAGCTGGCATCAGCTATGGTGCATACTGACTATAAAAATCAACCAAAAGTAGCTAGAGTCTTGGGAGTAGATTGCCGTCGTAAGAAAATGTTTTCGAAAAGTTGATGATGATAAGCGGAATGATATTTTATCAAAATTTAATGGTATCGATGATAAAATTGCACAAGACCGTTATCTGCTTGGTAATATCACGTCTCATACTCCGGTTCGTTCTCGTCCAAAAAATCTCGGCAAACCTCGCGCTGCTGTATATAAATATAGAATTCGAATTGGAAATATTGTTGTAGATGTTTGTAAAAAGGGATTTTGCGCTATTCATGGCATTTCTAAAAAGCGAGTGGAACTTCTAGCAAAACATTTATCTATTTCAAATGAAATAACGTCACCTAATGAGCGTCGAGGAAAGCATCATAATCGACCGAATGCAATACCAGAAGAAATCGTTGAACAAGTCAATCTTCACATCAACAATTTCCCAAGACGTGCTTCACACTATAGCAGAAATAAAAACCACAAAACTTGTTACCTGCATCCCGACCTAAACGTTAAAAAAATCTGTGAGTTATATATCGAAAAATTCGAACCTGACATGAAAATATTATTAGAGAAGAGGAAATAGAAGACAGCAGATTTCAAACCAAAAGTAACTTACGACTTTTATTTCCGATATTTTAAAGCTAATTTTAAGCTTAAATTTGGTAATCCAAGAACTGATACTTGTCAAGTTTGTGATCAGTTGGAAAATAAGTGTAAATCTAAATCACTCTCAGATGAGCATCTCAAGCAAACAAAAACTAAGAAAGAATTGCATTATAGAAAAGCGCAATCATTTTTTGAAGATCTGTCCCAGAAAACTGCGCTTGCTAAGGAAAATAGCAACATTGAGGTACTATCATTTGATTATTAGGAAAATATCCCCTTGCCAAGAGTTCCATCAGGGGATGCATTTTATTTAAGACAGTTATGGATTTTAAACTTCTGCAATCACTCTGGGAAAATGGCATTGCTCACTTTTACGTTTACGATTAAACTGAGGGCAAAAAAACTCCCAACGAACCCATTAGCTTCTTACTACACTATATTGAGATGTTAATTTTGCAGTTGTACCGAAAAAGTGAAATGACGCTTCTACTGGCAACTGAACCTACGTCTCTTGGATTGGGAGTCACACGTTCTTATAGGACCAGTTTTCCAACAAAAAAAATTGCATCTCAAAAAATAACAAACCTATTTTAATGAAATTTGGTAGACATGTTAGCCTGATAGAGCCCTTACTATATATTGGGATTAAAAGCTTTAGATTTAATGACAAATTGAGTTATTAATATTTGAAGCATTTGAAGACCTTGCTGCAAAAAGGGGGTAACACCATTTTTTAGGAAAATGGCTTTTCTATACTACATTGTGTACAAAAAAAATTCTGTATCGTTTGGTGCAAAACGACGTGAATCCGTGATATACACCACCTTCTAGACCGTTTTATGTACTTATCCCCTAGTATTGCTTGGAGCAAGAATGAGACTTCTCCGGATTTATCTCCTTTTTGCACCAAGCAATTTTAGTATTCGGTTGACAACTGACCATACATATTGCATTGTTGCGCTATTTTACGCAGGCATACAACACGTGTTTCTATGAAGTGGTGTGTTTGTTAAAATTGAAGGGTTTTAGTGTAAATTTTCTGCTCATAAAAGTAACTATGAGTGATACAAGTGAAGTAGAAAGTGAGCCTTTTAGTGCTGGTTCCTAAGATAACTATGAACCTAGCGAAAAAAAGTGAGATTAATAATAGTGATATAGAAAGTGAGGTTACTGCTATTTCGAATCCGAATACATCCGGAATAAAGAAACGGAAATCAAGAAATGAACTTAACTGGAAAACTAATGTTAGGAAAATAAAGCTGGCATCAGCTATGGTGCATACTGACTATAAAAATCAACCAAAAGTAGCTAGAGTCTTGGGAGTAGATTGCCGTCGTAAGAAAATGTTTTCGAAAAGTTGATGATGATAAGCGGAATGATATTTTATCAAAATTTAATGGTATCGATGATAAAATTGCACAAGACCGTTATCTGCTTGGTAATATCACGTCTCATACTCCGGTTCGTTCTCGTCCAAAAAATCTCGGCAAACCTCGCGCTGCTGTATATAAATATAGAATTCGAATTGGAAATATTGTTGTAGATGTTTGTAAAAAGGGATTTTGCGCTATTCATGGCATTTCTAAAAAGCGAGTGGAACTTCTAGCAAAACATTTATCTATTTCAAATGAAATAACGTCACCTAATGAGCGTCGAGGAAAGCATCATAATCGACCGAATGCAATACCAGAAGAAATCGTTGAACAAGTCAATCTTCACATCAACAATTTCCCAAGACGTGCTTCACACTATAGCAGAAATAAAAACCACAAAACTTGTTACCTGCATCCCGACCTAAACGTTAAAAAAATCTGTGAGTTATATATCGAAAAATTCGAACCTGACATGAAAATATTATTAGAGAAGAGGAAATAGAAGACAGCAGATTTCAAACCAAAAGTAACTTACGACTTTTATTTCCGATATTTTAAAGCTAATTTTAAGCTTAAATTTGGTAATCCAAGAACTGATACTTGTCAAGTTTGTGATCAGTTGGAAAATAAGTGTAAATCTAAATCACTCTCAGATGAGCATCTCAAGCAAACAAAAACTAAGAAAGAATTGCATTATAGAAAAGCGCAATCATTTTTTGAAGATCTGTCCCAGAAAACTGCGCTTGCTAAGGAAAATAGCAACATTGAGGTACTATCATTTGATTATTAGGAAAATATCCCCTTGCCAAGAGTTCCATCAGGGGATGCATTTTATTTAAGACAGTTATGGCTTTTAAACTTCTGCAATCACTCTGGGAAAATAGCATTGCTCACTTTTACGTTTACGATTAAACTGAGGGCAAAAAAACTCCCAACGAACCCATTAGCTTCTTACTACACTATATTGAGAATGTTCTTCATAAAGATGTCTATACTTTATACTTATTCTCGGATAAGTGTTGTGCTCAAAATAAGAACCATACAATTCTAACGTTTCTTCATACAGTACAATCAGGTCGATTAAAAAAAATACTCATAGATTTCCAGAGCCGGGGCGTAGTTTCCTCCCCTGTGATCGTTGCTTTGAGAAATCAATAAGAAAAGTTGAAAGAGTATACGTTCCTCAGGAGTATATGCAAATAATGGCCAGGTCTTCACGTTCATTTTCTATTATAAGGGCCACTCAAGATCAAATTTTTTTTGGTTGAACTCCTAAAGCCTTATTTTAAACGAGTCACGGTGAATAGTAATAGAGAACGATTCAACATAAGCCAGTACAAGATCTTTGTTTACTGTTCTGACGTCTCTACCATCCAGTGCAGTAACTCTACTAATATCATGATGTTCGTAAGTTTCGCAATCCAAAAGTCAGCTGTACTGCCCGCATTGGCCGAAGTATTACCAGCTTATTGTAACAAACTACCTGCCAAGAACGCAAAATGTGAAAATGTTATGAAGTTAGCTAATAAATATGTACCTCAGAATGACATTTGGTATTATCAACAGCTAAAATCAGATTCCAACAACACCCAAGATAGTGAGACCGAAATCACAGGCGATGATGCTAATGAATAGCAATATATTTTTGATGTATTCTGTATTTGTTTATTTCATCGGTATACATTATTTTAGTTCTATTCTCTACTACTTTAGTTTTTGCTTAGGAAATTCATTAATTTTATGTTACCGTCAAATTTATTCAATAAAGATTATTCAGAACATGAATCATTTTGTTTTTGATTTTCTTTACAAAAAAAATATATTTTTGGGGCAAAAAAGGGATAACTCCAACGGTTTCTATTTTTTTGAGTTACAATTGATGAATATATTGAAATGAACTAGGTGCCTAAAATAGCTAACTAATTCGATGATACTGTAAAAAAAAGGGAAAATGATGTTTATCAAATTATAGGAATTAAACGTTTTTTTCATATTACTTGAAAACTACTTTTATGGGGTTGTCCCCTTTTTGCAGCAGGGTCTTCATTTAATGAAAATTCGCTACCATAAGGCGCCCCGAATTTATTTTTTATGTTTATTATTTTATGTATTTTTAATTTATTACTTCTGATAAATAGAAAACAAAAATGAAATTCAGTGAGTATTTAACACCTGATAGAAACATTTCGAAATACTGATTCAGTTGCAAATAAAAAATGCGTTACAATACGGCCTGTGACGAATAAAGCTCTAGAAATAGCAGTTTTGAAACACTACGATGGATCCCACCTTAAAGACATGTTTATATGAGTAGAGTGAGCACTAGCATACTTTTTCTCAAAAATACTCTACTCAACTAGTTGTGGTAGAGTAACCGTTTACACACGGAAATAATCATTTGGGATATAATATACAAGCGTTTTATAAGTGAAAATGGGTAAGTTTTAAAAACGAAACTGATAAGCAAAAGAAAATATGGGTTAGATACTGGATTAAAAGAAGAGATTAAAGAGAGGGTCCGCTGACGCTCTAAAAGAATTAGCATAAGCTCTTGATGATTAGTACATCGCTAATTTTTAGTGAATTTTCGTAGAAAAAATTCTCTAATGAGGAGATCGCGACTTTTGAATTTATGAGCGCGAAATAGGCCTAGAATCCAGGGTCAGTTTCAATAAATAAATATATATTCAATAACTCAAAAAATAATGGGTCTATTTGGCGCGTGCGTTCTTTCGCAAGTGGAAAACTTCGTTAGCCAGGTATATCGGACAAGTTTTTTCAGTAAAATTTTGGGTTTTCTTTCGGAAAGTTTTTGTAACACCCGAAATAATAAATTTGGTAGGCAGGTTTATATTATAAAAACTATACTATATGCAAAATTTAGGTTTTCTACGTTAAAAGAAAAAATTGTTATAGGCATTTAATTTTTTTTTTAAATTTAGCATTTAAAAAAAATACCGATGACCAGAGAAACGCATAAAATCAAAATATTTTTTCTGTATACCAAAATATATTGTATATTACAGACAAAGATTAAGTTTTTGGGCGCAAAAAGCTCAAGAAGTACCAGAAAAATGACTAGGGTTTTAGAGTGTTTTTTCTCAAAACATCAAATTTGAGACTTGAAACGTCAAAATTGAAAACCTTTAGGCAAAGAATCTGAAACGGGTTATGTAGAGAACATTTCGCAAAAAGTGTATTTTACAAAACCTCAGGTTTCAGCTTCAACAATCATTGTCCTTCATATATCACGAAAATATTTGCAGAAAATTTGGTTCAAATAAACCCTTTCGCTGATGCTTCGGCAGTAGTTTTAGTTATAGAGTTTATGGTTTAATAGTCTATAATTTTTAGCGAAATTTATTATTGAGGAGACCCGACTTTGGAACTTTGAAAAGATTTCTTCAAATGAGCGCGAACTAGAACGCCCCCCCCCCCCCAGAACCCATATCCGGAGTTAGTTTCTAGTTTCAGTTTTTATTTGTTTACATATATACAGGGCGACGCATTTCTACGGTAAAGCTCAATATATCTGTTATTACACAAGATACGAGAAAAAATTGTAGACGTTAATTACACAATGTCTTGAACTGCATCTTATAAAATTATTTCGACAATCACAGCTGTCCCATAATATCGTTGCTGATTTTTTTTGACGAAAATCACTTATGTTATTGCATTTTTGCATTTTTTATTAAGTTATAATGAATGTTTGTAAGAAAAAAAAATGATAGCGTTGATTGTAAACCAATTTATCCAAAAATTAGAAGAAGCAGAAAAAATTGACGATGGCGATATAATTATCAAGTATAAAATCATAATAGGAAACTTAGATAGGCAATGGGATAGAGTTGAAGACAACATAATAGATATAAAAATAATAACAAAATCAGAAAGTCTGGATGAAGCTCATTTGATGCTGAGCCAATGGTATAATAACGCCATGGTCAAGCCGAAAAGAGCAATTAGCAAACAAACAGACCACTATGCACAGTTTCCAGCAGTCAAATTACCAATCTTCACAGGCAAGTTCAAGGAACCGACAGCATTCCAAGAACAAGTTCAGAAGGCAATAGATTCAACAGTTAAGGAACTCTACGCAAAAACAGCGTCAAAAAACAAGCAAGAAAGATTTAATTTAAACTTAAGTAAATAGATGCCAGAAGTAGAAGAATCCACAGACAAGCAAGAAATATTTAATTTAAATTTAAGTAAAGAGGTACCAAAGATAAAAGAAGCCACAGACAAGCAAAAAGATTAAATTTAAATTTAAGTAAAGAGGTAACAAAGATAAAAGAAGCCAAAGACGAGCAGGAAAGAATTAATTTAAAAAGTTATCCAGAGAATCTCATATCTGGAGCCAAATCAGCGGCGAAGAAAACTAATGTAAGTAGAGAGAGCAAGTTATTAAATTTTGAGGCATCAATGATAAAGGGGAATAAAGAGGCACAAGAAGTAAAACAAGCAGTAGTACAAATAGAAAAAATCCCAATAGAAACGAAGATAGGAAATAAAGAATGTTATATGGAGAAGGTTTAATCTGCAAAGGAACCAAAACAACAAAGAAAAGTAGCACAAACAGAGCCCAACAAAATGTTTAAATGGGGTGGGTTCAAGTTAAGAAAATGGTCCAGCAACAAATCTCAGATGGTTGTCAAGCTGAAGATTCCCAAATTTTGGATGAGTCAACCAAGGGGGGAGGAAACAGCGACCACATCAAAGGTAAAAGTTAATGGTTTGACCAATGCTTCCAAGAAAGAAACCACGAAACAGTTGATGGGTAAAGTAAGAACAATAAGAAGTACAACCACCCAGGTATTTATACACACTGCGGTGGAGGATGGAGGTCAGGTGCAGGGACAAGCAAAGATGGGCAGAGGCCACAAAGTATACAAGGGCCATCCAGTAAAAATGGAGGGCTCACGAACAGAACAAAAGTATAAGGTATATGGGTATAAGGTGCATGTTCGCCAATGGAAGCACAGGTTTAGATGAAAGTTCAAGAGGAAGAGAGTACACGCAGGGCACATAGTAACAACCAAACAATGGCCACTGAGTAGTCAAATTAAGTCAAGGTTCAATGGTAAAGCACTCCAAAAAACTCAGGGTCGGCGTGGCTGGATTTTGTGGAGTGGGAAGAGCTCTGCAAGTAAAGCAGAGGCAGTTCTTCAAATCATCGGCACAGTTACTTCACAAGGGCAGAGGTAACAGACAAGGAACTCACAGGCAGCCACGGTAAGAAGCTGGGGAAGCAACCACAAGACAACATGGAGGAGATACACCAGAAGGAAGACGAAATGACGTATCCAACCCATCACCAGAAAATGGGCATATGTTATTAGATCATGTAGATCATTAGTAATTATATTACGATCCTAGAATGGTATACATAAATCTATTATTTTAATTATTGTTATTTCGATTATGATCCGTAGGGTTGTATTCAAAAATATTATTTTAATGATTATTATTCCGATTACCATCCTAGAGTGGTATGCATAATTATATTATTTTAATTATTGTTATGTCGATTATCTAACGTAGGGTTGTATTCAAAACGATTATTTTAATTATTATTATTCCGATTACCATCCTAGAGTGGTATGCATAGTTATATTATTTTAATTATTGCGATTTCGATTATCATACGCAGGATTGAATCCAAAAATATTAATTTTATTATTAAGTCCAGTAACATACCTAAGGTTGTCTACATTAACTCAAGTATTAGTAGTTCAAATTCTCACCCTAGGGTACTATACAAATTAACATTCTTCGATTAGTATAATTAGTGCCAAACTTAGGTCAAGATAAATCAAACATTCAGGTCAGAGCCATCCAGCGAGTCGTAATTTTTGTTGACTCGCCAGAATGTTCAGAGAACAGTAAAGGTTGGCAGAAGGGCCATAATAGGCGTAGAAACATAATTGTTAAAAACAATAAAATAATAAGTGAAAACTAGTTTAGTGTAATTCTTTACACTAAGGAATGTAAACATTGCAAATAATTAGAGGTCAGAATTGTATCGATTGGCATTGAAAATATCACATTCAGTATGTAAACAGTAAACAAAGTAAATTCGCAACGTACAAGGTATGCAGGAATGCTGAAGTCTGCAAATTGGAAGGTCGCAAACGAATTAAGAAACTATAAGTATTATTGTTGGTAAACATGAAAGAGAGAGTCAAAATGAGATCAGTTAAATAAGTTCTTACAATGTTAGACGAGTGAATTAAGTTGTTACGATGTAGACAGTTAATTTAGATTGCTTAAAATGTAAAGATGCGACACTAGTGATTTAATTATGTAAATATAATAACACTGTTCAATTAAGATTCACGATGTAAACAGTCCACGTTTAAATTCATTAAGTTTGTTAATAATGTTATTGTTGAGTTTTTGTGAGTTATTAAATTTATAATTAAACGGTTACCGATGTCTACATACGCCTAGTTCAACGAGTTTATTCCTTAAATTACCCCCCGCTCCCTAAACACAATGTAAAACACATATTACTCTACAGTCGAACAGATGTATATTGATCGGTTCATACGTTCATACTGAATATTAATCTTCAGTTCCTAAAAAAGTAACTACACATTTAATGAAGTAATTGAACGTTACCTCAGGATTTTAGGAATTTTCACTAATCATAATATTTTATCTTTGTGGTTTTTCTTTTGTTTCCATAGTCATTTTGGTATTAGGTTTTTTAGTAAGTCTTCTTTAAAAAATCCACTAATATAGGGAGATCGCGACCTTGGATTCTCTCCTTCAATGGTCTGATTGTAATGGAATGGTTCAACAAACGTGGAGTAATATCCTTTGGCAGGTCGGCAAACGAGAGTAGTTCCATTACATTGTTTTGGGCAAACCCATAGAACTAGTGTCTGTTATACAGGACTTGGGTGTGATGTTGGATGAGCAACTAACTTTTAAGTATCATTAGAATTCCATTGTTAACAGATCTTGAAAAACCGTAGGATTCATAAAGAGCAACACTGCATACTTTAAAAGCGTTAACTCTGTGACATCTATGTTCAATGCTATGTGCAGGTCACTGCTTGAATATGCTTCTCCTGTTTCGTCCCCTATATAAATTACATTGAAATTGTATAAATCAGGCTTCTACGATATATTGCTCACAAGCTGGGTATTGCTAGGCATAGTTATGCTCGAATTGAATATTGTGTTCGATGTTGAGGGTAGAATCCTTGGCCAATCGAAGAAATTACTTGGGTGTTCGATTACTTGGACTCCATCCTCTCTTGATAATTCTGTTTCACTAGATTTTTTAATCTTACTCCTGGTTCGTTCAAAAGAGAACTGACAGCTTAATATACTTAGTCACGTTGAAATGAAACATGTTTTTTTGTCCATTCTGATTGCCTAGCCTGAGAATTGGTTTTTTTTTGGCTAGCGCTTACTGAATTCATTATGTTATGTTCTAAGTTAAAGTATGCTTATAGTACTAGCTATGTGATAGAATTATTCGCTTATTAAATAAATAAATAAATAAATAAATATTTGTTTAGTAAAACAAGATTTAAAAAGTGTACACCTATTAAAATTTTTTGTCCATATGATTATCATTTCTCATGAGAGACAAAACAGAGTAATATAGAAAATTTCATTGCACTTTGTCGACTCTTACTAGGTAAGTACAATTTGGGGAACCCAATTAATCACAAAACAGTTTTTTGACCCGACGATCGTTTCGCTAACAAAGTTAGCGTCACCAAGGGGATGTGGAAACTGTTACTTACTGTTACTTACTGGGTGTTCAGTTTTTTGGAATGTCGGTATATAAAGTCTTAAACTAACCTTGAGTGAGGGTTCTTGCGCTTTTAATTCGCACTCATTTGACAACAAGTTGAAAATTTAAAAGCCGTTGGCTCTATAAGCGAAAATTTCTTTATGAAAATTCGCTAGAAATCTCAATTTTGTTATTTAAAACATTTTCTAAGGAAACTTGAATTTTCTCCGGAAAAAGTGGTCTCAAGAATTGCAACGCGCGCACGTGTGTGTGTGTGTGTGCGTGTGTTTTAAAAGGAAATTCGCTAAAAATATAAAGGTTGCTATTTTTACAAACAATGTTCTTATGATTCTGATATTGAATGTAGAATCACTGGTCCAGTGTTTTTATTAGAATATAATAATTTTAACTTACACATATTATGGTTAGATCTAAATTAAAACCAAAAAAAGCTCTGGACGCAGCAAGTGCGTTATGGAAGTGAATTTTCATAAAGATGTTATTAATTACAAATATATCGCTCCAATGCGAGCAGGCATCAATTTGGTTACCGGTATAACCTATATAGTAGAAACTATGTGCCATATTTTATCAAAATAACTTATTGTTTGAAAATGTACAAAAATTTTCCGACAATAAACTTTAAATGTTTCCTAGCCAATAAACCTAAGGTTAATAGCAAATTGAGTTATTGAAATTTGAAACATTTAATGAAAATTCGCAACCAAAACGCCCTTCCAGGTTCATACAAACATTTTCCGAAAATAAAGTTAAATGTTGGTTTCCTAACCAACAAAACTTACGTTAATAGCAAATTGAGTTGTTGAAATTTGAAGGATTTAATGAAAATTTGCTACCAAAACGCATTTACTGCGTCCAGATTTTTTTCTTACAAACATGCATCATATTTCGATAAAAAAATGCTAAAATGCAGTAACGAATTTGTTCTACGAAAATTAGCTAAAAATTGTAGACCATTAAACCATAAACTTCACTAAACCTACAGCGAAAGCATCAACTTAACTAAACCGACAGCCAAAGCATCGGAGAAAGGGTCTACTTGAAATAAATTTTCTGTAAATATTTTAGTAATTAAGGGCAATGATGGTTGAATCTGAAACTTAAGGGTTCACAGAACAATCTTCTTGCAACATTTTCTTTTCACAATCCGTATTTGTTTCACGTTCTTTGCCTAAACATTGCCAATTTTGACGTTTTAAATTGCGAGTTTGAAGTTTTGAGGAAACCTCCAAAATGTGTTTCTTTAGCTGCCCGTAACTTTTTTGTCCTTAAACTTAGAGGCCTAATGGTTCACTCTTTATAATACAAATACGTGTACCAAATTTGGTTGCCCTCACTTTGTTATTTCCGGGGATATGAATTTTTTTAGAAAGAAAACACAAAATTTTCCGGGAAAACCTTGTCTGACTTTCCTGGCTAACGAACATATGCGAATAGAAGGTACTCACCAAATTTGATCAAGATCGGTTTATTATTTTTTGAGTTATCGGTACGATATATATATATATATATATATATATATATATATATATATATATATATATATATATATATATATATATATATATATATAAACACGGATCTCCCCGTTAGTGAATTTTTTAAGAAAATTCCCTAAAAAAGAAAATTTGAATCACCAACGACTTATGGGCCACCCTGTAATTGTAGACAAGATGTAGCTCAAGACACCCTATAATTAATGTATACAATTTTTTTTTCGGATCTTGCATAATAACGGATATATTGGACTTTAAAGATTTTTTACGAAAATTCGACAAAAATGATATACCATTAACCGATAAACTCTATAGCCAACACTACTGCCAAAGTATCAGAGAAAGGGTCTACTTGAAATGAATTTTCTGGGAATATTTTAGTCAAATGAAGGACAATGACGATTGAAACTAGGACTTCAGGCTTTGTAAAACATTCTTCTTGAGACATTTTACTTCCATAGCTCATATTATTTTCAGGTTCATTGCCTAAATATTACCAATTTTGACGTTTTAAATCGCGACTTTGACGTTTTGAGGAAAACCCAAATTTATTTTTCTTTAAATGCCTGTAACTTTTTTTTCCTTTAACCTACAGAGCTAAGTTTTGGTAGGTAACTTACCTATAATGAGATAAACCCGCGTACCAAATTTGGTTGCCCTTACTTTGTTAATTCCGGAGATATAATTTTTTTTCGAAAGGAAACACAAAATTTTCCGGGAAAACCTCGGCGGATTATCCTGGCTAACGAACTTATTCAAGCCACTTGCAAAAGGAATGCACTCACCAAGTTTTAACAAAATCGGTCCAGTATTTTTTTAGTTATAGGTGTGACACACACACATATATATATATATATATATATATATATATATATATATATATATATATATATATATATATATATATATAAACATATAAAGTCTGAAACCGACTTCGGATTTGGGTTCCAGAAGTCCTAAATAGCGCTCATTTGAAGACATTTTTTTTAAATTCAAAAGTCGAGATCTCCTCATTAGTGATTTTTTTTTAAAAGAAAATTCACTAAAATTGACTATTCTGTTAGATGGCAAATAAATAATAGTTGCTACCAAAAACTATTATAACTCATTGTTTCTGCTGCCTGGCTAAAATGTAATATATTTTGTTCAAAGGCATCCTGATGGGATAGAGAAGTGATGGAAGACGAGTACAGATGTAGAAGGTGGAGGCGGTAGAGCGGGCAGACATAACGCTCGCGCTTAATGACGCATTATCCTGTGTATTAGGAAGTGTCACCACTCATTTACCATACTAGATGTTTACGCTTCATTGGGGCTAAAGCTGAGGTTTGAGGGTTGTCTGTCTGAGTGTGCTTATGGGCCTCTGTGTATGTATTTGTGTGGTGTTGAGTGGATGCTTCTGGTGTTCTTACCTCCTTCAGAAATTCCTCTGGGGCTGTTGAAGTGAACCATAGATATAACATTCCACTTATAACCATGCATTTCTTTAATAAAAGACATTAAATTTGGCAGAAGTATAATGTTTATAGTAGAAACCGTGTACCATATTTCGTTAAAATAATTTTATTGCTTGAAAAAATAAACATCTTCTGAAAATTGTTTCGAAAAAACTGGTTCGATTTTCCGGGACAACTAAGCAATTCAAGCAATATACACAAAAACTACATTTGGTAAGATATGATAAATTACAAAAAGCTTTTTGACAAAAATAAAAAAAAAGTTTTCATGAACATTTGCAAGAAACCCCTTTCAGAAAAATTAGGCATTTTATTTCCACACGGTCAATACTTGTGGAAGTTTGGGATGGGGGACAAAAATTTCAAAAATTGTTTTTCGCTTAAACGTCGTAAAAATTGGCAAAACATATTGAAAACATGATGTGGGAACGATAGGGGGTGAGTTGGTGAAAATTGAGGAGTTTTTGTTAAAACTCGAGTAATATATCGTTGTAGGCTTTGTTTATTTTAAAAAATTCAATTTCATCAAACATCTGGTTTTCTGTGCTGAAATTAAATTAGCGGTGAATGCGTTGGGGTGGAATATCGGTGACAGAAATTCGGAATTTTTTGTGTGGCTAAAACGGCGTAAAAAGCCTCAGAAGATATAGAAAACTTGGTTCTGGAACAAAAATTTTTCTGTGTGTGAGTTGGTCGGTCTGTTGGCCTGTACGTCTGTCTCTTAGTAGGCGCAATAACTTTCGTGCGAATTGAGATATCATCTTTGAATTTGGTATCCAGTTAGCACCCTACAAATAAACGCTTTGAATTATATATATATATATATATATATATATATATATATATATATATATATATATATATATATATATATATATCTTGATTGTATTAAGACCGCGGACGAGTTCGTATTTCAGCTGTAACGGATATTTTTTTCCCCCAAAAAAAACAAAAATATTTTTGAAAACGTCATATTTTTATAAGTATCAGAGTAGCTGGACTGAGACTTTACATGTGGCTAGAAATGGTGAAAATAAACTTATGTTGTGAGATTTAAGTAATCTGGTACACAATATTTAGAATTTTTCCAAATTAAAAATAAAATCCTAAAGACATGGGTTGAGACGACTTAGTGTCCAATGCCTGACAGACAGAGTAGTTAACGCGTAGATTGATTCGTACGACATGTATAAGCCTTACATCAACGCTAACAAAAGTAAATAAACAACAGACACAAAGCATACTACCCGAACCAACAATCGTGAAATCTCGGCCACAAATATGGAAAATGACATATGACATTTGTTATTTAACTGGAGGATTCAATCAATTTTCAACATACATTATATTTGTAGCTTGATGAACGGTCTCAAATACTGTTTTAGCACAGCAAAGATGTATTATGCTGTTGTTTTGGACTGGAAGTGTAGCGTGTGTGTGTGTGTGTGTGTTTTGTTTCTTTAACGTCGGCCTATTTCCGCGACTATGGCCAATCACCGACGCCAGGGAGCAGTTTCACCTCACTATCCTGGAAATTTTGCCGAACCCCTGCCTTTCTGTAAGGAGGGTAGGGATCTTTAACGTGCCCAACATCGCATGCCCCCCCCCCCCCGAAGGGCGGAGCGTGCAGACATTCAACTTGCTCAAATACAATGCCAGAACCTCGGTTGATGTTAATTTTACAGTTTGTACTGAAAAAGTGAAAGGAGTACGCCGGGATCGAACCCAGTACCCTTCGGTTCAAAAGCACACGTTCTTACCTCTGAACCACCGAGGTCCTTGGAAGTGTAGCGTAGTATAGTAGAAATCATGTCAAGTCTCTATAAAAATGATTAAAAAATAGTTTCTTTTATCTTTAAACTTAAACCTAAAACGTCATATAAGACCGAAACAGTCGTGGAATGTGTTTCAATGGTAATTTTACTAATTCTGTAATTAATTGTTACGTATAGTTTGAATATAATATCCCGGGCATAAAGCCGATCTGGAGTATCCCGTAAACAACACGTCAGTTGACGTGTGTTTAGATGGCTCAGGGACAGCGTAGTTGTTTTCTAAACAGAAGGTTACGCGATCGATGAATGTATGCTTTTTAAATTTTATTTTCACATTTGGAGAAACAATAGTACACAAATTTCATACGTTTTGAACAAGATCTCGTTTTTGTTTGAAACGCCTGAATAACTTTCTCACTTTTGAATCTGAAATTCTAATTTTCAGCAGACATTTTAGCGAATTTCTATGTAAACAAAATTGCTAATAGAGAGGTATTGATGGTAAGACTTTGCAAAAAATTTTGCGCGAATTTGGGCCCCTAGGTCCAGATACACACACACACACACACAAATATATATATATATATATATATATATATATATATATATATATATATATATATATATATATATATATATATATATATATATATATACAACCGATAATTCAAACAGTTATTAACCGATTTTGATGTAACTCGGCAAGAATATTTCTTCTAATAATAGCTTGGACGTGTTCGTTAGCTAGCCCTATCGGACTAGTTTTTCCGAAAAAAAATTATCTCAAAAAATAACAAAGTTATTTTGATGAAATTTGCTTGATATGTTGCTCCCGTGAATTCGTTACTATATATCAAACTTCAAGCTTCGAGGTTTACAGAAAATTGAGATATACAAATTGGAAGCATCTAATGAAAATTCGCTTCCATAACGCACTTGCTGCGTCCCGAACTTTTATGTAAATTCGCAAACATATTTTATTACAATAACCTATTAAACATCACTTACATTTCACAATTTGACACAAAAAATTTCTGCGAAAACTGACTGATATATTTTACATGAAAATTTGCTGATAAAATGCATAAAATTAAAAGTTCTGGACGCAGCAAGTGCGTTATTGTAGTGCATTTTCATAAGAATTGTACGCTATTAGTAAGATATATTATTAAAACCAATTCCTTAAATTTAAATGGACCTTTGAGATCGGTTTTAGGGTCCCAGTTAGCGACTATTTGAAAAAAATTATTTTATATGGAGCAAAAAATTAAAATTATGTCTTAGATGAAAAGTGTTACAAATTTCATTAAAGTTACATTGGCTAACAAGGTTGTCCAAACCACTTACAAAAAGAAGGTACCAGCCAAATTTTATAAAAATAGGCGTATTATTTTTTGAGTCGTGATATATATATATATATATATATATATATATATATATATATATATATATATATATATATATATATATACAGGGTGATTGATCTAAACCGCCTATTAAAAGTATTGGGATAGGATTTCTGTTTATAATATTTTTCTGAAAATTTCAGCATGCGGGTAACGACTCGTGGTATATTCAATCAAAATATTTTTAAGATGGCGGTACTTCCGTAAATACCGGAAGTAGACATCAACTATCTTATTTTATGAACCGCCGCCATTTTTAAAGCGGAAGCGCTAAAATTATGGTGATAGATAGGACAAACGTTGGTCTTCATAATGCCGTGGTAGAGTTTTCACATTATCGATCATATGTCCAAAATTTAATTTTCTTATAATGCAACGCCATTAAAACTCGATTTTAAAAATAAAATTTATATTCTCATATTCTGAAGCAGACTTAAATTCCGCATCGAACTGCAATAGTATTCTCTATACCTATCTGCAATATTTGTCGAGTTATGTAGATTAAATTTAGAGAAAATTATAACAAATTTTCAATAACCAACCATGGAAATGACACAAAGCGAAATGAAAAATCAAGGGTATTCAAATACGAATATTTTGAACTTTTTTATATTCACGGAGAATGTCACAGAATTATGTAAAGAACATGCCGTGTGCTTGATGAGAGATATCCTAATTTGACTGCGAAGACTACTCAAAGATATAAACGAATAAAATCAATTTTTTTAAATTTGAAAGATATAAAATGAACGACTATTTGTTGAGTTCAGGAACTCCATCCAGGCGATGATGTTACAAAAATGGAACTTTGTGAACAAATATTAATTAAAACTTAAAAAGACCCACTGTTTCCGCGGAACATTATCTGGACAGATGAAGCAAGTTCTTTAAATAATTCTGTGATATGCTCCATGAATATAAAATAAGTTCAAAATATCTGTGTTTGAATACCATTGATTTTCCATTTCGATTGACACAGCAGAAAAATGCAACTTAAATGGTTCACAGTTATTATAAGAATGTTAGCTGTCATTTGGCTATTAAAAATCTGTTATAATTTTCTCTAAATTTTATCACAAATATTGCAGATATGTATAGGGAATGCTATTACAGTTCGATGCGCAATTTAATTCTGCTTCAGAATATGAGAATATAAATGGGGCATTGTATTTGAAAAATCGAGTTTAATGGTCTGATGTTTCACTAAAAGAGAATTAAATTCTGGACACTCTCTAGATAATGTGCCAATTCTAAAAACGGCACAATAAACGCCAACATTTTCCATAATCCCAATTTTAGCGCTTTTGCGTTAAAAATGGCGGCGGAACATAATTTTAAGTATCATGTAGTAAATACAAACATTTTCAAAGAACTCGAAAAAACTCAAAAACGGCTGTAGTATAGGGAATGCTACTGAAAGTCCCTCTAAAATAAGATTTGTAATGCAAAATGAGACAAAGAAAACTATAACATTCCATTTGAACTAAGAAAGTTGATGGGTTCTCCAAATTGTTCTTATGTACTTATTGGCTCCAGTCTTTGAAGAACAACATATACGTCCCCTACTGGAGAGCGATAAACCACCAAAATTATAGCATTAAAATTCCTGCTGTGCCTGCTATTTCAAAAACCTCTTCTTGTGATGCCTCAAGGGATTGTCTAATATCTTCTGTCACAATGCTTTCCTTTGCCATTAAAAGTACCCTCTCGTGTCCAAACAGGCCTCGAGAAAGATACTTAAGAAACTAAGAAGGTCGAGTTTTAAACTTTGAAAAATTTGTAGGTGCCAGTTTTATGACACTTGCATTCTAAAGAGTTTTAACAGGCGGTCACCGTAGGACACCATGTATTTTCATTTAATACTTGAAGTCTTTTTGCGTTAATGATTAAAATTGTGCACTCTTTGTTATAAGTGACTGCTTGTTTAATTTAATTACAAGAGTACTACCTATAACACACTATAAATAATGTAGTAAAATAAAATACATTTTCCCGAATTTATTAGTGAATTTTATTTGAAAAAATTCAATAATTAGCGCGAACTAGGCCCGTGGGGTCAGTTTCAATTTATATATTGTATTATATGTTGTATTGATATTTAGCAATATCAAACATAAATTATTAGCTACTGCACGCAAAACTCAAAACCAAAAACTTAAAACTAAGTACTTACGGGTAAACTAGAATATCACTTATTACTAATGAAAATACTAAAGGTTTATGAACGATAATTGTCAAGACACTAACACTGCCACTAAATGTCAATACTATGGAAAACCTGGCAGCAACGTAAGTGGGTATCGAGGGTGGTATTGTGCAGAATACTGATCTCAGTCAAAACGGTTTGTGTAAAATACTGAAGAGCAGTTACAATGAATTCTTGAAATCAATCTGAAATGTAGAAATAAATATTTTAAAAATAAATAAATTAGGAAGAAAATTAACATACTAGGTGTAAATAAATGTCGACAATGATGATAATATTGGTGATTTTGTATATGTGAGACAAATAAAAGGGCAAAAACAAATTCATATACATTCGAAACATAAAGACACTCATATAAAACACAAGTAGGGCACTTTACAGTAAGAGGTAAATGAAATTAAGATAAAATAACTTACTAAAGGTGCAGATGTTTTCAAATATACAGTGAAGCCAAACTGTAGTAGAGCTGTGCATCATTTGTCAAATAGGTTTGTCAAATAAGGATCTGCATATTAACAACATGGCAATCTAAAACAAAAAGATTATAAAATTAATTAATAAAAAGAGATACAAAAAGACAGTCCTCAAATGACAAACAGAGCAAATAATTCGTAAATTAATCGTAAGCACAGTGAAAATAATGTACTGAAACAGATAGACACTCCAAACTAGTGAAATTCAAAAGACTTTGATCAAACTACAATAAGGCATTTAACAATTAGTGAAATGTAGCTTGAAATCAAAACAAACTGATAAACAAATAGGTGTAATTTGGATAAATAATAGTTGATACATGTTTGTTATAAAAATTTGTTGATTATATATATATATATATATATATATATATATATATATATATATATATATATATATATATATATATATATATATATATTATATATATATATATATATATATATATATATATATATATATATATATATATATATAAGTATAGAAAGATTAAAGTTTGTATTAACCTGTTAAAATGTTTATAATATTCAGACACCACTACTTAAAGTTTGAAAAATGGTTTGTGTATAATTTAAGTATTTTAAGATTTGTTTTTGTTGATGTTTGTGAAATAACCTAGAATATGTCATTGATAATTTGAAGTGGGTTTAATAGTGAATTTGACATTGACAATATAAATGCAAATCCATTTCTCAGTTGACGTGCATATAGACAAAAATAACATGTCTATGCTCAGAAAAATGACAGATAGTGAAATAAATAGTTTGCTTTGAATTCGATATTTTGAAATGACAGTACAAATAATTGAATCAAAGTAGCTCTCTTCAACTTGGGTCGTCATAACAAGAGGACGTCAGAGCAGTTTTGCTAATAAAATTAAATGAAAACAAGTATTTAAATCGACAAATTATAGTTTTGTATATGTGGAAACGGTAAATTAATAAATATTGTATCCTTTGAATGGAAAATAAGTTAAAAATCAGTGCTACAAGAAAGATATGAAAATATCAAAATAATACTCGACGCCAAAGGATGCGGAAATTTGAAATTAGAAGCTTACAAGATGGCTGCATAGCAACGAGCAATTTCAATCGGAAATAGCGGTTGCCAAGGAAGGAATCTGGAAGTTTTGAAGGTATAAACTTCTGAATTAAATAGAAAGGCCTGTCGTTTAAAGAGTGAATGTAAATTATCGTTCAGATAAAGAATGTGTGAATGACAATTTGTCACTAATGTATGTTAACCTTTAATTTGTTTATATAATAATTTAAATAAGAAATTCATTGATATTTTAAATTCACCAGTTCTAAAAGAAGCGCAATGAAAATTTTTTGTTGGCCAAAGATAAAACTTAAATGAAAGAGCTCAAGTAACTTTTTAATAACTTATTGATTAAGTAGTGGCGTTATACTATTTGTTATGTTATTTGTTAAATTGTATTCGTATAAATTAAATAGAATTAAATCAAACATACACAGAATTGAATGCAGTATTATTATTTGAGGAGATTTTAAAAATATATCTGGTTTTAAATTATGGGCAAGTAAAAATGAACTCACTACATACCCTAGCTGTACGGAGTAAATAGCCGGGCAGATTTAAACACATACAAATAAAATATAAACTCTTTTATTTGAAAAATCATTATATATACCTCAGATATTAAGATATTTATTTAACATGCTTAATCAATTAATATAATGATAGAAATTTCCAAAAATGAACAATATCCAGTTAAAATTAATATCTATTAAGCCCCGATATAACAAACAATTAATGGCACATAAAGTCTCGAAAGTCAAGCATTATCATAATTATATATATATATATATATATACATATATATATATATATATATATATATATATATATATATATATATATATATATATATATATATATATATATATATATTGTGGTGTTATCTAGATTCACATACACACACATACACCCATGCATAAAACACACCTAAACGTACACAAAATAACTTGATTCAATGATGTTCAAAACAAGAAGGTATGTGAAGTATAAATTTTGTCCAAAATCAAATAGAAAACCCAATAAAAAGCAAAAATTTTGATTAAATTTGGTCTAAATGTGTTCACACTAGTTATTCCTGGAAAATGTTTGGTTTCCATTCTGAAAAAAAAATGTATACCCGGAAATATCAAAACTATTGCAACCAAATTTGGTACACGGGTTTACATTATAGAACGTATACCACATCCTAAAATTTATATATATATATATATATATATATATATATATATATATATATATATATATTAAGTTAAAGAAAAAGAGTTGTAGGCATTTAAAGCAAAAAAATGTGGGCGCGACTGATGAGAAACACATAAAACCAATATATTTTGGGTGGATAACAAAACCTTTAATATGTTACAGACAAAGCTTAAATTTTTTGGCGCAAAAAGGTGAAGAAGTACCAGAAAAATTACTTTTAAAATTTTATACTTTTTCTTCCTAAAACATCAAAGTCGCGATTTAAAACGTCAGAATTGGCAACATTTGGATAAGGAACCCGGAACAAATACGGGTTATATAGAGAAAATGTCCTAAGAAACGTGCTTTGTGAAGCCTTAACTCCAGCTTCAATCGTCATTGTCCTTCATTTTACCTAAATCTTTGCGGACAAATCATGTCAAATAGTCCCTTTCTCTGATACTTAAGTAGTAGTTTTAGTTATAGAGTGTATGGTTCAATAGCCTGTAATTTTCTGCGAATTTTCATAGACAAAATTCGCAATTGAGGAGACCGCGACTGTTGAATTGTGAGAAAATTTCTTCAAATGAGCGCGAACTTGGCGTCCTAGAACCCACATATACAAGGTGACGCATTTTTGCGGTAAAGTTCAATATATCCGTTATTATACAAGATACGAGAAAAAATTGTATACGTTAATTATAGGGTGTCTTGAGCTGCATCGTACAAAATCATTTTATTAATCACAGGGTGGCCCATAAGTCGTTGGTGATACAAACTTCTTTCTTTTTGATGAAACTTCCCTTATTTTATTCCAGTTTTGGATTTTCTATCGAATTTATAATTCATGTTTGTAAGAAAAAAAGTATTGTGTTCATCGTTTTGAGTTACTTTAATTTTTTTACAACTTTTCATATATCACAGACGCATATCACAGACCAACTGCAACAGATTATATGAGGCGAACGTTTCAGCACAGCTACCGTTTTCTTTACATATAAAGAAGCTAAATCATATTTTCAATCCAGATTTGACAAATTATATATGCAATGGTGCTATTTCTCCATGGACCATTGTTTTTCCACCTACTGATACGACTTTTTTATCGCATAAATCGAATGTATTATCAGCTGAATGTGTCAATAGATTATTTCAAGAGATTATCTTTAGATATCGATATGATATAATTCTTCACACTAATGGATCAAAAAGTGAAATTGGTGTCGGATGAAGTATCACTTCTGCACTAAGGGAAGAAGCATATCACTTACCGTCAATATGTAGTAACTATAAAGCAGAACTATACGCCATAATGGGAGCAACTAACACATTCGCCAACTCTCATTTCAATAACGCCTTAATATGCACCGATTCTCTTTCGTCGATTATATCACTCACAAACCTTTATCCAAAGGACCATCTTGTAATCCAAGTACAAGAATCTATTCATGCCTTGCAATCTGGCAAATCTATCAGCCTTATATTTGTCCCATCACACTGTGGCATTACTGGAAATAAAAATGCAGACGAATGTGCCAGGAATACTGTCTTAATCGCTACTGTCATTCTTCTTCAACTTTACTCCGACGTTTCTGCACAGATAACAAATTTTTATAGATAGAAGTGGCAAATCCATTGGTCCTCGCTAAGCAACAAACTGCGAGAAATTGAACAAACTGTGGCAATCAAGAAACTTCCTGATTTATCTCGCAGGGAAGAAGTGATTATCAGAAGACTCCGAATTCGCCACTCTCTGCATACACATGGTTATCTTTTAAATCAATAGAAACGCCCGTATTGTGAGCTCTATGACCGACCAATTTCAATTTTTTACATTCTATTAGAATGTCCCTTATATGCCTGTCCACGATTTGAAAATTTTGGCGAAAGAAACTTATCTGAAATTTTAGGTCTAAATTTTACGAATGTAAACTATTTACTTAGATTTTTAAGACAATCTAATTTATATAATAGTATTTAAGTCTATTTATTGGTTCCTCTTTTTATATATAATTTTGTTGTGTAATTATTTAAAGTGTCGTTAGTGTCAATGACCTTAGTTGTTAAGGCACTTAAATTATAAATTAAAAAAAAAGTGATACGGCGTTTTTACTAATAGATAGCGTATCTCATAAAAATGACGCCTTCAGATATGCTTTCGTTTATATTGCTTGTTAATTTGTGTACCTTTGCAAACAACAAAGCTATTTTGAAATGTGGTACATTGTTTTTGCGCTATGTAGGTTGTTTTGGTAACCAAATTTGATGCCCCCTTTAATTAAAAAAAATATATGTAGTTATTGAAAACATTTTTATGAAAAGTCACTACCATAACGCACTTGCTGCTTGCCAGAATTTTTTTTAAATAATCTCTCTCTCTCTCTCTCTCTATCAAAAAATATAATGAGGTTACGTCACAGCATTATGATGTGGTTACGTGGTAGAGAAATATGGATAGCCTCTAATATGCACGGGCATTTACTGCAGAGGTCTGAAGGTAAATGACCAAAAGCCTCAACACAAGTGGAGCGGTTGCTAAGGGTAAGATAACTCTTTCTAATTGACATTAATCGGCAGAACATCATACAAGGATGCTCTGCAAAGTCCCTCGAAGAGAAAGTTAGCGAAAAGGGTCAGTTTGATAATTCAATAAAAGCTAGCTTGTGAAAGTAAATTTACGAATACAGTTTATCGGGCGCTTCTAAAATATTATTTACAGTCTCTTAAGTACAGTTGGACAACCCAAATCACCACAACACATTTAAAAAGTCTGGACGCAGCAAGTGCGTTATGGAAGTGAATTTTCATTAAAATGTTTTTAGTAGCAAATATGTCTTTTTTAATGAAAGCAGGTATCAAATTTGATTACCAGTATAACCAGGGGCGGCTCCTCAATAAGTGCGCCCGTGCGCGCGCACTGCCGCCTACTGTGGAAAAATACATATTTTTGCTATGCTATATTTTATTAAACTTTTTTTCACTTTTTTTACCTCCTGCATTCAACAAACAAAATTAGTATATCGAGGATTGCAGAGAGTCGGTAGCCATTAATACAGAATACAGAATCAGAATAAGTATAATGTTAATCGTTGCAGACGTTATATACATCCATATCCATATAAAGCAGGCGGGCGGCAGTGTGTATTTTTCGGCGCTCTCACGAAATGCGATACTTCAGTGCGAAATGATCGCCGAATCTTGATGGTCTTCGTCGAAAACGACCGAATAAGCAATCTGTTGTGCGCTATAAAATTACACACTTCCAGTTTGTACTGGACTTTCGGCAGAGCGTGTGTACCTACTACGTAGTAATTTTCGTCTTCGCGTCGGATTGATTTTTAATTAGATCATTTCGTTGTTGTTTACATGTTCCAACAAAACAATTATTATTATTATGATGGTTACTACTTCGGGTTGCTTAATAAGTGGACAAACTAATTGTGATACTGTGATTAATTCAGTGGATATTTTTAATTTAAAGGTTAACTTTTTAAGGGACTTTTTAACTACTATAACGTATAACTAACTAGAGGAAAACTTTGTAAGTAGTTAATTATTAAGTTTAGTAGGTAGGTTTCTTTATAATACATTTTCGGGGAAAAAATGAGCGAGCCCTTCATTTTTAGCGAATTTTGATTTTAAAAAATTCACTAATAAAGAGGTATCGATGGAGAGACTTTGCAAAAAAATTTTCTAATGATCATATCCGGGGTTAATTTCAATTATATATATATATATATATATATATATATATATATATATATATATATATATATATATATATATATATATATATTTATATATGTATATAGTTATCCAACCGATAACTCAAAAAATAAGCAACTGATTTCGATTAAACTCGACAGGTGCCTTTCTTTAATTAATGACCTGGATGAGTTCGTTAGTCAGGAAAATCGGATAACGTTTTCCGGGAAAATTTTGAGTTTTGTTTCAAAAAAGATATTTTTCCCCGAAAATTACAAAGGTATTTTAATGAAATTTGGCGGATATGTTGCCTTGTAAAAGACCTTACTACGCACAAAAATTTAACTTTTTACATGTTTAGAAAATTCAGTTATTCAAATTTTGAATTTTCTTTTGAAAAAATTTTTTTTTCTCCTAAAATTACAAAGTTATTTTGATGAAATTTGGTGCATATGTTGCCCTGGGTAAGGCCATACTACACACCAAAAGTTAACTTTCTAAGTTCGTAGAAACTTTAGTTGTTCAAATTTGAAGCATTTAATAAAAAATACTACCATAACGCACTTGCTGCGTCCCGAACTTTTTTTTCTTGCGCACCCCCAATGCATTAAGGCACGAGCCGCTGCTGAGTATATCCTACATTATAGTAAAAACAATGTACAATATTTCATCCGAATAACTTTATTGTTTGAAAATAGACAAAAAAAAGTTTCCGAAACTAAACTTAAAATGTTCCCGAAAAACTGGTTTCCTAGCCAACGAACCTTAAGTTAAAAGCAAACTGCGTTATTGAAATTTAAAGCATTTAATCATATTTCGCTACCAAAGTGCACTTGCCGCGTCCAGAATTTCTTTTCTCACAAACATGTATTATATTTCGAAGAAAAATACAAAAATGCATAAGCGGTGTTCAATTTCACCCTTTCTGCCACAGTGATGCCATATGGAATCATCGTATTTGTGAAGTCACTGTAAACTTCAGCGTCAAAGTAGGTAATCCCTAACATCTTCAACAGTTCTCCCACTCGTTCATAGATGTCAGACGAAACTAAGTAGTAATAAAACATCTAGCCGTTGAAAATTTATCCATAACTTTAAATGGCCGTTGCATTACCAGTGTTTGTTTTTGTTTTTCGGTTATTATGTATAGAGATAGGTGTGCCCTTGTGCCCCAGTTATTGTGTAGTTTCTAATCGTGAAAAATTCGCCGCTCTTGATATAAGAGAACTTTGAAATCTTGATTCCATTTGGCATCAGTGGGATGTCAGGGTAAGTCAGACTCCTAAGTTTTGGTAGTAAAATATTTTCAGATTTTTTTACTCTCACAGAAGATGACACGAGTAGGTCTTACATACGAAGAAAAGAAAAGAATACTATTACTTTTTGAGGAGAATTGAGGGAAACCTTCCAACGCATACTCCAATATAGTGCACTAATTGAACATTAACCATGTAACAGTATAAAAATTTTTGAGAGACCAGCAACCATATTAGGTTAGGTTAAATTGTGAGTGGGCCATAACGGTCCCTCCACTGCGACTTAAGGTATTTTGTGTCTGACGCCTAATTGTTTTATATTTCGCCGAACAAATCCAGCCTCTTACAGAGGTCGACAATTTTTGTGGGCGGAAATTGACCCAGATCTTCTGGTGGAAGCTGTGTTTTGCCAAAGAGCAGGTGTCTAGTCCTGTCCTCTATACAGGCGGACCAGAGTAGTCAGTTTTTGTCTGTTTAGCTCTAGAAATTTTTTAGCTCTTGACCCTGAAAGGCCATTTATGAAGGCCTTAGAGTGTGCTAATCCTAGCAGATTTCGTCATTGCTGGATTGTCCTTCTATCTGTCCAGAACTTTAAGGTGCATTTTTTTTTCCGTGCATGATGATATCACCAGCACAGGTTCTGGTTCGATAAAGTACTCCTGGGCACCACCTCTGGCAAGCGCGTCGGCCGCTACCATGCCATCTAGGTCCAAGTGACCTTGTATCTAGACCAGCGACACCTCATTGCAGCTGCCTGGTTTGTTGAGAGCAAATTTTAAGCTCCATACCTTTTTTAAATTGCAACGGTAGGAACCAAGTGCTTTTATTGCAGCTGAATATATTTTTATCGATTTGTGTGTTCAATGGTTTTGTATAATTTCCCACGCACACATCTCGATGAAATACACTTCTGCCTGGTATATGGTTGCATACTTTCCTGGGCCGATTATATTCGCGCATCGCTGTTGCTGCCATATGCGCCGGCTCCTGCCCCCTGATCGGTTTTGGAGCCGTCAGTGCACCAGCACAAATATGCCCTCAATAGGGTCGTTTGGTTTCGTTTCCAGTCCTCTCTTTCCGGAAGGACCGTCTTGAAAGACAGATTTCTCCTAATCTTTGAAGGCATCAGGTCTGAGACCATTCCCAGACCCTTATGACTATCAGTGTCATCGAGGAGTCCAGTCCTTTCCAAACTGATTCCTTCGGCATGCTGTCAGCTGTTTGTTTTCATCTGTATGTTGTCCAACTAGCCTCCCTCTCCAGCCTAATGTGAACAGGGGTAATGTTTATGAGGACTTCCAGAGCGGCTGATGTAGCGGTGCTTATCGTGCCCGTTATCATCAGACAAGCTTATATTTGCAGCTGAGCCAGTTTGGCCCTCGCGATACTAAGAAATGCCTTAGGCCACCAAACTATACCCCCATAGGTTATCATCAGTCTGATAACCACTACATAGAGCCAGTACATCTGTTGTGGGCTTGTTCCCCAGTTGTTTCCACAGATTCTTTGCCATGTCCAGAGGTACAGTTTAGCGCTGCGGAGTACTTTCTCCAACTGTACGTTTCAGTTGAACTTCTTATCTAGAGTAACCCCCCAGATATTTAGCCTGTTCCATAAATGGAATTGTTTCCCCCATAAGAATAGGTGACTTTAATTTATCCAGCCTTCTTCTTCTGGTAAATGGAACAATGATCGTTTTGCGGGGGTTCACAGACATCTCACAGATTCCCTCCGGCATCAATAATTCACAACATTTAGTGTTTATTGAAGAATATTTGAAAGTTCCCTTTCAGATTTACCTCTGACCATTTTGGCAAGATCATCCGCATACGCCTTGACCTCAACCTCCCGCAGTTCCAGGATAGCCAGTAAATCGTCCACAAAGCGGTACCAAAGCAGAGGGGATAATACTCCTCTCTGCGGGCACCCCCTCGCAGACCTGAAGCTGACCACCTCCCCCTGCAACGAGGTAGTAACGATCCGATTGTGCAGCATGCTACCGATCTAGCCAAAAATGGTAGGTTCCAGTCCTCTAGTGATAGCAGCTTCATAGAGGGAGAGGTGGTGCATTGTAAAATGCTCCTTCAATGTCGAGCAACGCAGCCACCGCCACCTCCCTGTTGCCTAGGGAGTGTGCTATTTTCTCAACTTGGTTATTGAGTACTAACTCAGTAGATTTGCCAGTTTGGTAGGTATTGAGGGGGTTATTGTTTAAGATATTCCCCCTAATGTGTCCGTCAAGTATTTCTTCCAATCCCTTTAGGAGGAATGAAGTAACACTCAGAGGTCTCAGCGATTTGGGTAGGAGGTCATTACGTCCCAATTTGGGAATATATACACCCATAGTCACTGTCCAGCTGGATGGAATATAGTTCCAAGCCAGACTGACCGTATGCAGCCTGGTGAGGAATGGCAGGACTGCCTCCAGTCCATTTTGTAACAGAACTGTAATCACCACATCTTCCCCTGGCGCCTTGAATGGCTGGAAATGCTTAATAGCACACTCCACCGCCGAGGCTGTAATTTCTTTCCAAGCGACCCGCCAGTCTTCGCTTAGAGGGCGTTAATATATCGACCTCCGGCCGACGGTGAATTTTTCACTTCTCACGATCAGACAATCTAGGAAATGTATATGTGCTAAGCGCTCTAACGTTTCTTTCCGCGATTCTGTAAAGGAACCGTCTGGTCGTGTCATCTATCCCAATTCCTGGACACGGTCGCGTGAGAGAATCCTATGGATCCTGGTGCTGCTGGTTAGATTTACAATACTCCGGCAGAACCTTCTCCAGGATTCCCTCTTGCGTTCCTTATAGTAGATAAGCTATGCGGATTCTAGCTCACTCAAGAACGCACATTTTCTAAATGCACAATTTTTAAAACCACACCCTAAATGCCTCCACTTTAGGGGGCGTGGCCACGCCCATTTACCTAAATCGACCAATCAGAGACCACTTTAAACCACAAATACGCCCATTTTCTACACATTTAGCCAATAAAATCGCTTCTCCCCTCCACTGATCACACCCATCTGCACAGTGAGCCAGAGTCCGGGGGTTACTGGCACAAGAAAGCTAAGGAACGATTTTGCCCAAACGCATCACATTTGGAGATGTGCTTCCGAGACACAAAAGCTAACGAAAGCTTTTAAACAAAACTATCGGAACTTTTGGAGATTAATTAATAAAATAATAAGTGGTTATCATCACATTGGTTGAGATGGTATGAAGTTTCATCACCCAACCTTTAATCTTAAGAAGCTTAATGATCTTTAGGGAAAACAAATGAGGGATGTATCGGAGATTTATTAATTTAATTATATTGGATGAGATGGTATGAAGTTTCATCACCTAACCTGTATTCATGGGAAGCTTAATGAGCTCTGGTGAAAACTAATGAGTGTTGTATCGGAGCTTCATTGATTGGCTTTCATGTTGCGTCATATTAATGAAAGCTTTGGTCTTTAGCGATGGAAAGGTGTGAATCGTAATTAGAGGCGGAAATCATTGAAGAAGACTCCATTATTTAAAGTTACGTCACCTCAACCTTTAGAGCCGTCAAATGAGAGTGAGGTTGATAAGCGAGAATAATTGTATTGGTCGCGGACTCCATGTTAATTAATAAACTAATAAGTGGTTATCATTACATTGGCTGAAGACTCCATTATTTAAACTTACGTGGCCACAACCTTTAGAGGCAACAAATAAGAGAGGTTCATTTTATCCGTCTTAATGAGTAGAAGTCAAAAATGGCGACTAACGCTTGTGCAAAAATGAGATAAAAAACTTAAAACCCTTATCGCGGAAGATCCGTGAGATGTACGAGAGAACCAAAACATGCACGGTGTTAAGGAGGCCAAATCAAAGTGGAATATACAATAAAATGACCACTTCCGGTCTAAACTTTAAATCCTTATATCTTTTGAACGGAAAGTGATAGAAAGGAACCGGCTTCAAAAATATATCGTTTCGTAACAAGGTCTACAAGAAAATGAGATAAAAAACTTCAAACCCTTATCGCGGAAGATCCGTGAGATGTACTATAGAACCAACACATGCACGGTGTTAAGGAGGTCAAATCAAAGTGGAATATACAATAAAATGACCACTTCCGGTCTAAACTTTAAATCCTTATATCTTTTGAACGGAAAGTGATAGAAAGGAACTGGCTTCAAAAATATATCGTTTCGTAACAAGGGCTACAAGAAAATGAGATAAAAACTTCAAACCCTTATCGCGGAAGATCGGTGAGATGTACGATAGAACCAATACATGCACGGTGTTAAGGAGGCCAAACCAAATTGGAATATACAATAAAATGGCCACTTCCGGTCTAAACTTTAAATCGTTATATCTTTTGAACGGAAAGTGATAGAAAGGAACCGACGTCAAAAAACGTATGTTTCGTAACAAGGTCTACAAGAAACTGAGATAAAAAACTTCAAACCCTTATCGCGGAAGATCGGTGAGATGTACGATACAACCAATACATGCACGGTGTTAAGGAGGCCAAACCAAATTGGAATATACAATAAAATGGCCACTTCCGGTCTAAACTTTAAATCGTTATATCTTTTGAACGGAAAGTGATAGAAAGGAACCGACTTCAAAAATGTGTGTTTCGTAACAAGGTCTACAAGAAACTGAGATAAAAAACTTCAAACCCTTATCGCGGAAGATCGGCGAGATGTACGATAGAACCAATACATACACGCTGTTCAGCAAAGCAAACTCTAATAGCATATTCAATAAAAATGTTACTTCCGGTAGACACTTCCGGTATAGCCGTTCTTAGAGCTACATACATGTGTGACACCTCAAAATCATCGTCTTGTTGAACAGAAGAAATATAATATTTAAGTAAGTCAGAACAAGCTGTGTTAACACCTAAAAACAACACACTCTCTCTTAGACTTAATGAAGTTACTTTCAGAGAAAATTTCAACCATACCATAAAGAACAGTATTCAATAGCGTATTTAAATGTTGACTACATCAAGTGATGCGTGCTACAGACAAATTTTAGTACACCCTCTTAGACTTACTGAAGTTGACAGCACAGGCAGCTGTCAAGCGTACCTTAGAAACCAAAGTAAATATGTCTTGAAGAACAGTCTTCAATTGCCCTAAACCAACACATCTCTATCATTTCAGAGTAATCTTAGCCATGTGACCAGTTAAAATAAGTATCTTGAAGTGTAGCTTTTATGTTTATGAGATATAAATAAGAAAACTAAAGAGTTAATTGCCTATTACAACAACAAGCTAGCGGAACATTTGGACCAACGGAATTCCGTTGATCCAAATGTTTCAGCAGAAGGGGTTGACTTGGTACCTACAGCTGCTACATACTTGGTAAAAATGGGTGCCACTAGCATTTCAGAGTAATTTTAATCACACAACACTCTAACTAACTGTCTTGAGATGTGGCTTTATGTGTTAATGGGTGGAAATAACAAAACTAAAGAGTTGATTGTCTATTGCAACTGTCAGCTAAAGAAGCATTTAGGTAGCCGGAATACCGATATCCTAAATATTTCAAGAGTAATCTTAGTCATACAACACTCTTAACTAACTGTCTTGAGATGTGGCTTTATGTGTCATTGGTTGGAAAATAAGAAAACTAAAGAGTTGATTGCCTATTACAACAGTCAGCTGAAGGAACATTTGGGTTATCGGAATACCGATATGCCAAATGTTCCAACCGAAGGAGCCCACTTAGAGTCATCTCCCGGGGCTCGGAATACCGATGCCCTAGAAGTGTCGGAAGCAACATTTCAATTAACACCAACAACCGCTAAATACTTGTTGGACTTTAGTATGTTTGGTATTAAATTCATACACAATGTGCAGATGGGTGTGATCAGTGGAGGGGAGAAGCGATTTTATTGGCTAAATGTGTAGAAAATGGGCGTATTTGTGGTTAAAAGTGGTCTCTGATTGGTCGATTTAGGTAAATGGGCGTGGCCACGCCCCCTAAAGTGGAGGCATTTAGGGTGTGGTTTTAAAAATTGTGCATTTTGAAAATGTGCGTTCTTGAGTGAGCTAGAATCCACATAGCTTATCTACTCCTTATCCCTTGTGTCCGTTGTTTTGACTGAAAACTCGGTAAGAACACTTTTGCATTGTAATCCGCTGTGTGTTACTTACCTGCCTAATGCTTGTTTATGTAAACCGCCGCTCATTTCGTAGATACTTTTCCGCTACCTCACTTGTCTAACAGTTAACTGTCACCTCGAGCAAAAACGCCACCCGTAAGCTTCATCAAACGCTAGATGTAACGGTTACATAGATATACAAGTTCTAGTTAAAAATATGAACCACCCACCTCACTTGTATATAGTAAATATTCTTTTGTATATATTTTGTAAATAGTTTCTTGTATAAAATATAGGGTGGGGAAAATAACGACAATACTTAATTCCTCTCTAACCCCGACCTTTAACTGCAAAGTCTGCTACACTTTTTAAGAAAAGAGAGGTGGTCGCGTCATACCGAGTCAGCGATAAAAGACCACTTACTCGGGGGTCACTAATCTAGCCGCCATCACCTACAGGCTACCGAACCCTTCTCCACAAAGTTATCGGGGTTAAAAAAAATTAATATCCGATGCAGATAATTTGTTGTCAAGAGAAAAGTCTTATTTGTAGGGCATCGGTGGTTCAGTGGCAATAACGTGTGCCTCTAAACCGAAGGGTACTGGGTTCGATCCCAGGGTTCTCCTTTCACTTTTTCAGTACAAACTGTAACATTAACATCAACCGAGGTTCTGCCCTTGTATTTGAGCAAGTCGAATGTTTGCACGTTCCGCCCTTCGGCAGAATTTCCAGGGTAATGAGGTGAAACTGCTCCCTGGCGTCGGTGATTGGCCATAGTCGCGGAAATAATAGGTCGACGTTGAAGAAACAAAATATACACACACAGTCTTATCTATACAAAAACGGTTACAGTTATTCATAAGAAAGCCTCATGTATTTTTAAGGCAATCGAATATTGCTTTAGATTAGCCTATAAAATACAGGCTGTTCCATTTTAAATGAACATAATAATCAGCTTGGCATGTGTAAACAATAATAAAAGTTTGGCATTATTGTGTATGAAATGCAGCAAAAAATATAGGGTGTTCCATTTGAAATAAATGAAATAATCTGCTTTTAATGTGCCGATTACAAAAATTGAATTTTTTAACGCCCTGTAGAGTATTGAGAAATATTAAATACATTAGTTGATGAAGTACCAAATCCACCATCAAAAGCTAGTGAGTTTTTTCTGCGATCTTATCTGACAATGGAGATAATATTTTTTCGAAAACATCACATTCGTCGAAAAATCAAGATATCTGGGAAACCGTAATAGCCAGGTATAGGGATCCTTGAAGTAAGTGAACCTGATTTTTCCCATAGAATTTAAAAACGTTGTCAAATACCGGGTGTTTCATAAGAAGAAACATAACTTTAAGGTGTCACACTTTTTTGGATCCCCTGTATATTTGAAAATAATTTTAGGTTGTACATAATCTCTGTTTAAAATAAATTCGAATTAACGAAAAATATAGACGTGAGAGCCCGTGGCGTATGTGGTGGGCTAACCTGTATATGTATATATGTATATATATATATATATATATATATATATATATATATATATATATATATATATATATATATACATATATATGAAGATAATTTTTTTTACAGACCACAGATTACGGTTATAAGGGGCCTAGTTGCGCTCACTTGCCGAAATTTTCCGAAATTTAAAAGTCCAGATCTCATCATTAGTGCTTATTTTTCTACGAAAATTCATTAAAACTAGAATACGATAAAACGATAGGAAAACATAGGCGCAAAAACATCTACAATTCACTTTTGTTATCTTCTGTTGATGTAACCACCTGACAAAAACAATTTAGATTAAATTCTTCTTTCGATCTTGGTACCTTAAACTTCAGTTTTAACCTTTCGTGGCTGTAGCGTCTGTTGCAAATGTTAATATTCTTCAAAATTTTATTTAGATCTTTCCCTAATTTATTTTCGCTCGGTGTGTCCTTGTGCGCGGCTATTGCATTTTTAAAATTACAGTGAAACGGATGTTTTAAAACTACGTGTACTAACGTGTTTGAAAATTTGTAGTACATTGTGTGTTTGTGAGCGTTTCCACCATTAATTGAACTGGTGTAGTGGATATTGCAAATATTGATCACCCTTTTCGGTAATAATACAAGTGTTGTGTTTTATGATGGTGACCACGATACTGGTGCCACGTCAATGGGTATGATGACGTCATAGTTTCCAATCGATTACGCGGAAAGCTGTGGGTAAGTACCACTAAACTTAAGTACATCTACATTTCAAAGGTTTTTTTTTAAATTATTTCTCCTAGTTTGTTAAACGAGATACCGTAGAAAGAATTCGTTAACGACTAGGCCGCGATTTTAACACTTTCTTCAACAAAATTCTTCAATTCAGCGCGAATCAGAACCCCTAAAACCATTCACGAGCATAATATTATAATCTTTGCAACAATAATAGTCTATTCATTAATTGTTGTTGTCCTTGGTTAGACCGTTCCATACTAAATACAGACTTAGAGACTATTTCTCTGGCTTCCCGAGGGTGTGTTTTCTTCTTTGTAACCGGTTTCGCTGTGTGACAACATCATCACACAGGAGACAACTGAATTAATTTTAATACGCATTCTGGACAACTACAAATAAAAATCCGTTGCTATGTTATGATGTTTTGATCCAAAAAATTCTACAAAACGTCTTCAAAATGTCTACGTAATGTATGTCAGTACTTAACATAAAAATATAATCAAACTGTACCAACAATAAATTAAGTAAACAATAGCAGCAATAAATCAAAGTCTATACAAAAAAAATATTAGATTGATGTGTGTCGATTTTTTCTTATATATATATATATATATATATATATATATATATATATATATATATATATATATATATATATGTATGTATATATATATATATATATATATATATATATATATATATATATATATATATATATATATATATATATTGCGTTAATATACTTGTTTATTTAGGGAAGTTGAATAAATTGTTTTTATCGTACAAAACCATGTTCTATAAAGAAGCTAGAAACTGAAAATTTGGTATGTGCAGCTTTGTTATTTGCAAACATACGTAAAAAACTTTTGCACAAAAAAAATTAAAATTAAATTTTCCAAGAAAATGTGGTTCGATGGCTAAGCTCTTTACAAAATGGAAGATACTTGCTCAATTTATATTTTCTTTCATTCTTTGCTTGGATAAGTTTGTGAGCTAGCTCGTAGATAAACATTTTTCAATGTCGAGTATGTGGTAATGTATTAAGGATAGAAAACGAAGAAATTATTTTGCAGACAAATGGGGATACCCCTAAATTAGTACTAGATCTTTATTTCGAAAGACTGGAATATCACAGATTTATTAAACGCAATCTACTGCGTCCAAAATATGCAAGGGTTGTTGTCTCCAGATTTTGTTCAGCGAGTGATCTTCTGTCAGTTTATATTGAGTCAATTAATCTTCATATAAAAGTCCTTTTTACGAATAAGGCTTGTTTAACTCGAAGAGAAGTAACATACCTTCATGGATATTCTGTCGTAAACCCTCATTCAATAACTCCTAGAGATTTTCAGCGAAACGTTGAGATACATGTCTGGGCCGCTGTTAGTGGACATTATTTGGTTAGATCAATACAAGTACACCAAATCGTTTAAACGGCAAAAATTATCTGAAATTTCTACAGAATGCTCTCCCTGGTTTAATTGAAGATTTACTCTTGCAGCTGAGACCAGAACTTTGTTTAGTGCATGTTGGAGCTCTGCCTCATTTTAGTACTAGTGCTATAAATGCTGTTAAAATCACAAGTCTTTAAATAACCGAATAGAAAGAGGTAATAATTGTCCTCAAATCTGGCCACCATGATCACCAAGGACTTTGTCTATCTTCGCCATCACATTGAAGAGATCGGTCGAATCACATAAATGCGACTTAGTTAGAAATAGCCCTCAGTTACTGGACCATGTAGACTTTAATTTTCGGCGTAGAATAAATTCATGTTTTAGAGAAAATGGTGATCACCTTGAACAATTTTTTAAATTTATGTGTTTTTGAATTACATATCTATTTATCATTTTTACACTTAAATACTCATTTAAGTTAGATGTTTGCTTATTTGTCATTGAAACTATTAGTAAACGCTTACTATTCATTTTCATTGCGTTTTTTAGTAGAAATAACATATATGAACATTTTTAAGAAAAATGTCCGTTACTTTTAGAAAACTACCTATTTTTCAAAAGTTTTTATTTTACTTGTAAGTGAAAAAGTTTTAAAATGGGGTGCTGCATTGAAAAACTTATCCTCGATAAAAATAGCCTAGCGATGAGCCTGTTCAATTTACGCGAGGTGTAATCCCCGATCAACCTTTTGCAGGCCTTGGATTGATTTCCCCTTACCACAGTTAGCGCTCATTCTGTGGTCATTCCACCAACCAGAGTTGGTTCTTGTAGACGGTTTGCAAAATAATTATTTTTTTCTTTAGAGTAGCTTTGAGGCCTAAAATTCCTTAGGGGTGCCACTTGGTATAGAGGTAAATTAGGTTAAATCATCGTATCTTAGGAGCCTCGACACGGGGTTGCTCTGTATTAGTTCTTATACGGGACACCCGTATATTAAAACTAACCCTGAATTTGAATTATATGGACTTTATTCCTAAACATCACTGGTCTGGCATAGACATAATCAAATAATCAATGAAAGGCTTCTGATCCAGACATTAAATTTATTACTAAAACCCTACGCGTTTCGGCTACCTAGTAGCCATCTTCAGGGGCAAATCTGAAATACAATAAAAAGGTCTGTCAGAAAACATTGTTTTCTGGTAGGCAATTGTGCCGGTTGAAGAACAATGATCTCATGGTAAGCACTACAGACATCATGATAGTCAAAAATCTACTGTCAAACAGTAAATAAGTTAAAAGTAACAGTAAAAAGCCTAAATTTACAGTAAAAACTACAAGCTACAGTTAAACAAGCTAAAAAAGCTACATTATAGTCAAAAACATGCAGTCAAAGCAGATTAAAACTATCAGAATAAAACAAAAGCAAATCAAGTTGATTGACAAAATGTAAAAGTCAAATGTGAAATAAAATTTGAAAATTGAAAACTTGTGGAGTGAACTGGCAGAGCAAATGTAACAGAAGGCTACACAGTCAAGCAGAAACCCCATGAGAACTCTTAAGGAGTTTGAAAATTTATAAAGTGAATCAACAAAAACAAAATGGCATCAGTAGTTACTTTCTAATTCTTGAAAATTAGAGTCAAAACTATACACAGGTTGACAAAGTTGGGATTTTTCATATATTGTACCAGAGGTCCGACAAGATCTCACCCGAATGTGCCAGAAAATCGATTCACGGTGTAATCCAACCAATATAAAACGGTAATTTCACAAGATAAGCGTAAAAGTCGGCCATTTGTGAAAACTCAAGAGAGCGGATGGCGCTGACTCGACGGCAAGACGGCGAACTAAAAAACAAACGACAGAATAGCAGATATATCAGAGACTAAAAGTGAAGGGAAGGGGAGCCACAGAACAGGTATCTTCATATGCATCATAACTCTAGCCATAGAAAATCCATAGACTTTTGGTAGCACTAGTTCACTAGATGATTGTACAGTGAAGGAAAATTCGATATGTCGGTGTTGCACAGGTTCAAAACTTCATCATTGGAGCATTTGACATTTTTGAAAATCTCCGTCTCTTCTAAGATAAATTGTTCAACTCCAAAGCTTGAGGGGTGTAAAATCTTAGCGTCAGTGTTCTTATTGAAGCAGTGACCACTCTCTCTTAAATGACAACCAAAAACTGACGTGTCATTACTGACTCTGAGGTGTTCTGACACCCTGGTGCTTAATGATCTGCCTGTTCTTCCGATGTAAATAGCATTGCAATCGGGGGCACCACATGTTAAACGATAAACACCTGACTTCTTAAGTTCTGGAATATTTTCCTTGTTATGAATGAGAACATATTAGTGACTGTGTTGGTGGATTTGAACGAAAACTAGTTTTCGTAAACTAGCTCTATCTGTCTATTCTGTCGTTTGTTTTTTAGTTCGGCGTCTTGCCGTCGAGTCAGCGCCATCCGCTGTCTTGAGTTTTCACAAATGGCTGACTTTTACTCTTGTCTTGTGGTTAAATTACGATTTTATATTGATTGGATTACACCGTGAATCGATTTTCTGGCACATTCGGGTGCGATGTTGTTGGATCTCTGGTACAATAAATGAAAAATCCCAACTTTGTCAACCTGTGTATAGTTTTGACTCTAATTGTCAAGAATTAGAAAGTAAGTACTGATGCCATTCTGTTTTTCTTGATTCACTGTATAAATTTTCAGACTCCTTAAGAGTTCTCATGGGATTTCTGATTGACTGTGTAGCCTTCTGTTACGTTTGCTCTGCCAGTTCACTCCACAACTTTTCAATTTTCAAATTTAATTTCACATTTGACTTTTACATTTTGTCAATCAGCTTGATTTGCGTTTGTTTGATTCTGCTAATTTTAATCTGCTTTGACTGCATGTTTTTAAATATAATGTAGATTTTTAGCTTGTTTAACTTTAGCCTGTAGTGTTTACTGTAAACTTAGGCTTTTTATTGTTACTTTTAACTTATTTACTGTCTGACTGTAGATTTTTGACCTTGATTATGTCTGTAGTGCTTACCTTGAGATCATTGTGCTTCAACCGGCAGAATTGCCTACCAGAAAACAATGTTTTCTGACAGACCTTTTTATTTTATTTTAGATTTGCCCCTGAGGATGGCTACTAGGTACCCGAAACGCGTAGGGTTTTAATAATAAATTTACTGTCTGGACCAGAGCCTTTCATTGAGTATTTGAATATGGACTTTAGTTCCAAGGCATTTAAACAATTCTTTTACAATCCCAGTCTCGTCATTAGCATATTTTGTTTTTACGAAAAAGAGGTCAGCATTTACTCTTACAGCATAACCTCCGCACCCCTCTCATACAATAAAGACTGCAGAGAAACTATTCTAACTATGCACAGTGTATGTATGTAAGTTAAGACTTAATTTTAAATTCTTAAAACCACATAGATAGACACAGCGTTTAAAATTTTTCATTGCCTTACATGTACAATTTTTAATTTGAAATCCCATTTCAGTCAGCATCTTAAAATATTGACGTTTCCTTAGGGGAATATTGAATTAAATTACTTTGTACAAAAAACAAGAAACATTTTGCCCTCAAAGTTCTAATTTAATATTTTGTATTGAATGATCCAGAAAGGGACCACAAAAGAAGGCTTTTATTGCTTTTTAGGGACGATAATGGGAAAAGACCTCTGTCGGTGGATGATATTGTTACTTTCTGTAAGGAAGATTTAGTGTATAATACTTTCAACAGGTTGCATGTCATACTAAAGGCTGATAAATATGTAAGCCCATCCGTTGCAGGATGATATTGTATTGTATCTCTATGTCCGTATTTAAAGAGAAATATGAGGATGGTCCTTAAATAAAGAGACTGGTTGAATTGTTTAAAAATGTGCCGTCGCCTGACCATGGGAACAACGCACTAACAGGCTTAAAGTTTTAGCTTAGCACTCAAGAGTTTTAAGTATTTATTGAATTTACCTACCAGTTTTAGTGAATTTTCTTGGAAAAAATTCACTAATGGGGAGATCCCGACTTTTGAATTTTGAAAAATTTCTTCAAATGAGCGCTATTTAGGACCCCTGGAACCCAAATCCGAGGTCGGTTTCAGACTTTATATGTTTATATATATATATATATATATATATATATATATATATATATATATATATATATATATATATATATATATATATATGTTTATATGTTTATATATTTATGTGTCACACCTATAACTAAATAAATAATGGACCGATTTTGATAAAATTAGGTGAGTGCCTTCCTTTCACGAGTGGCTTGGATAAGTTCGTTAGCCAGGAAAATCCGCCGAGGTTTTCCCGGAAAATTTTGTGTTTTCTTTCGAAAAAAATCTCAAAAAAATTATATCTCCGAAATTGACAAAGTAAGGGCAACGAATTTGGTACACGGGTTTATATCATTATAGGTAACCTACCTACCAAAATTTAGCGCTGTAGGTTAAAGGACAAAAAAGTTACAGGCATTTAAAGAAACATAAATTTGGGTTTTCCTCAAAACGTCAAAGTCGCGATTTTAAACGTCAAAATTGTTAATATTTAGGCAATGAACCTGAAATTAATATGATCTATGAAAGGAAAAAGTCTCAAGAATAATGTTTTACAAAGCCTGAGCTCTTAGTTTCAATCGTCATTGTCCTTCATTCTACTAAAATATTCCCAGAAAATTCATTTCAAATACACCATTTCTCTGATGCTTTAGTAGTAGCGTTGGCTATAGAGTTTATCGTTTAATGGTATATCATTTTTGTCGAATTTTCGTAAAAAATCATTAAAGCGCAATATATCCGTTATTATGCAACTTACAAAAAAAAGTTGTATATATTAATTGTAGGGTATCTTAAGCTACATCTTAAAAAATATTTCCACAATTACAGGGTGGCCCATAAGTCGTTGGTGATTCAAATTTTCTTTTTTTTAGTGAATCTTTTTAATCGAACACGCCCTATGTTATTGCATTTTTGTATTTTCCATCGAAATATAATACATCTTTGTAAGAAAAGAAATTCGGTGCGTTATGGTTGCGAATTTTCATTAAATGCTTCAAATTTTGAATCAATTTGCTATTTATTAACCCATAAGGTTGACCAGAAAGCCAGTTTTTTCGGGAACAATTTAAGTTTACTTTCGGAATTTTTTGTACATTTTCAAACAATAAAGTTATTTTAATGAAACATGGCACATTGTTTCTAATATATAGATTATACTGGTAACCAAATTTGGTGCCTGCTTTCTTAAAAAAACATATTTGCTATTAAAAACATTTTAATGAAAATTCACTACCATAACGCACTTGCTGCGTCCAGAGTTTTATATATTTATATTCATAGTGCTGTCGTATGATGTTGCCGCTAATCATGGAAATAAGCATCGAAGTAAGGCTTTTTTGTAAAAGTTGCTTAGAATGTAATCGAAATTCACATTTATAAGCTTAAAAAAGTCTAGACCCAGCAGGTGCGTTATGGTAGTGAATTTTCATTAAAATGTTTTTAATGGCAAATATGTCTTTTTTAAATAAAACGCATGGAATTTGGTATAACCTATATATAGTAGAAACAGTGTACCTTATTTCACCAAAATATTGTTATTGTTTGAAAAAGTGCAATTATTTTCTGAAAATAAGCTTAATGTTCCCGAAAAAAACTGTTTCTATTTTCCTGGGCAACGAACCTCTTCATGCTATTTACATACCTGCTAAAATATAATTATCCACAAAAATTTTGACAAAAATGAAGAAAAAATGTTTGCACGAGAACATCAATTTCTTCAACGAAAATTGCCATTTTCTTTACAAAAATTGGTTAAACAATTATTTTAAATAAATGTGAAATCATTATCTTTACAATAACATACATTTATTACCAACACTTTACATAAAATTTTCCAAAAATGATTTTTTCAAAAACAAAAATAGTTTTACATAATATTCAGTTATCAGTGTGATATATATATATATATATATATATATATATATATATATATATATATATATATATATATATATATATATATATATACATATACAGGGTTACAACTAATTAATTGCTCACTATTGGCATCTCAGTAACGGTAAGAGATACAGAGTTGGTTAAATTACCAAAAGGTTGCGTAAATTTTAGCTGATCCAATATTTGAAAACAAATTTTGAATACGTCGATTCGTTCCCGAAATATCCTGAAAAAACTGAAAAACTCAATTTTCAAAATTTTACAATAAATCCCTTATTATGAAAAATGAGCTCCTAATTTTTGCTATGTGAGCATAATTTGATATGAGCAATCAACTGAAGGCATCAGAAATGACGTATCTGCTCTAATATTTGCGCAGCGATAGTCAACTTTTTTTTCTCTTATGGCGGCCATATTGGATTTTCAATTTTACAGATGGCAAAAAAATTCGCCTTTCGAATGGTGTAACACACTTCATATTTTTCTTCATAAACATTGTACAAATAAATTTAAAAAATAATTATGGTCGCAAATATCAAGTAGGTATGTGTCATTGTTTTGTAATTTGTTGTTACGATTTATTTGAACTGTCAGTTTGAAATCTACTTGATTTATGCATTAAAAACATTTTATTTCAAGACTTGTGTTAAATTTGTTCTAAAATTGTATTTCCAAAATGGTTCGCTTTACTGTGGAAGAGAGAAGAGATGTATGAAGCATACATCCGAAGTTTTAGAAATTCGACCCGTGCTTCCCAGTTATACCAAGAAAAATACCCAGAGCGTGTGCATCCAAGTCGGCATATCTTCGCCAGAATAGCAAGAGTGATGGATGAAACTGGTACTTTAATGAGAAAGCGTGTTCCCTACAATGTGGCACCCAGTGCTAATGAAATCAATGCTCTTGCTCAAGTCAATATAAATTCCAACTTATCCACAACACATATTGCGAGATAATGTGGAAGAAGCCAGCAGCTAGTGTCAAAGATTCTGAAAAAAACACAAATACCATCCTTATAAATACACCATAGTGCAAGCACTTTATGAGGCAGATCACGACCGGCAGTTGCAGTTTTGCCAATGATTTGCTAGGAAATTGGAAATATACAATGCTTTCACAGCTAACATATTGTGGTCAGATGAGAGTACATTTACAAATAACGGTTTGTTTAATAGAGAGAATCTCCGTTACTGAAGTACAGGGAATCGTCATCTTTTGTATGAGTCGCGACATCAAAATAGGGTGAGTGTAAACGTTTGGTGTGGCCTTTTAGACGATATAGTTATAGGACTATTTTTCATACGAAATAGGTTGAATGGCGACGGATACCTTCATCTTTGAACTAATAACCTTATGGAAGTTTTTTATAACCCCCCTTTGCAACAAAGAGCCAACGTATGGCAAGACGGTGCACCTGCACACAATTGCCGAGCCGTAAAAGCTTATCTAGACCAGACGTTTGGAGATAGTTGGATAGACAATAATGGACCCGCTCGCATGCCGTCAATATCCCCAGATCTAACCCCAATGGACTATTTCTTCTGGGGATATGTCAAAAATTTAGTTTACCTTGAGCATTTTGACAACGAAAAAGAGTTAAAGAATGTTATAATAGATAAAATTTGCTCCACATCTCCTGCTATGATAAGATCAGCAACACAAGGTATGCACGAGAGGATTCGTCAATGCATAAATAACAATGGAAGACATTTTGCACATCTTCATTAACATTACACACATATATTATTTAGTAGGAAGTATTTGTTATGTATTGTTAGTTTGTTTATTCACTAGTTGTAAGTTTCATTAGTATCTATGGTTAATATGATTTTATTCTGTTATTTAAAATCTTCTGTGCTGACATTTTGACAAATAACGAATGTTGATAATAAAATGACACATACCTACTTGATATTTGCGACCATAATTAGCTTTATTTATTTGTACAATGTTTATGAAGAAAAATATGAAGTGTGTTATGCCATTCGAAAGGTGAATTTTTTGCCATCTGAAAAATTGATAATCCAATATGGCGGCCATAAGAGAAAAAAAAGTTGACTATCGCTGCGCAAAAATTAGAGCAGATACGTCAGTTCTGATGACAGTTGATTGCTCATATTAAATTATGCTCACATAGCAACAATTAGGAGCCTTTTTTGATAATAAGGGATTTATTGTAAAATTTTGAAAATTGAGTTTTTCAGTTTTTTTCAGGATATTTCAGGAACGAATCAACATATTCAAAATTTGTTTTCAGGTATTGGATCAGCTAAAATTTACGCAACTTTTTGGTAATTTAGCCAACTCTGTATCTCATACCGTTACTGAGATGCCAATAATGAGCAATTAATTAGTTGTAACCCTGTATATATATATATATATATATATATATATATATATATATATATATATATATATATATATATATATATATATATATATATATACAGGGTTACAACTAATTAATTGCTCATTATTGGCATCTCAGTAACGGTATGAGATACAGAGTTGGCTAAATTACCAAAAAGTTGCGTAAATTTTAGCTGATCCAATACCTGAAAACAAATTTTGAATATGTTGATTCGTTCCTGAAATATCCTGAAAAAAACTGAAAAACTCAATTTTCAAAATTTTACAATAAATCCCTTATTATCAAAAAAGGCTCCTAATTGTTGCTATGTGAGCATAATTTAATATGAGCAATCAACTGTCATCAGAACTGACGTATCTGCTCTAATTTTTGCGCAGCGATAGTCAACTTTTTTTTCTCTTATGGCCGCCATATTGGATTATCAATTTTTCAGATGGCAAAAAATTCACCTTTCGAATGGCATAACACACTTCATATTTTTCTTCATAAACATTGTACAAATAAATAAAGCTAATTATGGTCGCAAATATCAAGTAGGTATGTGTCATTTTATTATCAACATTCGTTATTTGTCAAAATGTCAGCACAGAAGATTTTAAATAACAGAATAAAATCATATTAACCATAGATACTAATGAAACTTACAACTAGTGAATAAACAAACTAACAATACATAACAAATACTTCCTACTAAATAATATATGTGTGTAATGTTAATGAAGATGTGCAAAATGTCTTCCATTGTTATTTATGCATTGACGAATCCTCTCGTGCATACCTTGTGTTGCTGATCTTATCATAGCAGGAGATGTGGAGCAAATTTTATCTATTATAACATTCTTTAACTCTTTTTCGTTGTCAAAATGCTCAAGGTAAACTAAATTTTTGACATATCCCCAGAAGAAATAGTCCATTGGGGTTAGATCTGGGGATATTGACGGCATGCGAGCGGGTCCATTATTGTCTATCCAACTATCTCCAAACGTCTGGTCTAGATAAGCTTTTACGGCTCGGCAATTGTGTGCAGGTGCACCGTCTTGCCATACGTTGGCTCTTTGTTGCAAAGGGGGGTTATAAAAAACTTCCATAAGGTTATTAGTTCAAAGATGAAGGTATCCGTCGCCATTCAACCTATTTCGTATGAAAAATAGTCCTATAACTATATCGTCTAAAAGGCCACACCAAACGTTTACACTCACCCTATTTTGATGTCGCGACTCATACAAAAGATGACGATTCCCTGTACTTCAGTAACGGAGATTCTCTCTATTAAACAAACCGTTATTTGTAAATGTACTCTCATCTGACCACAATATGTTAGCTGTGAAAGCATTGTATATTTCCAATTTCCTAGCAAATCATTGGCAAAACTGCAACTGCCGGTCGTGATCTGCCTCATAAAGTGCTTGCACTATGGTGTATTTATAAGGATGGTATTTGTGTTTTTTTCAGAATCTTTGACACTAGCTGCTGGCTTCTTCCACATTATCTCGCAATATGTGTTGTGGATAAGTTGGAATTTATATTGACTTGAGCAAGAGCATTGATTTCATTAGCACTGGGTGCCACATTGTAGGGAACACGCTTTCTCATTAAAGTACCAGTTTCATCCATCACTCTTGCTATTCTGGCGAAGATATGCCGACTTGGATGCACACGCTCTGGGTATTTTTCTTGGTATAACTGGGAAGCACGGGTCGAATTTCTAAAACTTCGGATGTATGCTTCATACATCTCTTCTCTCTTCCACAGTAAAGCGAACCATTTTGGAAATACAATTTTAGAACAAATTTAACACAAGTCTTGAAATAAAATGTTTTTAATGCATAAATCAAGTAGATTTCAAACTGACAGTTCAAATAAATCGTAACAACAAATTACAAAACAATGACACATACCTACTTGATATTTGCGACCATAATTATTTTTTAAATTTATTTGTACAATGTTTATGAAGAAAAATATGAAGTGTGTTACACCATTCGAAAGGCGAATTTTTTTGCCATCTGTAAAATTGAAAATCCAATATGGCCGCCATAAGAGATATATATTTATATATATATATATATATATATATATATATATATATATATATATATATATATATATATATATATATATATATATATATATATATATATATAATATATACAAGCTGGCCATTTTCTATCTCTTTACATGGGTAACTTTTCTATTAAAAAAGGTAGAGAAAAGCTTAAATAGGCAAAATTGGGCAGAATCAGACAAGAAACTCATTCCCGCTTTTAGATTTGATGTACCTTTTTTGGTTCCTGAAAACACTGAAAATCGTCCTAATTTTGAAACTTAGATAACTCGAAAACTATCGTAGTTAGAAAAAAAAAAGGATAAATTTATCATTGTTAGATATTTTGATGTAGAATTGAACTAGATTATCAAAATTCTCATCTCTGTCACTATTTCTGAAACTTACATATTTTTTTTAAATGGAAACCATAGTTGGCTGTGATCTCAAAAATAGCTTATTTGTTTCTGATTTCAACGATATAACCATTTGTATTCTTCTCTTTTTTAATTTAGTCAAATTGCCCAAAACCTGAAATGTTTAGTAGAAATTACAAATAAAAGGTAGTAGGCGTTGGAAATAAATATGTATTAGTGTTATAGAATAAGAAAAAACTGCGTGAAACCATATTGTAAATAACAAATTAGTTATTTGTGTTTCTCCTTTTCTACTTTCGGCAAAAAGCACGCATTTTATAAAGCAAATTACAAATCATAGTAGTAGGCTTTGAACAAAAATGTCATAAGTAGTTAATTTATACATGTCAAATAGTTTTAGCTGTTGTTTGCGCTAATGTATGTTTTTGTGTGGTGATGAATTGTATTTCCTAAAGAGAAATTTAAAATCTACAGCAACGAAGAAATGAATGACATGCTGTTTTGTTATTATGTATGTAACAGAAATAGTGATGCGGCCAGTAACATGTATTTTGAGAAATACATGGAAAGAAAACAGCCAGACAAAAGGCTATTTTCGAAGATAGAAACAAACTTAAAACAATATGGAGCATTTATAAAGCCAAGCAATTAAGAGATAAAATTCAGAGAGGAGGATGAAGAAAGTGTCTTAGCCTACACAAATTTTAATTCAAATTCATCTGTACGAGAAACGGCAAATCAGTGTAATGTTTCGAAATAAAAACTCCGCCTAATTTTGAAACAACACCGCTTTAAGCCTCATGAATATCACATTGGAAACACATTACACCCTGGTGATGGAGGACGACGAATACAATTTTGTAGGTGGTTACTGGAACAAACAGATAGAAATCCACTTTACAGAGACCATTTTGTTTACCGATGAAGCGCGATTCAGTAATAACGGCATATTTAATAGACATAATAACGTGTACTGGGCTCAAGATAGTCCGTTTTTGACGGCAGAAAGAAGATATGAATGCAGTTTCTCTATGAATGTGTGGTGCGGGATTTTCTCTAATAAAATTATTGGTCCATTTTATTACAACTATAACTTAATGGCCAAATGTTTTTTTTAATTTGGAAAACGAATTGGAGAATATGCTAGATGAACTTCCATTTGCAATGTACCGAAAATTGCAATATTTTCATCATGACGGGGCACCTCCTCAGAATTCAAGTGCGGTGAGTGAATTCCAGTTGAGGAACTGGAAGAATGGTACGAAGATCTAGACAAGCTATTAAAGATGACAAAGAAAGAGGACATCAACATAGTATTAGGTGATTTTAATGCCAAAATAGGCAAGGGACGATTCTCAAACTTGGTGGGAGAACATGGACTGGGCAATCGGAATGACATGGGATACAGGCTGCTGGAATTCTGCCAATGCTACGAAATGGTAAGAACCAATACTTGGTTTAAATTACCCCTTCGAAGGCTCTACACGGGGATTTCGCCACAACATACCTCTAGCAGAATTGAACGCAATCAAATTGATTATATCTTGATTAATCAAAGGTACCGTAATACTATCAAAAGCGCAAAAACATATCCAAGTGCTGATGCCAACTCTAATCATAATCCCGTTGTGGCAAACTTCCACCCCAGATTAAAGGTAATAAAGAAAACTAGGTCCAAAACTAAACCCAACACACAAAGCCTGAGAAATAAAACAACTAGAGATAAAGTTGCTACAGAGTTAAATAAGTGTCTCTCAGAAATAGACTGTCAACAAGCAAGCAGTACAACAGATACAAACAACTTATGGAAACCTATAAAGCAAATACTGATAAACACCACGGAAACACAGTTACCAAGAACACAGGGGAACAGAAAGAAGGATTAGATGACAGCGGAGATACTAGAATTGATGGATGAACGAAGACGATACAAGAACAGAAATACATCGGAATACAAACGACTGAACAGTGAAATAAGAACAAAAATAAAGTTAGCAAAAGAGGACTGGATGAATGAGAGATGTAGGGTAATAGAGGAACTACAGGACAGACATAATTTTTTCAATATTTGCAGGGAAATTAGGGAATTTACGCATAGCGACAGGAAACATTCACAACATCTACTAGAGGACAACAACGGACATCTAATACAGAGCACTCAAGATAAATTAAAGAAATGGGAAAGTTATATCAAGAACCTATTCGAAGAGGACAGAACCGAAGAACTTTTAGTCGAGAACGACGAAGGCCCAACAATTCTGAAGAGGGAAGTAGAAGTCGCCATTAAACAGCTTAAAATAAATAAAAGCCCAGGACCCTACGAAATTTACCCGGAGATATTGAAACTGATAAACGAGAACAACCTCGACTTACTTGTCTCCCTGTTTAATAAAATTTACAAGACAGGAAGAATACCAGACGAATGGAAGGAGTCGATCTTCGTACCTTTGCCCAAACAACCACACTCCCACAGATGCGCGGACTTTAGGCTGATAAGTCTTATGAGCCATGCCCTTAAGATACTATTAAAAATATTACATAACAGGTTATTTAGAAGATGCGAAGCAGATATAGGACATGATCAGTTCGGTTTTAGGAGTGGTATGGGGACAAGAGAAGCGCTGTTTAGCCTACAAGTGTTGTGCCAGAAGTGCTACGATCAGCACAGGGACATCTTTCTCTATTTTGTCGATTTTGAGAAGGCCTTCGACCGAGTGAAGCATCCGAAATTGATAGACGCCCTACGAAATATAGGTCTAGATGGCAAGAGCTTAACATTAATCAAAAACTTATACCGATACCAAGTGGCCAAAATGGAGGGAGAAACTTCTAACAGCATAAATATTGGGAAATGAGTAACACAGGGGTGCGTATTGTCACCCATGTTGTTTAATCTGTATTCCGAGCTTCTGTTCAAAAAGGCTCTTGAGAAAGTTAGTGACGGTATAAAAGTAAATGGCGTTCGGATAAACACTATTAGATACGCCGCCGACACCGTATTAATGGCAGATACGGATACCGGCTTACAAAATATTCTAGATCAGCTAAATGAGACATGTTCGGAATTTGGAATGCGGATTAACGAGAGGAAAACGAAAATAATGGTAATGCAGAGGAGACAGAATGTACCTATACCCTTCATTATAAATAATAACATATTACAACAGGTCAACCATTATAAATAGTTGGGATGCTGAAGAGACAGCCAATTAAACCCAGAAAAAGAAAAAAATCCAGAATTGCACAAGCCAAAAGCAACTTTACAAAAATACGAAGCCTTCTTTGCGATTCGTATCTCGACATAAACCTAAAGTTAAGGTTAGCAAAATGCTACATATGGTCAGTCCTTCTGTATGGAGTAGAGACATGGACCTTAAAAATAACGAGCATGAATAAACTGGAAGCTTTGGAGATGTGGGTCTATAGGCGCATACTAAAAATACCATGGACAAGAGTGCGAAATGAAGAGGTCTTACGCAGAGTGAACAGAGATAGAGAGCTTCTCCAGGTTGTCAAGCGGAGGAAGCATGTCTGGGCCACTTATTGCGCAATCCCAAATATTATATCCCCCAGCTCATAATTAAAGGCAAACTAGAGGGGAAAATAAGTGTGAGCAGAAAGAAACTGTCATGGATGAGAAACATAATTTATTGGACAGGTCTGGGCTTTGAGAACTTGATGAGAGCGGCGGAAGATAGAGAGGAGTTTGCTGTTGTGGTCGCTAACCTCCATTAGTGGAGATGGCACCCAAAGAAGAAGAGTGAATTCGTTAATCGACGCTTTCCCAATTGGATTGAAATACAGGACCAATATTGTGGCACGCTCGCCATATTTAACCCCACTCGACTTTTTTCTTTGGGGTACAATTAAAGACAAAGTCTATAAATCAAAGCCTGATAATGTAGAAGATTTGATTGACAAAATAAATGTAGCAGTAAGAAGTATTCGACCTCAAACATTGACAAAGTTATCACGAGAGATAATTAGAAGATGCCAAAAGTGTATTGAAGTAAATGGTGGTCACTTTGAACAACTTCTCTCAAAATTGTTTCACGCTGTTTTTTCTTATTCTATAACAGTAATACATATTTATTTCCAACGCCTGCTATATCTTATTTGCCATTTCTACTAAACATTTCAGTTTTTTGGGGCATTTTCACTAAATTAAAAAAGATAAGAATACAAATGCTTATATCGTTGAAATCAGAAAAAAAAGCTATTTTTGAGATCACAGCCAACTTTGGTTTCCATTTAAAAAAAATGTAAGTTTGTGTCATATTTCAGAAATCATGACAGTCATGAGAATTTTGATAATCTAGTTAAATTCTACATCAAAATATCCAGCAATGATAAGTTTATACTTTTTTTCTATCTACGATAGTTTTCAAATTATTTAAGTTTCAAAATTAGGACGATCTTCAGCTTTTTCAGGATATTTCAGGAACCAAAAAAAGTACATCAAATCTGACACAGGCAATAAGTTTAGTGTCTGATTCAGCTAAGTTTTGCCTATTTAAGCTTTTTTCTATCTCTTTTAATCAAAAAGTTACACCTGTAAAGAGATAGTAAATGGCCAGCCTGTATATTAAAATGTGTTCTAGAGGGCCCAGTTTGCGCTCATTTGAAGGCATTTTTTTCCAATTGCAAAGTCGCGATCTCCTTATATTAGTGAGTTTTTTAAAGAAAATTCCCAAAAAAAAACCTAATACCAAAATGGACTAATACATTGTATGTACTCTATTTGTAAATTAATAGAAAAGTTATTGGTTTAAGTTTTGTTCGAAGCCTCAGTAGTGCGCGGGTAAGAACGTGTTCCTCTGTACGCAAGGGGCTCAGGTTCAGTCCCCAGGAGAAATGTCAAATTATTTTTGAGTATATACTGGAAATTACCACCAACCGAGGTTATGGCATTATGTTGGACTAGTCCTTCGGAGGGGGCATTAAGCCGTCGGTACCGTGAACCATGTTATGTTGACACGTTAAATATATCTGCTTTCCTCGCAGAGAGATAGATAGATAGTGATTCGACAAATGTGAGGTGAAACTGCTCCCTGACGTCGGTGATTGGCCATAGTCTCGGAAAAGACTGACGTTAAAGAAACAAATTTTATCAAAAATGTTTTGTTTAGACCAAGTCATTATATTTTAGAAATAAACATATACCTGTTGCTGCAACAACGTTTACCCGTCATTTGGTTGATGGTAAACTCTGGTTGATAGTAATGCGTTTTTCTTGCATTCTCCCGATATGCACATCATATCTATTAGTTAGTCGCGAGTAAAATTCATCTTTGGCCTACTTTAGATTACTTAAAATAGCAATAAATGTACCACACCACTGAATTCACAGCCAATAATACTAAACTGTTAGTTTTTGACTAATAAATCATGGCACTCGATACTTTGCATAGAAAAATGAAAATAACAAAAACTAATGCTTTTGGGGATAGAGAATGCTTAACAACAAAAAAACTCTGGACGCGGCAAGTGCGTTATGGTAGTGAATTTTCATTAAAATGTTTTTAACAGCAAATATGTTTTTTTTAAGAAAGCAGGCACCAAATTTAATTACCAGTATAATCAATATATTAGAAACAATGTGCCATGTTTCATCAAAATAACTTTATTGTTTGAAAATGTACAAAAATTTCCGAAAGTAAACTTAAATTGTTCCCGAAAAAAACTGGTTTTCTGGTCAACCTTATAGGTTAATAGCAAATTGATTTAAAATTTGAAGCATTTAATGAAAATTCGCTACCATAACGCACTTGCTGCGTCCAGAATTTCTTTTCTTACAAAGATGTATTATATTTCGATGGAAAATACAAAAATTCAATAATATAGGGCGTGTTCGATTAAAAAAATTCACTAAAAAAAAGAAAATTTGAATCACCAACGACTTATGGGCCAGCCTGTAATTGTGGAAATATTTTTTAAGATGTAGCTTAAGGCACCCTACAATTAATGTATACAACTTTTTTTCGTAACTTGCATAATAACGGATAGATTGCGCTTTAATGATTTTTTACGAAAATTCGACAAAAATGATATACCATAAAACGATAAACTCTATAGCCAACACTACTGCTAAAGCATCAGAGAAAGGGTCTATTTGAAATGAATTTTCTGGGAATATTTTAGTAAAATGAAGGACAATGACGATTGAAACTAAGAGCTTTGTAAAACATTATTCTTGAGACATTTTCCTTCCATAGATCATATTAATTTCAGGTTCATTACCTAAATATTAACAATTTTGACGTTTAAAATCGCGACTTTGACGTTTTGAGGAAAACCAAAATTTCTTTTTTTTTAATGCCTGTAGCTTTTTTGTCCTTTAACCTACAGCGCTAAATTTTGGTAGGTAGCTTACCTATAATGATATAAACCCGTGTACCAAATTTCGTTGTTAATTCCGGAGATTATTTTTTTTCGTTTTTTTTTCGAAAGAAAACACAAAATTTTCGGGGAAAACCTCGGCGAATTTTCATGGCTAATGAACTTATCCAAGCCGCTCGCGAAAGCAAGGTACTCACCTAATTTTATCAAAATCGGTCCATTATTTTTTTAGTTATAGGTGTGACACATAAATATATATATATATATATATATATATATATATATATATATATATATATATATATATATATATATATATATATATAAAGTCTGAAACCGACCTCGGATTTGGGTTCCAGGGGTCCTAAATAGTGCTTATTTGAAGAAATTTTTACAAAATTCAAAAGTCGAGATCTCCTCATTTTTTTAAAGAAAATTCACTAAAATTATAATGATAGTACTTTGCGATAGTTACATAATATATAGGCTGCTCAATAAAAAAAACTGAGAGAATTATGAATTTGTGTTTTGACTCACCCAGCAATAGATCTAATGAAAATTAACAAAATCAATCATTTTTATACATTTTAACAAGAATGAAAAAGATACGACTGCAATAGATCATTGTTCTTGCACTCCTTTTAAATTATACCGGGCGCTGAACTTGTTACGATTTTCATGGAAAATTGGTTATAACTCTTTAAACACCCGGTGTAATATATTACAACCCTATATTTTTGTAATGAGGAAGTGAAGCGGATTTCAAATTTAAATTAAAATACAGGGTGTTTTATTTAAAAATATAGAACTTTGTACTGGTACGGCGTTACGGAACAGCCTGTTGCATTGGAACTAAATTTAAAATATGAAGCTTAATGCTTGCCACGATCTCCACAATTTTTACTTTGATGCGTCAAAAGACATGGAATATACTGGACTTTAGCGTACTAATCAACCACCCTGCATATAAATAAATCAATAAACATGATGAAAATTGAAACTGAGCCCGGATATGGGTTCTACGGGGCCCAGTTTGCGCTCATTTGAAAAAATTTTTAGCAAATTTTTAATTTAAAGTAAACGAAATCTAATTGCTTTATTAGTAATAGCATTGATTATCCGTAAAATTGCAAAGGTTTTAATTTACGGGTATTTACTTTGTACCCCACTCGGAAATTATGTGACCTTTTTAATAACATTTGCAAGCATAACTCGCCATTAATACAATACGCTACCATAACGCACTTACTGCTCCAGTGCTTGTTGCTCTATATAGGGTGGCGCATTGAAAACAAAACACCGATTTCCGTCCAGGGAAATTTTTTTCAAGAAAGTTTTTAAGAAGTTTTAGGACAAATTGCTGCAGATCCCACTTTGAGCACGAAAAAATTGGCCACTGTTTCAAACATCAAAAGAAGACCTATTCAGCGAATATTGAAGCATCATAAATTTCACCCGTATAAAATTCGTCTTGTACAACAACTGAATGAAGATTATTTTGATCGGTGGCTGTTTTATTAAAATCTACAGTCAATCGTCATAATTGTTGTTATTGGGCAGATAATAACCCAAGAAATTTTCACGAAGTCCACACTCAAACTCCACAGACATTGAATATCTGTACTGGCATTTTTGGAGACCGTTTAATCGGACCAGTTTTTCTTTATGGCAATTTGAGTGGGGAAACGTATTTGGAGTTAATAGAAGATATCGTTTACCCTCTACTAATTGACATTGTTGAAAATTATGATCGCTATCAAGAAAATCAATTAGTGTTTCAACAAAATGGAGCTCCTCCGCATTTTTCACGAGTTTTTGAACAGATGGTTTGCAGAGCAATGGATTGGGCGTAGAGGTACTATTGAGTGGCCCCCTAGATCACCGGATTTAACCCATTTAGACTTGTTTCTATAGGGCCATTTAAAGAGTAGAATTTACGCAACAGAACCGGAGTCTCTGGAAGAATTACGACGACGCATTTTTGAAGACTGCCGTCTAATAACTCCACAAATGCTCCAGAATGTGAAAGCTCGTTTTGAACAAAATTTGTACTTTTGTGTGGAAGCTGGTGGTCAACAATTTGAACACTTACTTAACTGAATAAAGATTTTTGAACGTTTGGTTTTGTTTTTTAGTTTTTTTTTAACGAAAAATTGACTAATTCGTGCATTTCTTATCACAATGGATGAAATACGTTCTTGCAAACCCAGCTGTGAATAATTTTTAAACGAGTTGATAAAACTTCCAAAAAAATTAGTGTGCTGAATTCAGAAAAGAAAGAGCTTTCAAATGATGTAACACTCGACCCATGTTCCCTATTTTAAAAAAAGCCTGGACGCAGCAAGTGCGTTATGGTAGTGAATTTTCATAGAAATGACCTGGCACAAAATGTTTTATAACTTTTTTTTCTTGCAACATAGAAATCTAAATTTTGGTATATAGTTTGCTTTTTATATCGTAAACCTACCTACCAAATTTGGTTATCATAGATTTTTTATTTATAAGATAAAAATTTGTTTCAAATGAAAACTCAAAATTTTCCCGGAGAACCTCGTCCGGTTTTTTTGATTAACGAACTTGTCAAAGCCTTTTACAAAAGGAAGGTACGTGCCAAATTTTATCAAAATCGGCGTATTATTCTTTGAGATAAAAATTTTTTAGAATGAAAACTCAAATTTTTCCCGGAAAACCTCGTCCGATTTTCCTGACTAACAAACTTGTCAAAGCTATTTAAAAAAGAAAGGTACATGCCAGATTTTATTTAAATCGGCTAATTACTTTTTGAGATAATAATTTTTTTCGAATGAAAACTCAAAATTTTCCCGGAAAACCTCGTCCGATTTTCCTGACTAACGAACTTATCCAAGCTATTTACAAAAGAAAAGTACATGCCAAATTTTATCAAAATCGGCCCATTATTTTTTGAGTTATCGGTGTGATACATATATATATATATATATATATATATATATATATATATATATATATATATATATATATATATATATATATATATATATATATATATATATATATATATATATATATATATATATATATATATATATATATATATATATATATATATAAACATATAAAAATTGAAACTGACCCCGGATATGGGTTCTAGGGGTCCTAGATCGCGCTCATTTGAAGAAATTTTTTCAAAATTCAAAAGTCGAGATCTCATTAGTGAATTTTTTTCTAAGAAAATTCACTAATATAAGGGTTGTTATCACCACCCTTAAGGGATTGACGCGACAAACTTGTGTTTTATGTCAAAACATGTCCACCTCAATATTAAAATTGATGTGTTTCAGCGTTTCTTAAAAAAATATTCTCTGGACTCAAATCGGTCTGTTTCGTTTTCAATGCGCCAACCTGTATAATGGTATTTTACGTTTGCCTCTATATCGTTTAAAATATGAGAAATCAGGCATTCTCTTGCAATATGTTCTCTACGACCTGATTTTTTATAAGAGTGTTTAATTTATCTTTATTTCAACCCCCACAATCTCTTTATATTCATAGATTAGAGGTCCCGTTTTTTGTCACAGTAATGATAAGGTATTCATGAAATTGCTATCAGCAAAATTCTAGTATACTTTTAAAATATCTGTGCTGTTGTTCTCGTCCTGTCCGTATTCAAAAGCGACCTACTTGCGGTCCGGGGGTAGTTATCTTGATACGGCGCTTTTGTTCTCTGTTCTCGGGACAAAAATTACCTTATCAAAGACAACATAAGAAGCAGATTATTTTGCTGTGCAGAGTAAATGAAGACCCTATTTAAATAAAGAAAGGATAATATCTATTATAAGTTATTTCAACCAAACATAAAAGAAGCCAATTTTCCGCAATATATGCTATTATTATATTCGGGGATTTTATGTATCATTCGAAATGGAAATGCAGCTTACCTCCCAGATAATAGCGCGAGTTCTAATGCCGTGACATGTCTAATAGAAATCTTTTCTCTAAAGTCAATTAGTGATGTCATTGTAGGGAACACGTAGTTTTTGTTTCTTTAACGTCGGTCTACACCGACGCCAGGGAGCAGTTTCACCTCACTATCCTGGAAATTTTACCGACCCCTGCCTTTCTGTAAGGAGGGTAGGGATCTTTAACGTGCACAATATCGCATGGATCGGGACCGACGGCCTTACGCCCCCTCCGAAGTGCGGAACGTGCAGACATTCAACTTGCTCAAATACAATGCCACAACCTCGGTTGATGTTAATGTTACAGTATTTACTGAGAAAGTGAAAGAAGAACCCTGGGATCGAGCCCAGTACCCCTCGGTTCAGAGGCACACGTTCTTACCACTGAACAACCGAGGTTGTCAACACATAGATAGCAGTTACCTATTACACATATCAGTGTTTTCTTTATTTTCATTGAACCTACCTAATAGTAAATTTATAGTGTAAAATTCAGGAATATTTTTTTTAGTTTATAAAATTTTTACAATCTACTCTACAAGGAGTATTAAGTAAATATGTTACACGTATGTTCTAGTCGGAAAATAAAAATAAACCCAAAAGAAAGAAAATAAAAATAATTAAAAATAACAATATATATATATATATATATATATATATATATATATATATATATATATATATATATATATATATATAATAAATAATGCAAAGCGTGTGAGGAGAAGCCTACCAATGTCGGCACTCCCTCTCGGACAACACTGAATTGTTAATTTAGTAGGTCTCTTGGCCAGGTTCTTCTTAAGCGTCTCTCGTAGAAAGAGTCTTCAGAGAGTTGTTCTATGAGGGTATTCTCGTGGCCAGGCAACTTTGCGTGATAATTTTGGGCGTATCTTCGAATTTCTTCATGAACGAAAGGGATTTTGAGATCTTGATGTAAGGTAAGGTTGGAAACGTACCATGGAGCATTTACTATTGAGCGAAGTATTTTGGATTGCTGTCTTTGTATAATTCGGATATTTGTTGCCTCCCCAAAACTGGATTCCGTAGGTCCAGATTGGTTTTAAAAAAGCCTTGTAGATCAATAGCTTGTTGCTGATGGTGAGCTTTGATTTTCTTTCTAGGAGCCAGTGCATCTGACGAACCTTAAAATTTATTTGTGCTTTCTTTGACTGTATATGCTTTTTCCACGTTAAGCGTTGATCAAGATGTATACCAAGATATTTTGCTTCAGTGTTTACATGTATGTGGTTGTTGAATATAGTTAGTTAGTTAGCAGATCGTATTTTTATTAGTAAATGTTACTTGAACTTATTTGCTTTAATTTACGCTGAAACGCCATTTCTTAAACCATTTACTGATCTCGTCCAAGTGTTGTTGTAAGTTTTGTGAAGCTATCTCGCCTTTTTTGGATGCGATGATAGTATTGCAATAGAATCAGCAAAAGTAGCAAGTGTTGTGTTATCTCAGGAATATGGTTGCGGTAGAAAATTTTTGTGTACCAGCTTAGCATCGTGGTATATAAGCGGTGGTCTCTTGATATACAAACTTGACGTTTCGTCTATACCACCGGTACACATGTTGAAGGCCATATGGTAGCGGTCGAAGTAATGTTCTCTGCAGGTCTTTTTGGGCCCTTTACAGAATTGTAATTTTGGGTTTTTAAATCGAACAAAATGGAACACAGCTTGCATAAGAAATAAACATTTCGGGACGCCGCAAGTGCGTTATAGTAGCGAATTTTCATAAGAATTGTACACTACTATTATATGGCATATTAGTTAATAAAGTTAATACTTTAAACTTGATGGTAGGAGGATGGACGACTGTGATTCTTCTAAATTGTATAATAAAGTAGATCTAAAATTAATACGACGGTATAATCAAAGTTTTTACACGTACGAAAACACGTACAAGAGTCGTGACTTTACTCACCATAATATCTGGATCATTTTCTGGACACCACCGACGCCAGGGAGCAGTTTCCCCTGACTATCCTGGAAATTTTTGCCGAACCCCTGCCTTTCTGTAAGGAGGGTAGGGATCTTTAACGTGCCCAACATTGCATAGACACGGGACCGGCGGCTTTACGCCCCCTCCGAAGGGCGGAACGTGCAGACATTCAACTTGCTCAAACACAATGCCAGAATCTCGGTTGATGTTAATTTTACAGTTTGTACTGAAAAAGTGAAAGGAGTACCCTGGGATCGAACCCAGTACCCTTCGAATCAGAGGCACACGTTCTTACCCCTGAACCACCAAGGTTCTATTGAAGCTATAGAAGTTCCTAATATTTGTGCTGATGTTTTAAGTAAACCTTGCCGTAAAAATCTAGTGGTTCCTAGATTGAATTTAGCAGACCATGTTGTCGCCGGACATTAAAGTGAGCCTGGCATATATTTGTTAATATGATGTGACCAGTATTGAATAATTATAACTGGAGAATTTACGCGTATTTTACACAGCATGACTGTAACAAATACTCGCCTAGGATCGTGTTTACATGGCAAATGTGATATAAATACAGTCCGGTCCAAAAGTGCAGCAAGTCATAATGTAAATATTGTTACAATTTTGAATGTTAATGGTAAAGAAATCTATGATGAATTATCCACATTTTGGACCCAGAAGCTATAGATATAAAAGCTGACAACGACAAAGGTAAACCAAAAACTGTTGCATTTAACGAAAAGAACATTATTATGAACGATAAATGCGAGGTCTTTTTACCCTCTGTTGTGTATGTAGTGGGGGCACAATTACAACTAATTACATTATACAACCAACATTTATTCTAGCAGCATTTATAACACGAATACTAACTAATAATAACATATATTTTAATTGTACGAGAAACTCGTTGAATGTCAACCGTGCCGTTGGCTGACATACCGCTGTCATCGCGTAGCCAGTCGAGTATAACGTTCTGTAATAATACTGTGGCTTGACTTATATACAACACTGTCCTCTCAGTAACTTATAGGTTAAGGCGAATTGGAGCACGTCTGGTTCTAGTCGACCTTGGTAGTGGTACAGGTTGATTTGTATCTGGTCTACTATTGGCAGGGTTCTCAATTTCAGCTTCTGGTGCAGGTATAACTACAGTGTCATCTACTGTATTCGGAAGGCTAAGAGTGTTAGGAAGACGATCGCATTCTCGATCACTTTGGATGTTTTCGTCTTCAGACAAATTGATAGGTCTGTGCATTTCTGGTATTTTACCAGAATGTCGATGTAACTGATCCACATGCTTATTTTAAACTTTTCCATTTACAATACATCATAATTCTTCTACATCATATTCTTGATTACGGTAGCGAATAACCATTTCACTTCTGGGTTATTATAACTCCTTACTTGTACCTTTTCTCCAAATTCAAAGTTTCTTGTTTTGTAGTCATTCTTCACTAGGTTACTCTTGGTCATTTGGAAATTGATATATATTCTTACTACATCAATGCGAGTTCTTATGTTGCGTTTAAACATAAGCTCAGCAGGGCTGGCTTTGGTCGCAGTATTGGCAGTCTTCCGATATTGCATTAGGAATCTCAGAAGATTAAATTTCAAATCAGGTTCATCAGTTAATTGGCTTCGTAGACTTCTCTTGATAGTTTGGACATATGTTTCTGCCTGGCCGTTAGTGTCAGGATGGTATGGCGTAAATACTTTATGATGAATACCATTGTTGCGTAAAAAATCTTGAAATTCAGCCGATTTAAAATTGCTTCCATTATCGAACACTAATGTGTAGGGTAATCCAAACCGTGCAAAGATTTCGCGTAAAATTATTATAGTTACTGTAGCAGTTATAGACTTGGTCGGAATAGCTTCCACCCACTTAGAGTACGAATCAACCAATATGAAGATGTAGGTGCCGTAAAAGGGTCCAGCATAGTCAACATGAACTCGTTGCCAGGGGATCTGTGCATATTCCCAAGGATGTGCACCAACTTGAGGTGGGTTGTTTATAGTATTACAGCATCTCATACAGTTCTTTGCCATTTCTTGTATAACAGTATCCATATTAGGCCACCAGACATAACTTCTTGCTAGATATTTTATTTTTACCATACCTGTGGGTGCAGTGTGTAGTTCTTTTAAAATATCTCCCCTTAATTTCTTTGGAATTGCTATTCGCATTCCTTTCAGAATACACCCATCTTGAACAGAAAATTCTTCTATGTTGTAATTCCTTGGCAAGACATATCCTGATTGTATGGCAAGGAGTATTTCACGAAACTCTTGGTCTTTGATTGTTTCTCTCCTTATGTCCTTGTTATTAATTGGCTATTGTTCAATCTGGCTAATTTGAAAAATTCCGGTTTCATCAAGTTCAATTGAATTACGTTTTTGACTAGGAATTCGTGACAAATAGTCAGCGTTACTATGGAGTTGAGTTTGTCGGTAACGGATTTCGTAGTTAAAACTTGACAAAAAACTGGCGTAATGTAGTAAACGGATTGCATACGTTGCAGGAGGACCTTTTTGTGGATTGAAAATTCTTACCAATGGTTGGTTGTCTGTTATCAGTATGATTTTTCTGCCATAACAATAATAAAAAAACTTTTTCAGTCCCCATATGATCACAGTAGCTTCTCTGTCAATTTGACTGTAATTTCTTTCCGCTTGATTGAGTGATCTTGATGCAAATGCAATTGGTCTTTCGGTTCCGTTGTGCATAATGTGTCAGATAACTGCTCCTAAGCCTGTAGGTGAAGCATCTGTAGCAAGAACAAGTTGTAAATTTGGGTTAATATGTGTAATACTCGGTTTCCGAGTCTGCTTCTATTTGTTTTTGATATCCTGCTTCTTTTTGTAGACAGACCACTTCAACATGACCTGGCTTCTTGCAGCTTGTACAGTGAAGGTTTTTTGCAAAGCATTTATTAGCTCTGTGGTTGTCTTTACCGCACCTTAGCCATTTTCCCCTAACTTCTTTGTATCTTCTTACCTTATTTTGTGCTTCTGAATAGCTTGGTGGTCTACTTGTTCCTGCAGTAGATTTTTTAGGATTGTATTTTCGAACTGCATTAACAGAATTATTGTAATTTGTAGTTTCCCTCATGTTTTGCATCTGAATAGCTTCCTTTCTGGGCTTTTCAATCGTTTGAGCAATTTGAACGATGTCCTTGAATGTTACTGAATATTTCTGTTGCAAAAGTCGTTCACGAATTTCGCTATCACGAATTCCTCTTATAAATTGAGCTCGAAGATGAGTGTTAATTGTAGCTTTTCCAAATTCTTCGCATTTAAATTCGCAGTTTGTTGTCATCTTCTTCAATTCTGCAACATAATTGGCAATTGTTTCTTCTTAATGCTGCAAACGCAAAGTAAATTTATGCTATTCAGCAATGTCACTTGATTTCGGAGATAGATGTTCTTGCAACATTTTAATTAACGATTTGTAGTCTCTTGTATTTGGTAAATCTGGTGCAGTTAATTTCGTGAGAGTTTGATATATCTTGGGACTTAGGCATCCTATTAATATCTGAACACAAAGCTTGTCATCAGTTGGTGTGTTGTCATTTACACCACGTAATTTAGGGTGATTATCTAGGCCCTGTAAATATGATTCAAAGGTTTCGTTATTCTCATCGTACGGATGTAAAACTTTTCTCGTAATTGGTGTATGTTCTCGATTTTGATTAAGTAGTAGTTGTTGGTTTTCTTGTATAGCTCATAGAACGCTTGCAAGTTGCCCAAATACTTGTGTCATTTCTTCATTCGACATGGTTCCTGTTGGGTTAGACCAACTCGTCGCCAATTTGTTGTGTATGTAGTGGTGGCACAATTACAACTAATTACATTATACAACCAACATTTATTCTAGCAGCAACTATAACACGAATACTAACTAATAATAACATAGGCATGGATACAAAATGATAAGTTTTGTATCCTCCTACTATGTCGAAAAGCATAACTATTGGACAATTGATAGTCCCTTTATTAATCTTATTTTTAAAGGGGTAGACATTGATCCAATTCAATCCATAGCAGGTGGTAGTGGAATTTTCCTTTACGTAATAGTAAAAGATTATTTTCACGCCCGAGGAGGTACCACCCCATACATCAAGTGAAGTCCCAACGGACGTTTCCGGTTCTGGTGTATAAGTCGGTTTCCCCTATAAACAATAATGATGATGGCTCCTCATTGTACAAAATCTTCCGGAGGCAAAATACCCCTCCGTTCGGATCTCCGGGAGAGGGGTGTACAGGGGGCGCCAACATCAAGATTTAACGTATCCTTTTCGAATAGATGTGGCCTAAATTCTAAGTTGAACTCCATCCACCATTTCCTCCAGGCTAACAGGCCCCACTCCTCTTCCTCACCGAAACCCAAATCAGTGCCAAAACAGCCACTAATCACCTTAATTTCCCGGGGTATGAGCTGCTTACTTCCTCTAGATTGCATGGACGCGTGTGCGCATACGTCCGTAGCAATCTAGCCTGCACCAGACTCCCCAATTTAGAAGCTGGAAGAAAAGACATACTATGGATAAAACTCTCTCTCTCTCTCAGGGCTGCAACTAAATTCATCTGTTGCATTTACCGGTCACCTTCTGATGACAACTTTGTCCAGCTCTTTGACTGCCTTTCTGAAAAAACCGACAATCTGATTTCTGAAGGTCCTTCCTCAGAGGTCACTATTCTTGGTGACTTCAATGTTCATAATAAGGAATGGCTAGGATCTTCAAAAACCGATCCACAAGGGAGAGCAGCGGAGGCCTTTGCAATCAGCAATTCTTTAGCCAATATGGTTCAGCAACCTACTTACTTTCCTCGTATCCCAACACACAGCTCAAATCCCTTGGATCTCCTTCTTACTACAAAACCTGAATACTATAACATATCAGTCACCGCCCCCCTTGGTCGCTCAGACCACGGCATGGTCACTGCTTCCTGCGCAATGCAACTCGAGGTCACACAGTCATCACACCCACGTATCGTTTGGCACTAAACTCCGCAAACTGGGACGAAATGCGGGATTACTTTTCCTCATTTCCATGGGCTTCTCTCATCCTGACCCCTCTGATACTTCACAAAACGTCACCGAAATTATCCAAGCGGGCATGGAATTATTTATTCCACGTACACAGAAAACCTCTTCAGCTACTCAAAAGCCCTGGTTCTCTAAATCTATTGGGAATAATTTCTGCAAAAGCACGTTCCCACCTCTTGTCTCAGGAGATGAAATTGTTTCTACCGCCCTGGGCAAGGCTGAACTTTTTGCTTCGTTGTTCGCCGGCAATTCTACTCTCAACCCACCTCCAAATGTTAAACCACCAACAGTCCCCAATGTCGCACATAAAATGACGGATATCATTTTCTAAACTAAAAAGGTACGAAAGATGCTCTCTTCTCTTAATACCAGGAAAGCCCCTGGCCTTGACGAGATCCCAGAAATTGTTCTCAAAAATTGCGCACCAGAACTTGCTCCTGTCCTGACTCGTCTGTTTCAGAAATCTTACAATAAAGGCATATTCCCTAGTAACTGAAAAACTGCTCGAGTACAACCCATCCCCAAGAAAGGATCCAAAGCGCTTCCTAGCAACTACAGGCCTATTTTTCTCCTTTCAGTCGTCTCTAAAGTGATGGAAAAGTATATAAACACCGAATTACTAAAATATTTGAAAAACACAGGTTAATCCACGACAGGAAGTATGGATTCCGTCAGCGCAGATCGACTGCCGACCTCCTTTCCTTTGTCACCCATTCTTGGAACAAGTCTATGGAACTACACGGTGAATCGCAGACATATCCAAAGCATTCGACCAGGTCTGGCACGCAGCGCTGTTTAATAAACTTCCGGCCTATGGCCTACCACCAAAACCTTGTACCTGGACAGCAAATTTCCTTTCCAACAGGAGCATTTCTGTTGTGGATGGCCATTCCTCTAAACTGTATCCAATTAATGCAGGAGTTCCTCAAGGTTCAGCTTTAGCCCCTACTTTGTTTCTTCTCCACATCAATGACCTCCTCTCTAGCACATCCAACCCAGTTCACAGTTACGCGGACGACAGCACCCTCCACTCAAATATACAATATTCTAAGCCTGTCTCTTTAGCTCAATTAGATGAGGATCGCAGACTCATGGAGGGTTCTGTCTCCGTGGATCTCCAAAAAATATTAGACTGGGGAAGTAGAAATCTTGTACAATTCAACCCCACCAAATCTCAGTCTTGCTTTCTTTCTCATAAGAGATACACCAGCCCCAGACTCATCACAATGAACAACCAAGTTATTCAAAGTAATGAGTCCTTTTCTCTTGTTGGCATTTCTGTGGATCGAAATCTTAATTGGCACCAACATGTCACATCAATTGCAGAAGCGACTGCTAAGAAATTAAGTTTCCTCTTCCGGGCTCGCAAATACTTTTCATCAGCTAATCTCTATACCTTATATACTTCACAAATAAGGCCAAACCTCGAATACTGCTCCCACATCTGGGGTGCAGCTGCCGCTTCTACACTCGCTATCCTGGACTCCAGTCAAAAGAGAGCTATACGTCTCATCGGTGACCCTACCCTCACCCAAAGGCTGCCATCCCTTGCCCACAGACGTGCCGTTGGTGACCTTTCTCTCCTTTATAGATATCTGCACGGGCACTGCTCTGAGGAGCTTTCCTCCATAGGTCCCCCACCTGCTGCCCCCAACAGATCTACCAGGGGAACAGAGCGAATGTACCATTTTACTGTCCAGGTCACCAGACATAGAACATCTTTTTATGCCCGCTCTTTTGTCCCGAGGACGTCCAAGTTGTGGAATTCCTTGCCGACACATGTTTCTCCTTCTCCTCCGAACCTCCAAACCTTCAAGTCCAGAATTAGCAAGTTGCCTCTTTCCTCCTTGTCAACACCCACGGTACGATAGTATTTAGGCTGTGAGCCCTCGTGGTGTGTTGTTGTTAAAATTATATATATATATATATATATATATATATATATATATATATATATATATATATATATATATATATATATATATATATATATATATATATATATATATATATATATATATTAAAATTGTGCGAGAAACTCGTTGAATGTCAACCGTGCCGTTGGCTGACATACCGCTGTCATCGCGTAGCCAGTCGACTACAGTATAACGTTCTGTAATAATACTGTGGCTCGACTTATATACAATTTTATGTGTAAGGATAAAAGTCCGTTTTAGACAATAATCACGCGTGTGCTTTTACGAGACTAAAATCTTTGACGAGTCTAAAGGACGATTTAATTGAATATGTTAACGTGATGTGCAAATATTTGAAGAATGATTGTGCCGAAATTGTCACGGAAAATAACAACTTGAACAAAACTTTTTATTTTATGCCTCATAGAGCAGTGTACCGGAATGATAAAAGTACAAAACTCAAAGTAGTTTTTGACACGAGTGCGCGTGCCAAGAACTGTCTATCGGTAAACGAACACTTGTTTTTGGCAGAAGAGTCGCTACCTAAACTATTGAGTTTTAGTGAACTTTAGGCAGGGGAAGATCGGCAAAGTGTTGGACATTGAAAAAGCTTTCTCGCAAATGCCTTTAGTGATGGTCCTGATTTACATAGTGTTTTGAGGTATAAGGACACTATTAAGAACACTAGTGAATTACCTGACGCTTCAACGTATCGTATGAGAAGATTGACTTTTGGTCTGACGTGCAGTTTGTGTGTTTTGGCCGCGACTTTGAAGAAGCATTTTTCTCAGCAGCCTGAACATGTATGTGATTAAATTTCTTGACACCTATTTCTATGTCAACGACCTGGATTTTTCCACAGATACCAAGAAACTTATGTCAGATGCAAAAATTAATTTAAGAGAGCGGAAAACCGAGGAGTCCATTTTGAGATGCCTATTTAATGAAAATGAAACGCAAATTTTACAAGGGTTCTTGTAATTGAATGTATTATACACAGCGACGATTTAAAAATAGATTTGAGTAGCGCGGTTTTAGAAAATGATATAAGCAAACGCGCTTTCTTAAGCTCGATTGCTGAAATATTTGATATTTTTGGAATATCACGTCCATTTGTAATCAGAGCCAGATTATTGATACAAAAAGTCTGGAAAATTAATTTAGAGTGGAATAGGCCTTTCACAGAAGATCCTGAATAAGTGGTCGTCTTCACGTTTGCTGTTAGGGCGTATTCCTGGAACATTAGAAGCTCAAGATTTACCAAAGGATATTAATCAAAACCAAATATTAAACAATTGGAAGTATTGGCAAAGGTTGGTTACAAAATTGTAGTAAAGATGGAAGAATGCAGCAGGTGGTAGTGGAATTTTGCTTTACGTAATAGTAAAGGATTTTTTTCACGCCCGAAGAGATACCACCCCATACATCAAGGGGCCGGTGAAGTCCCAACAGACGTTTCCGGTTCTGGTGTATGAGTCGGTTTCCCTTATAAGCAAAAATGATGATGGCTCCTCCTTGTCCAAAGGTTTCCCCCTCCATTCAGATCTCCGGGAGAGGGGTGTACAGGGGGCGCCAACATCAAGATGTAACATATCCTTTTCGAATATATGTGGCCTAAATTCTAACCTGAACTCCGTCCACCATTTCCTCCAGGCTAACAGGCCCCAACTGCTCTTCCTCACCGAAACCCAAATCAGTGCCAAAACAGCCACTAATCACCTTAATTTCCCGGGGTATCAGCTCCTTACTTCCTTTAGATTGCATGGAGGCGTGTGCGCCTACGTACCCTGCACCAGACTCCCCAATTTAGAAGCTGAAACAAAAGACATACTATGCATAAAACTCTCCCAGGGCTGCAACTAAATTCATCTGTTGCATTTACCGGTCACCTTCTGACAACAACTTTGTCCAGCTCTTTGACTACCTTCCTAAAAAAACCTACCATCTGATTTCTGAATATTCTTCCTCCGAGGTCACTATTCTTGTTGACTTCAATGTCCATAATAAGGAATGGCTAGGATCTTCAAAAACCGATCCACAAGGGAGAGCAGCGGAGACCTTTGCAGTCAGCAATTCTTTAGCCAATATGGTTCAGCAACCTACTTACTTTCCTCGTATCCCAACACACAGCTCAAATCCCTTGGATCTCCTTCTTACTACAAAACCTGAATGCTATAAGATATCAGTCACCGCGCCCCTTGGCCGCTCAGACCACGGCATGGTCACTGCTTCCTGCGCAATGCAACCCGAGGTCACAGTCATCACACCCACGTATCGTTTGACACTACAACTCCGCAAACTGGGACGAAATGCGGGATTACTTGTCATCATTTCCATAGGCGTCTGTCTGCTTCTCTCATACTGACCCCTCTGATATCTCACAAAATGTCACCGAAATTATCCAAGATGGCATGGAGTTATTTATTCCACGTACACAGAAAACCTCCTCAGTCACTCAAAGGCCCTGGTTCTCTAAATCCTGTGACAAGGCCAAACTTGAAAATGTCAAAGCTCACAAAACGCTTCTACGCAATCCCAGTTAAGAAAACCGTCAAGTATTTAACGACGGAAGAAACCGCTATGTCCGCATTCTTTCCGAGGCAAAAAAACTCATTTAATAACTACATCAAAAATAAAGTCCTCGTAAGCTCCAACGGCGGCAAACCATTCTGGACTCTTGCTAAATCTATTGGAAATAATTTCTGCAAAAGCACGTTCCCACCTCTTGTCTCAGGGGAGGAAATTGTTTCTACCGCCCTGGGCAAGGCTGAACTCTTTGCTTCGTTGTTCGCCAGCAATTCTACTCTCAACCCACCTCCAAATGTTCAACCACCAACAGTCCCCAATGTTGCGCATAAAATGACGGATATCATTTTCAAAACTAAAAAAGTACGAAAGATGCTCTCTTCTCTTAATACCAGGAAAGCCTCTGGCCTTGACGAGATCCCAATTGTTCTCAAAAAATGCGCACCAGAACTTGTTTCTGTCCTGAATCGTCTATTTCAGATATCATACAATAAAGGCATATTCCCTAGTAACTGGAAAACTGCTCGAGTACAACCCATCCCCAAGAAAGGATCCAAAGCGCTTCCTAGCAACTACAGGCCTATTTCTCTCCTTTCAGTCGTCTCTAAAGTGATGGAAAAGTATATAAACACAGAATTACTAAAATTTCTTGAAAAACACAGTCTAATCCACGACATGCATTATGGATTCCGTCAGCGCAGATCGACTGCCGACCTCCTTTCTTTTGTCACCCATTCTTAAAACAAGTCTATGGAACTACACGGTGAATCCCAGATTGTCGCTCTAGACATATCCAAAGCATTCGACCAGGTCTAGCACGCAGCGCTGCTTAATAAGCTTCCGGCCTATGGCCTACCACCAAAACTTTGTACCCGGACAGAAAATTTCCTCTCCAACAGGGGCATTTCTGTTGTTGTGGATGGCCATTCCTCTAAACTGTATCCAATTAATGCAGGAGTACCTCAAGGTTCAGCTTTAGCCCCTACTTTGTTTTTTCTCCACATCAATGACCTCCTCTCTAGCACATCCAACCCAGTTCACAGTTACGCGGACGACAGCACCCTCCACTCAAATATACAATATTCTAAGCCTGTCTCTTTAGCCCAACTAGATGAGGATTGCAGACTCATGGAGGGTTCTGTCTCCGTGGATCTTCAAAAAATATTAGACTGGGGAAGTAGAAATCTTGTACAATTCAACCCCACCAAATCTCAGTCTTGCTTTCTTTCTCATAAGAGATACACCAGCCCTAGACCCATCACAATGAACAACCAAGTTATTCCAAGTAATGAGTCATTTTCTCTTGTTGGCATTTCTGTGGATCGAAATCTTAATTGGCACCAACATGTCACATCAATTGCAGTAGCGGCTGCTAAGAAATTAGGTTTCCTCTTCCGGGCTCGCAAATACTTTTCACCAATTAATCTCCACACCTTATATACTTCACAAATAAGGCCAAACCTCGAATACTGCTCCCACATCTGGGGTGTAGCTGCCGCTTCTACACTTGCTGCCCTGGACTCCATTCAAAAGAGAGCTATATCGTCTCATCGGTGACCCTACCCTCACCCAAAGGCTGCCATCCCTTGCCCACCGACGTGCCGTTGGTGACCTCTCTCTATTTCATAGATATCTGCACGGGCACTGCTCAGATGAGCTTTCCTCCATAGTTCCCCACCTGCTGCCCCCAACAGATCTACCAGGGGAACAGAGCGAATGCACCCTTTTACTGTCCAGGTCACCAGACATAGAACATCTTGTTATGCCCGCTCTTTTGTCCCGAGGACTTCCAAGTTGTGGAATTCCTTGCCGGCACATGTTTTTCCTTCTCCTCCGAACCTCCAAACCTTCAAGTCCAGAATTAACAAGTTGCCTCTTTCCTCCTTGTCAACACCCACCGTACGATAGTATTTAGGCTGTACGCCCTCGTGGTGTGTTGTTGAAATTAAAAAAAAAAGAAAAAAAAAGAATGGGTATCTTGCCAGCCTAAGCTCAGCTAACCACACAGAGGTGGTCAAGAGTCGCCCATTTCAGGAAGGCAGTATCGTCTAAGTCCAAAAAGATAATCAACCGAGACTTGTATGGAGGCCAGCAAGGGTAGTTAAGGTTATACGTGGCAGAGATGGTCGAGATAATGTTTTCCAATCGACACGTAACGAGGCACCCTGTGCAGCTGATACATACACTAGAATAAGCACTGGCCGCCCCCACCCCCCAATATGTGAGAAATATACGCCACCACTGGAGCTGGGGTTTCAAGCTAAAGACGTTTCAGTAACCCAGCGAGCCCAGAGTCAAATCGTCAGCAGAAGTGGAGTCCTGACAGTCAAAGGAGTCGAATAAAGGCAATCAACGAACAACATAAAAGTTAACGAATGATCCAGAAAGTGAACGTTACGCGCCCTCAGCTTGCTTCCGTGAGAACGAACAAAAGAGTATTAATTTTATTTTTATATTTTTCTCTTTGTTAAGTTATCCTTAACTCTTTAATACATATTTTTATAAAAAAAACTAACTCCAGGATTATATTATCCACATCAGTAGCAAAATTCTACCGGGAGAAGTTCGCGTAATCAGTCCGCTACCTAGAGAAACTGAGAAATAGGCGGAAGCAACAACGGAGTAACCTTGTATTTATGTGTCGTTGCAGAGACCATAGCTGGACCAGACATCAAAAGATCTTTACCGCTGCCACTTACAGTTATTAGCAAAATTCAAAGCTGAACACCGGGAGATTGTGGATAGATTGACAGCCGACTCAACAATGTATCACTTTAAAGCTCTAACAGAGAGATAGAGAAGGAAGTTTGATAAGCTGTGTCCACAGAACCACAACAACCACACAAAAGAAAATAGTTGTGAATCTGTCAAGGCAACTAATCTCTAGCGACGTTGAGTTAAGTTTTAGAGCGGTTGTCTTGTAAATAGCGATACAAATTGGCTAACAAAAAGCACACATTTTGCAATACGAAATTCCAGACAAAACTAATTTTTGTTTTTGCTTAAACCTTACTTTTTCCTTCCGAGAGTAGGTAAAATATTTAAAGATTAATGTTTTAAAGGTACCATTGGATAAATCGTACAACTGCGCCTAATTGAACATTAACATATCTCCTTTGATGTTTCGCTTTTCATTAATACAGTAACATAATTTTACTCTTGGCAACTTCAAAATGTCACTGACTTGTTTTATATATTTGCTCTGTGGCAACACACAGTAACCTGCGAATATCCCAGCACTCGTTGCGGACTGTTTCATGTGGGTATGAGAGTGGAAGGAGGAATAATAGCTGGTGTATAGGAGACTAAGAGACACAGTAGAGCAAGCAGTGGAGGAATTCCACTCGGGAGTCGGGAGTTTGTGTAGCATAATTAAGCAACTATTCAGGTTGAGTGGTGTGGTGTACATTACAACAATTGTATAGGAGCTGAAATTGTTGTTGTCGCTGGCAAACATCACTTATTAAACTATTTGTAGCTAAATTATCGTTAATGTGGGGATGTTATAATTTTGTTTTCGGATTTTAATAGGGATTCTGTGAATGTTAGAAATTCTATGATATACAAACTGGGATATTTGTACGGAATTTCATACTTGTTACAAGGGGAATTTACACAACGAATCCGTAATTTTTAATTATAATACATCCCAGTATCTTTTTCTGAATTTTCGAAGAAAATTTGCTAATAAGGAGTTTTGAATTTCGAGTTTTGAATTTTTTTTTAAATAAGCGCGAACTAGGGCCACTAGGACTCATATCTGGGATCTGGGGGTCAGTTCTGTATATATATATATATATATATATATATATATATATATATATATATATATATATATATATATATATATATATATATATAAAGATGAAGACACGCCTGTATTTTAGTGAATTTTTATTAAAAAAAATTCACTAATAGAGAGGTATCGATGGTGAGACATTGCAAAAATTTCTTCAAATGAGCGCGAATTTGGGCCCCTAGAACCCATATCCGGGGTCAGTTTCGATTTTTATATGTTTATATATATATATGTTTATATATATATATATATATATATATATATATATATATATATATATATATATATATATATATATGTATCCAACCGCTAACCCAAATAATAATCAACCGATTTTCATGAAACTCGGCATGTTCCTTTCTTTTATTAATAGCTTGGATGAGTTCGTTATCCAGGAAAATCGGACAAGGTTTTCCGAGAAAATTTTGAGTTTTCTTTCGAAATTTACAAAGATATTTCGATGAAATTTTGTGCACATATTGATTTGGGAAAGACCTAGCTATGCGCCAAAATTGAGCTTTCTAGGTTTACAGAAAATGGAGCTATTCAAATTTGAAACATTTATTTTTTAATATCGCCGCGTATCGTAAACATCGCTTATATAAGATGTAGTATCTTGTTGCTAGGCAACCGAACATTTTATATTATTGCGCAAGTCTGTTTAGTATAGTATAATGCATGTGGCGTCTAGCGATCGCTTCAGGTCGGTATTGGTATCGGCACATGAATAAGATCTAATATCGCTTGCGTCCAAAAGAAAAATCATGGAAGTTATGCGATTACGTGCCTAATGGACAGTCAGTTTTAATCAACAATACCCATCCCTTTTAAGTTAAAGCCAAGAATTTTAGGCTGTTATTGTATTCTAATTTTAAGAATTTAAATGATGAAGGCAAATATTTATATAATTATATAGTGATAAAACAAATTATTACGATATTTACTCTATATAATTATAATATGAACCATTTCGTTAAATGTGGCTTCTTCAGAAACAAAAGCAAAATGCATGTAGTAATTAACTACGGATGCAAATATTCATTTGTTTTATTATTTACGTTTGAATTTTTATATGTTGTGTATTGTGTGCTGCCTAAGATATCATACTAAGTGCAGCAGGTCCCTTCCAAGACTATAGGATTAAAAATGTATTGCCAAAAAAAATTGCTTATCCTTTAACCAAAATATTAGTGAATTGTTATTTAAAAAAAGTCGGTAATGGAGAGGTATCGATGGTGAGACTTTGCACAAATTTTTTCAAATATCCATCCGATAACTCAAAAATTAATTAACCGATTTCAATGAAACTCGGCAAGTGCCTTTCTTTTATTAATGGCTTGGATGAGTTCGTTAGCCAGGAAAATCGGAAAGGCGTTTCCGGGAAAAAAAATTTCCCCGAAAATTACAAAGCTGTTTTAATAAAATTTAAAGGGTATATTTCCCTGGGAGAGACCTTACTATGTATCAAAATTCAACTTTCTAAGTTTATAAAAAATTGACTTATCCAAATTTTGATTTTTCTTTCGCAATTTTTCCATGCGATAATTAAAAAAATAATTAACCGATTTCGATGAAACTCGGAAAGTGCCTTTCTTTTATTAATGGCTTGGATGAGTTCGTCCGCCAGAAAAATCGGACGGAGTTTTCCGGAAAAATTTTGAGTTTTCTTTAAAAAAAATTTTTCTCTGAAAATAACAAAGCTACTCTAATGAAATTTACTATATATGTTACCTTGGGAAAGGCCTTACTACGTACCAAAATTCAACTTTCTAAGTTTATAGAAAATTGAGTTATTCAAATTTTAAATTATCTTTAGAAAAAAAAATTGTCTCCGAAAATTTCAAAGTTATTTTAACGAAATTTGGTGGATATTTTGCCCTAGACCCTAGACCTTACTACATACCAAAATTAAACTTTCTAATTTTATAGAAAATTGAGTTATTTAAATTTGAAGCATTTAATAAAAATTCACTACCATAACGCACTTGTTATTTATTTCTAGAGATAGCGATTTCAATTTTTGTACAGATGTAAAACTTCATTAGGCTGTTTGAATAGCCTACCGAGTTCAAATGTCAGATGTCAACCCAGCCTACTATAATTTCAGGAATAGGACCGCTCCTCTATATTTCACGATGCGTTAGAGATGTCAAAAAAAAGTTACTTCAAAAAGTTATTTAGAATTCAATTTTAACTGCAGATACCGAGTTTCAAGTCAAAATTGGAATTTTTACTTTCTTGCAAATCTTTAGACAGTCAAAATTTTTCATCAGATTTTAACAGCTAGATTGCCATGGAAACAACAAACATCGTCAATATCAAAAGAAAACAATGGTACGTGAATTATTCAACTCAAATTAAACATAAACTCTAACAAAAGGAGTCTGCTTCATCTAGCCCACCTTCAAGCCTGATGCATTTTTGATCCGTTGACGATTATTGCTGGCAGCTTTTCTTAGTTCTGCTATACTTATTTCACGACAAGCGTTCCTTTTTTTGTCGTAAAGTTCCTCGCGACTTTGGGGCCTTTGTACACCTTATTCTTAACAGAACCCCATTAATAGAAATATAGTGGCGTAATGTCAGACGACCGAGGAGGCCACTGTTCAAAAGGACTTTTCCTGCCAACCCATCTTGATGAAAGATGTACATTTAGCCAATTTTTGACAAACTGAGAGTTGTGAATGGATGCACCGTCTAGTTGAAAATACATATCTTTTCGAACGTTGATAGGCATACCTTCGATACAGTCCCATAATTCATTTTAAAAAAAATGAAGCAATCGATCTGCGTTCAAGGTGTTGTCAAAAGAAAAAGGACGAATTATTCTATCCCCTTAAATTCCACATCACGTATCAGTTTTTGTGAATACTGGGCTTTACAATTGATAACCCAGTAAGGGTTTTCAGCAGAACGATATCTGGAATTTTGGGCAGATACCATTCCATTGGTGGTGAATGTTGCCTCATCCGTAAATAAAATGTTACTTAAAAATTTTCTATCATTCAGAAGGTTATCTTTGGTCCAAAGGCAATAATCTAATCGTTCCAGATCATCACCTTCTCTCAACGAGTGCAGAAACTTTGGCTTAAAAGGCTTTATTTTATGACGCACAATGCATCTTCTGATTTTTTATCTACTTACATCCAATGCAACAGCCCTTTGACGTAAATTTATCTGGGGCTTGGCTTAAGTTGAAGCCAAGATTATGCTATCATCACTACTTTATAACTATTTCTAACAGCCGAGATATTGTTCACCACACTTGCCGTTTGAGAGAATCACGCATTCAAGGCTGCTGCAGTTACGCGCCTAATTGGATTTATATGTGGATGGCTCCGATTGAATTCATCAGCAACTTCTATGCTCTTTCGAACACCATCACCAAACAATCTTATTGATTCATTTTTTTCTCTTACACTGAGACACAGGCATTTTGCTGGCTGACTCACAGTTAATGTCAACTTGACATTTATCGCAATATTTTACAAGGTGCTAATTTGTTTCCATGACAATCTACCCGTTAAAATCTGATGGAAAATTTGGACCTAAAAATTTACAAAAAAGTAAAAATTCAAATTTTGACTTAAAACTCGGTATCTACAGTTACGATTGAATTCTGAATAATTTTTTGAAGTAACTTTTTTGACATCCCTAACGCATCGCGAAATATAGAGAAGCGGCCCTATTTCTGAAATCATAGTAGGCTGTACCAAAATTTAAGTCTCCAGCTTTAAAGACAACGAAGTTATGGGCAGTTAAAGAAACAAATTTTGGAGTTTTCCTCAAAACGTCAAACTCGCAAATTTAAACGTCAAAATTGGCAATGTTTAGGCAAATAATGTGAAACAAATACCGATTGTGAAAAGAAAATGTTGCAAGAAGAGTGTTCTGCAAACCCTTAAGTTTCAGATTCAACCGTCACTGCCCTTCATTTTACTAAAATATTTACAAAATATTCATTTCAAATAGACCCTTTCTTTGATGCTTTGGCTGTCAGTTTAGTTAAGTTGGTGCCTTTTTGGATATTTATTTGTAGGTTTAGTGAAGTTTATGGTTTAACGGTCCATAATTTTTTTTAGCTAATTTTCGTAGAACAAATTTGTAATGCATTTTTGCAGTTTTTATCGAAATATGATGCGTTTATAAGAAAAAAATCTGGACGCAGTATGCCCATGAACGTGCGACAAGATATGTATTTTCAATTAGACGGTGCATCCATTTACAACTCTCAGTTAGTCAGAAACTGCCTAAATCTACATTTTCCATTAAGATGGATTGGCAGGAATAGTCCTTTTGAACAGTGGCCTCCTCGGTCTCCTGACATTACGCCACTAGACTTCTATTTCTTGGGTTCTGTTAAGCATAAGGAGTACAAAGAAAGGCCCCAAAGTCTCGAGGAACTTTGCGAGAAAAGAATACAGGCTTGCCGTGAAACAAATATAGCAAAACTAAAAAAAGTTGCCAGCAAGCATAGTAAACGGAACGAGGCTTAAAGGTGGGTTAGTTAAAGCAGACTACATTTAATAATTTTGTATTCAATTTAATTGCACTTTTGTTAGAGTTTATGCTTAAGTTGAGTTGAATAAATCACGTACCATTGTTTTCTTTTTGATATTGACGATGTTTGTTGTTTCCATGGCAATCTACCTGTTCAAATCTGATGAAAAATATACTCTAAAAATTTACAAAAAAGTAAAAATTTGAATTTTGACTTGAAACTCGGTATCTGCAGTTAAAATTGAATTCTGAAAGTTAAAAAAAAAACCTTTATTGGATATCTCTAACGCATCGTCAAATATAGAGAACCGGTCCTATTCCTGAAGTCATAGCAGGCTGGGTTGACATCTGAAATTCGAAGTGGGTAGGCTACTCAAACAGCCTAATAACGTTTTACATCTGTACAAAAAATAAAATCGCTATCTCTAAAAATAAAGAAAATACAAGCGTGTTTTCATCTTAAGTGTGTCACCCTGTATACACACACACATACATCTATTATATATATATATATATATATATATATATATATATATATATATATATATATATATATATATATATATATATATATATATATATAATATGTATATATGTAAAACGTCATTAGGCTGTTTGAATAGCCTACCCACTTCAAATATATAGCCTCTTTCTGGTCTTCTATGGCTGTTAGGCATTGCTGGTTCCACCATAATTTTCTAAATTCCTTTTTATATAGACTATTCTTATATTGAATACCTTTACTGCTATCATCATAGAAAACCTCGTTAAATTTTTCATGTATCTATTTGCCCAAGTCTATCTAGAGCTTGGCCAAACAAAGTAGCAAAGTATGCCTAATCCGCTTTGATCAAATTCAACTTATTTTTATGGTTTTCAAGCAAGAATTGATGTGACTTACTATCGTTTCTTAGATAATTTTGTGTGTCTGAGCGAGCATTGAAGAAGCCAACGCCATTGTTAAATGAATAAGTTATCGCAAAATGACAATATCTCAAAGTTGTATCAGTCACATACCAGATGTTTATCTGTGAAGCTATTCTGGGAGAGCTTAAAGTTAAATCTATAGCCGATTTGTTGGTCGAGTTTGGTTTAGCTACAATAGTTTCACCTCCCTTATTGTGGAAAACTAATCCACAATTCTCTATTGCTAGTAGCAAGTTACTACCTGCTGTGTCATTCCATGTGCTACCGAATGCAAAGTTGTGCGTATTAAAATCCCTAGCCAAAATTATTGAAGCCCTTAACTGCCCAAAAAAGATTTCCCATTGATTAATAGAAATGCTGCTGCCTAGCCTAACATACACAAAAGATAATTCAGAGTGTATTGTTGTGTATTGTAAGTGATGTATTTCTGTTATTGCTAATTTTGTAATGGAGTTTCTAATAATAATGGCCACACCTCCATACCCGTCACTTCTGTCTTTGCGCATTATGCTAAAACCCGAAAAACTAAGATGGTTATTCGTACCCAACCAGGTTTCGCTGATTAATACAATGTCTATGTTATTATCAAACATACTGTTACGTTGTTCGGGGTTCTGGATTTGTTGACGACCAAAACACAGCTTTTCAAACTACTAATTTATTATAAGCAACTATTTTTAACAGCAGTATCAACTAAAATGTTTCTCTCTATTATTTAATGTCCATAGAATTATATTCCACTATTCGCCTTCTATGATCGCTTCTTAAACACCAACACTTACCGCTGACTCGCTTAATACTCTATGGTCACTTCTTCACCACACGGACTTAATACTGAACTAACTTACTCTACGCACCGATCGTCTATTTATACTGTTTATAGAGATTCTAGGCGTTCTACACTATTCTAAACCTGTCACTTCTGGTCTATTCTAGAAGTTTCATTCCATAATGTTCGCTGTGACACTGTCCCGCTCTTATATTCGATCGCCCCGGTCGAATTCTGACATTTCTTGGTATGGCGTAAGTCTGTGCATATGGACCACCTTCATCTTGCTCTTCGGGCTCCTCTGAATGCGATAGACAGCGTCATTGATCCTTCTGATCACCTTATAAGGACCTTCCCATAACTTCTGTAGTTTCGGTGACCGTCCCTTGCGTCGTACTGGATTGTAGAACAACACCCGATCTTCCTCTTTAAAACCAGCTGAACTAGCTCGCACGTCATAACGGGTCTTCATGCAGTCGCTTTCTATTCGTATATGCATTCCGACAGCAGAGTGGATGGTTTTACTTCTCGTCAATAGGTTGGAGCTTTTTTCAAGCGAAGTTCCTAGGTGGTGCTGGTTCTTCCGTGTAGTTGCCGTTGTTCTGGTGCTTCTACTTGCATAAATATCTTGGCAGGCCATATTCATCCTGTCGACATGGGCTCTGTTCCAACAAAGGTGTTTACTGACCTTTTTCTGGGTTGGCTTCACATTTACGTGGTATTTGCACCCTTCGTCTTGTACTTCTCTCATACTTGCTTCTCCACTTGCTTCTGGCTGAATAACTGGGCCGTATCTTTCTCTCACATCTCTTTTCATTGGAATGGCACTTTCACGGCAGACGTTGCTATTTTCCTCTATGGTGATTTACCGCACTACCAGGTTACTACCAGGCGACATTATTATTTCTTCACCGCAGATAGTCAGGATGATCGTGCCAAGATCAATTTTAGCGCACTTACCCTGAAGTATGTCCAAGCCAATTATAATCGGGTCTGATATGGCGGCGACTATGGCTCTCTGCTTTGCCTTCCATGTCCCAATTTGCAGCTCGACGTCAGTTTCGCCAAATACCTGGATTCGATCACCACCGGCTGCATTTACTCTATACACTCTGTCTGACTCTCTTACTCACCATCTTGGAACCATGTTGAGGCGAATAATCGTCCTAGGTGCGCCTGTGTCGGCGACCATCTGAGCCTTATTACCGCTTACGTATCCGTATACGACGAGAGCGCTGCCAGAATAACTAACCTGAGAAATGGTTACCGGCCTTAGCTTCACTTTTTCCCTTAGGTGTGATCTTAGAGCCCAACATTCGTCCCTTATATGTCCCACCTTGCCGCAGTTCCAGCAGCGCAAGGCATTTGCACGGTGAGCCCTTATTGGGTGTTCATTAGACGTCGGCCTTATTTGTTCTGCCATTTTCTCTAGTAGCTGCATGATTTGAATGAATCTGTTTTATGGTCTTCTTTGACTTGGAGACTGCGAACTTTCACATGACTTTCCGACGCTTGCTTTACCACTTCAAACTCCAAGGAATATGCCAAAGCATCGTTCAAGTTTTTGTGTCTCGCCATCCTCAGCGCCTGCTGCGTGTCGGTATCTCTGATGGCGTCATTGAAGGTTTGCACCGACAGCTGGTTTTAAAACTCCATCGGAGCTATGGGATAGGATAATCGCGTCAGTTTGACAACGTCCGCGTGGAGATGTTGGGAGACTTTTGCCTGGTTTCTGACAACGATTTTTCAACTGCAATCGATACAACTGTTGTAAATGCTCGCCAAACCTCATTTCTAATTGATGTCTGATGCCGTCAAAACTTAGCGGTTCTTCCCTGGGAATACCTTGAAGCACGTCGATGGCATCTCCTCTGAGAGCTACTATTAACGAGGTCGCTTTCTCTATCTCTCGCCCCAACCATTTGCTGTAGCAGCGGCTTCGAACTGGCGTAGATAAATAGGACTGAGCCATCAAAAGTGGGAACCATAATTCTTACGTGGCTATCTTCGTGTCTGATGTTTCCCTTGACTAGGGTATCATATTTATTTTCTAGTGATTGCATTTGCTCCTATACCTCCGCTTGTACTTCCTGCACACTCGTCAGCTTGTCATGTACATCGTCGCTGGTACCCCTTACTCGACTTTGTACTTGTTGGAAGATGTCGTCTTTTACCTGCTTCATACGTTCATCCACATACAAAGTAATATTCTCAATTCTGCTGGCTTGTTCTTGCAGAATTTTCTTTGTTTCTTCGTCTCTTCTTCTGGCTTCTTCATCTCTTTTTCTCATTTCTCCTTTGGCTTCTTCGTCCCTTTTTCTCAATTTCTCTCTTATCTCTTCGTTTCTTTTTCTGGCTTCTTCGTCTCTTTTTCTAACCTCTTCATCTCTTTTTCTCATTTCCTCATTAGCTTCTTTGTCTCTTTTTCTGGACTCTTCATCTCTTTTTCTCATTTCTTCTTTGGCCCCTTCGTCTCATTTTCTCCTTTTTTCTTTCGGTTCTTCGTCTATTTTTCTTAGCTCTACTTTAATCTCTTCATCTCTTTTTCTGGCTTCTTCATCTCCTTTTCTGGCATCTTCTTTAATTTATTTAATCAATTCCAATAGCTGGGCGTCCATATTGGCTGTTGCGCTACGTGTCTTAGGCATCGACGTACTTAAAGCTGGTACACAGTTTATTCTGTTTTAAGAACACACCCAGTTATGAATTACTGCTGACACTGATCTTCCAGAGATTCTAGAAATTTTAACGTTGTTCAACGAATATTCCGGAAAATATTTCTGCTAGCAGCTTGAAAATCCCACTTCTGACACCAGTTGTTACGTTGTACGGGGTTCTGGATTTGTTGACGAACAAAACACAGCTTTTCAAACTACTTATTTATTATATGCAACTATTTTCCAACACCAGTATCAACTAAAATGTTTCTCTCTATTATTAAATGTCCATAGAATTATTTTCCACTATTCGCCTTCTATGATCGCTTCTTAAACACCAACACTTACCGCTGACTCGCTTAATACTCTATGATCACTTCTTCTACACCACACTGACTTAATACTGAACTAACTTACTCTGCGCACCGGTGGTCTATTTATACTGTTTATAGAGATTCTAGACGTTCTACACTATTCTACACCTGTCACTTCTGGTCTATTCTAGAAATGTCATTTCAGAGTGCTCGCTGTGACAATACATTTTTCTAGCTGACCCTTATTTGTAAATAAAATATTCAAGACAAACATTTTGATTACGTAAGATTTTTACAATACTATCTTTGACGTCATCATCTATCATCTCAAAGCTATTGTGATTTTTGTAACTTTATTTTTTAATAGCATACAATTTTTTGAGCTATTCGAAAACTTTGATGTAAACGGGAACGAAAAGGTAAACGTTAAAAATTTGGTAATGTCTAGGCGCTGTAATACCTCACATTTTAGGTCTGTTATGATTCAACAGTAAATTTAACATTTTGCAAATAACATTTTTTGCAATATAAATTCAAACGCTAAAGCAAATCGCATACAAGAATTATTGTTATTTTACTGCTTTATTCAAAAATATAACTTCACGATTGAAATTAATTCATACGACAGAAGCAGGAAATTGCTCTCGCAGTTTTTATACAACCCAATTTTTTTAATGTATTAATTTAACACTTCACTCGGAAACTAAATTCGCAATTAACTTCCCTGAATAACTTGCCTCTACGTTTATTTCAAGTGAGCGTTGCAGAACTAAAATAAAATTCTTACTGTACAAAAGTAATCTTGCTGTTTGTGAAAACTCGTTTAATGGACTTTTCATCTTTGAGGCGAACGTGCACTTTAAATTAAACCAAACTTTATAAAACAACCGTACGTAATCTTGTAAGTCTTCTTGCTGTTTTAGTTTTTTGTTTTGGCATTTCTCATTGCTCAGTTTTGATTAACACCAGGGATAAGTTAGGTTTGTTTTAGTTCGTAATAGGTTCTGAGGAAAATCCTTAAGTGAGTAGCGCTTTTGATACAGATCATGTTTATTTCTTGGTTGTTTACTTTGAAAATCGGGCGTGGGAATAAAATATATGACATCGTGCTATCCTGAGGATCCAATCCACGAAGATTTAAGCGAGACTTCTTAAACATGTAATAAGCGGATCTTATATCCTATTGAAAAGATCGCTAAAAAATTCAAATTTTAAGATTGCTCTTTTGATTTTATACTGCATTTTCATGCTTACCTATACAGTATGTCCCACGTAGACCTTCCATTAGCTGCATCTGGAGTACGGCTCACAATTTAATTGTGAAAATTCATGCACGTGGGTTTCTCGAAATTTCCAGGTCACTGAAAATAGTGACGCTAGTATGGACTTCCGGTTATACCGGAGGTAGAGGTCAACTTTCTCATTTTAAATGGAAGATGGTGTTTTTTATTACGGATCTAGATTGCTCGTCAAATTTTATGGTAGGTTTTACTAGCATGTTATGTCATTTTTCTCAACCATTTTCGAGATATTTGACTTGTTTAAAAATTTCTCAAAAAACGTTGTCACATTTGTGTGTTTTGTTTCTTTAACGTCAGCCTAGTTCCGCGACAATGGCCAATCACCGACGCGAGGGAGCAGTTTCACCACACGATCCTGGAAATTTTGCCGAACCCCAGCCCTTCTGTAAGGAGGGTAGTGATCTTTAACGTGCCCAACATCGCATGTACAAGGGACCGACGGCTTTACGCCCCCTCCGAAGGGCGGAACGTGCAGACATTCAACTTGCCCAAATACAATGCCAGAACCTCGGTTGATGTTAATGTTACAGTTTGTACTGAAAAAGTGAAAGGAGAACCCTGTGATTGAACCCAGTACTCTTCGGTTCAGAGGCACACGTTCTTACCTCTGAACCACCGAGGCTCTAATTGTCACATTCACACACCTGTATTTCTCTTATTTTTCAACCTGAAGAGTTGAAATTTTAAAATGCAAATTTTGAAATGCCACAAAATATTTGGAATTTACTAAAGCTAGTACAAGTTAGACAGGGTGTCCGAAATAGACCGGTCAATGGTGTCAAACTTAATAACTCTCTTATTTTGAATAGAACACCCTATATTTTATAACGTTAGTTCATGTACTTTTTATTGTTCTTTCGATTGGTCTCAGCATTCCCTATACCTAAGTCCCACCGATTTGAAGATATTTTAACATCATTTGCGATAAGCAATAATTATTAATCAGTTTAGCAGGTTGCCTATGAGATGAAAATTTTAAACTTCAACTTCAGACATAAATAAAATATGCGACGACTTTTGAATATAACTTTTATTTACGAGGAGTATAATCGAATTATTAACAGAGGATGTGTGGTTGCAAAGAGATTTCCCCATACACACAGATAAACTCGTTACATGATCAGAATACTACTAAAAAAATGTCTAACAATGGAGTGCTTCGACCAAAATTTCATAAGAGTAAAGCATTATTATGGAACAAAGAGATTTGTGTGTTATCACTTCACAATAAATGTTCGAAATTTGCAACGTTCACTTCGAGGCATTTGATGGCTCCTTTAGTGATGGACCCGTGGCTCAAGAAAGGTAATCTGGCCCCATTGCGTTGAAGGCTTCTAATATTGTGGCTATCATATCTTGTTTTGGTTCCTGGTAAACTGTTCTTAATGCACGCCCAGATACTAACATCTAGTGGAGTCAAGTCTGGTGAGCGGACCGGCCTATGATGAAGACCACCGTTAGCTATCCATATGTTTCCTGGAGTAGGTCGCTTACTATCTGTGTTAACTTATTTTATATACCTACGTATCCGACGTCTCACGCCATAGATTAATCAAAGACATAAGTTTTAAAGTGTCTGAATCCTCCGACTACAACCGCTTTCAAGGCAAGATCCATAAACAACATCACAATGGTTCAATTGTGATAAAACAAGACTAACGCATAGTAATAATGTAAGATCTTTATCCAAGCTTGGTCTGTGTATAAATTAGTTTAAGGGCTTAGTAGGATTTTTTTAAACACATAGAGAGATGATCCCCGAAACTCAAATCTGAAATCATAGGCAACCTCAAACTCTTAGCTTCTGACTTAACAGGAAGAATATTACCATTCATTTCCACACGCACGCGCTCCATCTCACCTCCACCAAGACTTAAAACAATGACAAATGATTTTTCTACAATGCAATAATTTCTTTAACAAAACATTCAACATAATATTCTCTAAGGCATATTTAGCAGCACGTCAATAAAGCTATTCCAAATGCAAAACTGTTTTGTATCCGGGTCTTTAAACCACCCCTAAACGTCACATATGACTTCCTGTTTGACAAAAATCGTTTACTTTTTAAATGCTTTTTGAGCTTTGGGAATAAATAATGGTGCGATGGTATTAAATAATGCCGGCTAATAGAGCTACCAATTGAAACATTTAGTGCAATCAACGACGTGTGAGCAGCAAAAAGAGCATATATTTCTATTATTTTCCACAGCTTTTTGCATAAATTTCTAGCTCAATTTAGTTAGCAACCCACTTTATTATGCTCCCGTGACAGTTCTACCTTATCGCAGAGAATATAGCTGGCTTTTGGACTCGGAATTCTTGGACCACTTTCAATTGCTCTTTAGTCTCTGGGTAATAGTAATGGACCAATGTTTGTTTTATAGTGACAAGACGACCTAAAAAGTTTCTGGACATTTCCTTTGCAATTGTTAAACGAGGCCGTCTATAATTAGCGTTGAAGCATTTCGGATTTATTTTGTAAGTTATTTTATGGCTCAATGTAACTTGACACCATACAATAGAAAGAGAGAGATTTGGTTCATAAAGCGTATTATAAAATCAATCAATTGAAAGTTCACAATACCACGGGGTTTACCAATTTAAAAGAAAATGGTAGTTAAGTTATTAAATTTGAATATAATTACTTTAAAAATAGAAAATGCAGAAAATCACTCAAACTAAACAAATTTATTTGGCATTCATTGCTGCTGGTGTTGTAATGCAGCTAAGGGTTTCAACTGCTGTATGATGTGATGTTACCATTTAGAGCTGGTAAGACTGCTGCGATAATGTTCAGGCGTTAATAAGGAGCTGCCACCCGGTAGGAATGTTATTAACATTTGCGCATTTGTCCCCCAGTAAAAACGTGGTTCACATTTGTTGCCCGGTAGAAACGTGGTTGACATTTGTCTCCCGGTAGAAACATGACATTTGTCTTCCGGTAGAAACGGGACAACTGAATTGAAGTAATATATCGCCTACTCTGGCATTTCTTTATTGTGAACTTATTGCTTAAAATTGAAATCAGAAAGATGAACAGGCTCGTTCCAAAAATTGACATTTCAAGTCAACTTTCAACTATTCACTGTCTAGCCATCTTGAGTCATAGAATAAAATGTTATTCATTGAAATAAAACAATTTGGCATCATGTATACTACAATAACTTGTATGATTAATAGAAACGTGTAAAACGTTAAAATTTTGTCGAAAGTTTATTTCGTGATGAACAATGATGAAACGCATGTTTAGAGGAAATGCTTAATGTGGCTGCTAAACGTTTTGACTCAAATAATCGATCTTCTAAGATCATGTCATAGACATAATCAACCTTTTCTTGAGTGGTCATAGAAACTGATATCTGATCATACTCATTTAAATTCCGCAACCCAGTTTTTAATAGTAGCATGGGAAGGACATTGACCACCTAAGGTTTCTACCATGTGAGTAAAAATTGCTTTGCCCGATACCCCCTTTTAAAATATGTCTATTATTACACAGAAAATTCTATTCGAGTCGCTTTAAAGTTTGAGAAAATTCGTTTGTTGCATGAAGGATAATCCAGTTCTTCTAACCACACTTACTAATACATCTTACCAAACACACACTCTGCAAGGAGAATGACACAGCAGTATTGTCTCCACCTCACCATAGATCACATAGGCTTCATCCTCTAGATATAAATTTCTTTGCCCCATTGAAGTTTGCCTATGACCAAGGATACTCAACTTATTTAGAAACAGGTCCATTGAAACTAATATGGCCGCGAGATATAGCAATGTTGTGTGCAAAGTCCTATAATCGTCTTGCAAAGCCTCCAAAGGGTTTCAATGCACACGGATTTAACCAGTAAATAAGAACGTGTTTACCGATGGGGAACTTTTTGTTATTTGCGATGAAAACCCAGATGAGCCAACCACACCTGATGGACATATTCAAGAACTGTCTATATGAGTAAAGTTGATGTCATTGGCATTCCTTTGAGCTCAGAAAACTGAGAAAGCCAGAAAATGACTAATCTTTGTCCGAAGATTTAATCGAGATATTCAACACTTAACAAAACGTTTTTTAAAGATTTTAAATATGTCATTTTGCGGAATCTCCTATATCTCAACTAGATAACATAGAACACTCAAAACACAAGAAAAAACATTATGTGACACTTGCTGCGACACAAAATATAGAAATGTTAGAAAAAAAATAGAGTCTAAGAAAACAAGATATTATAAATAGAAAGCAATCGTATTAGCAAACAACTGGTCAAAATTGACGAGGAACAAGGGACTCCAAGAGACAAGCAAACTGAGGAACAAAGAAGCAGCGTTAAAAAATTGGTTTATGGCATATAAAAACCAAATAAAACACAAAAAATACAAATCACAGCATCTTGCACAAAATTTTTACTTTCATTCTACAATTTTACCGTGACATTGAACAATTTTGTTGTGTCGCGTGTGATCAATGGGCACATGCGGCACGCACTGATTCTGATGTTCTAGAAGTCTAGATTTGTCATAACTGCACAAAAGTGACTAATTGTAATTACCCTATTTGTATATCGGCATTACCTGCGTGAGTGGGGTAATACAGAGTCTGGAAGTTTTTTTTATTATTTTTTTACACCTCCTTATACATTTATTTATACTTTAATGAGTTTACAATGAGGAGATAACTGAACCATTATTTATCTTCTTTAAGACCGTTTTGATGTCGAAGACCGTTTTGATGTTGTTTTCAGAAAAGGTAAGCCCAATTTTCAGTTTGTTGCAACAGGGAGTTTGCGGAACTTTTGTTATGTATTCTATATTATTGTACTAAATAAAAGGAACATTTTGATATGTCACAAGTGCCTAATAGAGATTGTTTAACTTAAGAAAATAAATATCTGAAACTTAATTCATGCAGCGTTCAAAACGCGCGCGCATGCAGAACAGTCGGCGTGATGTCACTTGTTCCAAAACAAATAGCTGCTTGTCAAATGTTACGCCGAACGTTTAGGATAAACAGTAGTTAGGAGTAGTGGACATGCCGCCACCTAGTTGCGGAACCAAGTAGTATGTTGTCACGCCAACTCCAAATAACACAAAGTGTTAAAAAATTGAGACTGTATACAACTAACTAACAATTTAGTAAATTGATAGCCCTGGCCCATTTCTACCCTAATATAGGGACAATGTATGTAAGGCTAGATGCATTCTTGTAACAATTAGAACCGTAGACCGGTTTCGCTCTCATTAGAGCTCTTCAGTACGGCATACTAATTGCAGCGAAAATACACCTATAAAGTAATACGGCTATAGTAGCCGGCCTTTCAATACTAAGTGAGTGGTGGACGAGCCGCCACCTAGTTTCGGAACCAAGTAGTATGTTGTCACGCCATCTCCAAATAACACAAAGTGTTAAAAAATAGATACTATACAACTAACTAACAATTTAGTAAATTGTTAGCCCTGGCCCATTTCAACCCTAATATTGGAACAAGGTATGTAAGGCTAGATGCATTCTCGCAATAATTAGAACCGTAGACCGGTTTCGCTCTCATTAGAGCTCTTCAGTACGGCATACTAATTGCATCGAAAATACACCTATAAAGTAATACGGCTATAGTAGCCAGCCCTTCAATACTAAGTGAGTGGTGGACGTGCCGCCACCTAGTTGCGGAACCAAGTAGTATGTTGTCACGCCAGCTCAAAATAATTGTTGCGAGAATGCATCTAGCCTTACATACCTTGTCCATCTATTATTAGGGTAGAAATGGGCCAGGGCTGACAATTTACTAAATTGTTAGTTGTATAGTCTCTATTTTTTAACACTTTATGTTATTTGGAGCTGGTGTGACAACATACTACTTGGTTCCGCAACTAGGTGGCGGCACGTCCACCACTCACTTAGTGTTGAAAGGCTGGCTACTATAGCCGTATTACTTTATAGGTGTATTTTCACTGCAATTAGTATGCCGTACTGAAGAGCTCCAATGAGAGCGAAACCGGTCTACGGTTCTAATTGTTGCGAGAATGCATCTAGCCTTACAAACAGTAGTTGTTATCGGTTTTGTGCGTGTGTGAAACAGTCTGATGAGTGTTTATTTTACGTTTTTCTCTCTCTTTTCTCTCACTTGACGTTAATTTAATAATAGCACCGATATTCAATGGAAAAATAACAGTGTTTGTGTGTTTTTATTTCTTTAACGTCGGCCTATTTCCGCGACTATGGCCAATCACCGACGCCAGGGAGCAGTTTCACCTCACTATCCTGGAAACTTTGCCGAACCCCTGCCTTTCTGTAAGGTGGGTAGGGAACTTTAACGTGCCCAATATCGCATGGACACGGGACCGACGGCTTTACGCCCCCTCCGAAGGGCGGAACGTGCAGACATTCAACTTGCTCAAATACAATGTCAGAACCTCGGTTTATGTTAATGTTACAGTTCGTACTGAGAAAGTGAAAGGAGTACCCTGGGATCGAGCCCAGTACCCTTTGGTTCAGAGGCACACGTTCTTACCCGTGAACCACCGAGGTTCGAAAAAAAAAACAGTCGTCCGCCAGTTAGAAGTATTGCATTGTGCCAGTGTGCAAAAGCATGTCTATAAAAATTCCTCAAAAACTATTATTCTAAGTTCCTAGATACGAATCAGTACGGAAAAAAAATGTGTACGCTGATGTGTAGATATTCTTTATCAAGTAGTTCCAGTACTAGGGATTGAGGTGAGGATGTAAGTACCTAGCTAACCTAACAGAGATAAAAATGATGCAATAGGTATTAAGCAGTCGGTTTCTTACTTGCATTTTAATATTATATAATATATCGTCTTTAGTTTTGTAGCCCGCTCCTGTTACTTGATATCTGACAAACTCAAACTACCACAAATTATGAAACACAAATAGCTTACCTGGCACATTTAATTCCTCTTATTTCAGCGCTCACACAGTCCCGATTATTTCGTAGGAATGCAGTCACCATCTAACCTCGACAAATCGTCGGATTGGGCTTTGAAAAATTCAGCATTCATCCTTTTGTTGATTAAAAGCTTTTACACGTATAATTATGTTTATTTACCAAGATAAAATACAGCACCATTATAAAAAAATTACAAAAGATCTTACTCTGATTGTGTAGTTTGCTAACTGTTGACATCCGAAGGCAAATTAAACATTAAAATCACTATAAAAGGCGAACCTGCATGCGGGTGATAATATCTCATTTATACTGTTAAGGCCCTTTTTGATAAAACTTTATGCACATAATGTGCCATGAATATATATATATATATATATATATATATATATATATATATATATATATATATATATATATATATATATATATATATATATACAGGGTGTGGCGCCTAGACCTTTAGTTAGCCGTTTCTCAATAACTCCTTCGATTTGAAATTTGAAAATATACACACATACGTTTGAGACAAATTCCAGTTCAGTGAAAATAGTTTATGTCAGACTTCCGGTTTAACCCGAAGTGAGCATAAACTTGCTTATTTCAAATACAACATGCTGATTTTCATTATATTTTCGAATTCTACATTGAATTTGAGATAAATTATTACTAATATACCATATGTGAAAAATCAACCGTTTTCGAAATTTTTCGATTTTTTTGAAAATTCTCGCGAAAACCAAGGTGAATGTTGCACGCTATCTCTCTGTGAAAATACATCTGAGAAGATCCAGTTTTTGCACAGATGACCCTCAGGTTGGCACCTACACGACACGTTTGATAGCGTTTCTTTTAAATACACAGGGTGATAAGAATTAGCCGTGCCATTTGGTAAAATTCAAATCATAATTACTCGCTTATTTCAAAAAGAACACCCTATATTTTATGAGCTATTCCGGTTCGCATCCAGTTTCCCTTTCAATGAGTATTAGCATTCCCTATACCCAAATTCCACCGTTTCCCGAATATTTCAATTTTATTGGATTCACTTAATTCAAATTGTCACAATACATTTAAAGCTGGCTTTGGAACTTGATAGTATGCTTGCTGACGTCTACATGTCAACTCCCAGCTCTTCCAGATGAGAACATAACATTTGTTGGGCCTTCTTGCGCAGAAAAAGAGAACACTTTGTATTTGCATCCAAAGCGCTGCATTTCCCTTGTTTAGTTCTGTAAAATCAATGTGTTCTCAAGTAACTTGTAAAACCAAAATACAACTCAACAAGGTAGGTAGTTATTTATTATAAATGAGTACAGAACTTAACTAATAGCAAGTGGAAAACTAAAACACAAAAACAAATAAAAAAATGTGGAACTAATAACAAGTACTCAAAATTACTCCCACTGACATGGAGGCATTTTGTTATTCTTCTCATAATGTTATGGTTCGTAGCCTTTCTGATTTGTCTCGAATTCAGTGAATTGAAGGCACGTAAAATTCTACCTACTATGTCTTCTTTCTTTTGTGGTGGCAGGTTCGTGGTAAACTTTATTTTTGATGTAGCCCCAGATGCCTGCATCCAGAGGCGTTAAGTCAGAAGACCGTGGTGGCCATCTATTTGGGCCGTTATTCGCAATCCACCTATCTTAAAAATATTAGTCCAAAAACCATGAGATAAATAGAAAATGTGGGGCGGTGCTCCGTCTTGCTGATAGCAGCTTGTTATAGCTTCCTCTAAACTTAAGGTGTTGAGAGAAACTAAAATCACTTCGTGCAAAATATCATTATAACTCAGACACCAGTGAGATTTTCATCGTATATTTTAATCCCAAAAATCTTATCGTCCTTAATTGCACAAAATACATTGAGTGACCACCTGCCCTGGAAATAGTTGATCCTGGTAACATGGGGGTTCTGATCTGACCAGAAGTGACTATTGTGACGATTGTGCATGCCTTTTTTTGGAGAACTTCGCTTCTTCGCACCAAATAATTCTCTTGCCGAAATTGTCAACTTCTTGTGTTTTCAATAGGAACCATTCACAGAACTCAGCACGTCTAGGAAGATCGTTTGGTTGCAAACCTTAAACTTCGTTTACCTCGTTATCGACGAGTGGCTTACACTTCTGTACTTTTGGGCGAAAACTTCCATGCTGTGAACAATTTTGCAGCAACCTCTTTATCATGTCGTGGCTGGGTTTCTGTTTATTCGGGTACTTTTCTTCAAATGCACGACATGTTCGACCTACAATTCGTTGGCACTCACCATAAATAATTAGAAGCTCCAACAGAATCGTCGTTTGTGTACTGCAAATTTGCCATTTTTGCACCGCGTTGACTGATAGTATCTCGATTTTTATGACAATAAGCTTAGCTTGATGCTCTTTTGACATGTAGACGTCAACAAGCATATTATCAAGTTCCAAATCCAGCTTTAAATCAATTGTGACAATTTGAATTAAGTGAATCCAATAAAACTGAAATATTCGGGAAACGGTGGAATTTAGGTATAGAGAATGCTAATACACGTTGAAAGGAAAACCTGATAAATACCTAAATAGCTCATCAAATATAAGGTGTTCTATTCGACATAAGCGAGTAGTTGTGATTTGAATTTTACCAAATGGCACGACTAATTCTTATCACCCTGTATGTTTAAAAGAAAGGCTATCAAACGTATCGTGTAGGTGCCAACCTGAGGTTGCAAAAACTGAGTCTTCTCAGTTGTATTTTCACAGAGAGATAGCGTGCAACGTTCACTTTGGTTTTCGCGAAAATTTTCAAAAAAATCGAAAATTTTCGAAAACGGTTGATTTTTCACATATGGTATGTAAGGAATAATTTATCTCAAATTCAATGTAGAATTCTAAAATATAATGAAAATCTCCATGTTGTACATAAAATAAGCAAGTTGATGATCACTTCCGGTTAAACGGGAAGTCTGACAAAAAGTAAACTATTTTCACTGAACTGGAATTTGTCTCAGTCGTATGTGTGTAAATTTTCAAATTTCAAATCAGAGTAGTTATTAAGAAACGGCTAACTAAAGGTCTTGGCGCCACACCCTGTATACATATATACATACCTATCTACAACAACTAGGCAATTTTTGACTGAGAAGTCAAACAAATCCAGTATGTAACAATCGGTGCGCTACTTGTCTGGGCATTTAAATAACCCATAACTACTACTGAAAAAAGAATTTTTAGTGAATTTTCTTTAAAAAAATTCATGAATGAGGAGATCCCGACTTTTGAATTTAGAAAAAATTACTTCAATTGACCGCGAACTAGGCCCCCTAGAACCCATATCCAGGGTCAGTTTCAGTTTTTATATGTTTATATATATATATATATATATATATATATATATATATATATATATATATATATATATATATATATATATATATATATATATATATATATATGTATGTATCACACCGATAACTCTAAAAATATTAGTCCGATTTTATTCGAATTTGGCAGATGCCTTCCCTTTGCAAGTGGCTTGGATAAGTTCGTTAGTTAGGAAAATCGGCCCAGGTTTTTCCCAGACAATGTGTGTTTTCTTTCGAAAAAAAGTTATATCTCTGGAAATAACGAAGTGAGGGCAACCAAATTTGGTGCGCTAGTTTCTGTCATAAATAGTATGTAGTACATAGTATCCTATGTATTTAGATATCTACCTTAAAAGACAAAAAAGTTAGAGGTAAATTTATTTTTAATGAATTAAATCTGATTCAAGAAAGTTAAAAACGTAAATATTGATTGATGAGAATATGAGTGTAAAATACTACAAGAAATGGGTAACAAGCTCCTAGACATGTGTCTAAGTCGTTATTTTTCTTGATTTCGTTAAAATGTAAGCAAAAAATCCATTGTAAAACAAAATGGTTTTATGTAAATTGTAGAACCTTGAACAATAGGATATTGCTGCTGGTAAATGCATATAGTGCGTAGCTCAGTGGGCTAGGTGTACAGTGGTCACTTTACATCATATAATCGAGTCCCAGGTGACGAGTTCTAATCCTGCTTAGTGACTTTGCTTTTTATCAATTTTTTTTAGTCTCATTTCACTTTGCAGTTATCTAATCTGACTGTTGTTATTCCGATGAATATTTTGGCGAGGTTTTGTATCAAAAATTATTTGATAAAGAGGAGATGAAAGTTTTAAGACTTAATTCAATTTGAGTAGCATATCTGGTTGTTTGTTCTTGCCCTACCTTAGTGAAACCCTTCAATATTTAATACAGTCGTAGACTTTGACCGTGGCTTCACAAGTGCTTGTTTTAGGGAATTTTCTTTTAAAAAATCACTAACGCGGAGATCGCGAGTATGAATTAAAATAAAAATCAAAACGAACAACGAAAAATAAAGAAATTATTGAAATGTGCTGCCATCAACCGATACACATAACTCAGCCGGTTTAGTAAATGCTTTGTAGGCGTTTTTAATATGTTGAATTGGAATACCGTCAATTGCCTCTCTCAACCTCAGTTTCAACAAATCAAGAGCGTTGTTTAATGGAGCCGCGTAGACTTTCTGTTTGAGATAGCCCCATAAATAAGAGTCCATTAAGGTAAGATCGGGACTTCTGGGAGGCTAAGGTATTGGCCCATATCGACCAATCCACCTCCCAGGAAATTCGCGATCTAACCATTCTCGAACGATTCCTGTTGCATGTGCTGGGTGGCCGTCATGCTCAAAGAATGCTGTTTGTCTATCTTTTAGTGACATGTTATGCAAATGGTCTTGAAGAATATTTTCCAGCATATCCAGATAACTGTACTGGTTCATATTCCCCTCAAAAGAATATGGTCCAATTATCCCAGTGTAAGAAACCGCACACCACACATTTACTTTTTTATGGTATTGTCTTCTGCAATTAACTCTTTAATTTGGATTCTCCTAATGTCGTGCATTTTGGGAATTTACCACCCCGTTATTGGTGAAAGTGGACTCGTCCGAAAAAATAATACTTCTGCCAAAATTGTGATTTGGTAGATATTGCTCGCCGTACCATAAAAAAAATCTAATCGTTTTGACTCGACATTTTCTTCCAAATTGTGTATAAGTTTTGCTTTGAAAGGTTTCACCTTGTTGGTACGATAAATTTGTTGCAAATGCGATTTGCTAATATTGCCAATTTGTAATACCCTTCTTCTTAATGATAATTTCGGAAAACGCCTAACAGAATCCATAGCGAATGCAGCTGCAGCATTATCTTCTTCATTTAGGTCGTACTTTGTCTTCTTGACATTTAAAACACTCCCAGTACGCATACATTTTGTAACAACTTTTTTACACCAGTAGCGGAAACCGAATAATTTGGCCAGCGTTCAAGGAATTTTCTTATCACTCCCTGATAAGAATGTTCTTCACCCAAACCATAGCACTGCTCAATAAACACTTTTTGTTCTGTTGTTAACATTTTTAAATACAGAAGCTTGCCGTTCGTAACAAATAAAATTGACGTTTCAATTTTCCAAATAAGTAGTATCCCGGGAAATGAACAGCAAGGCAGAGCTCAAGTGGCCATGCAACTTGCCAATTATTGCTTCGAATGTCCAATTGTGCGTTTACTTTACTTTTCTTTATTGGTTGAGATGAAAGCAAACCTACCCCAAGTTTATTTATGGTAAAGACTTTTTTTTAATACAGTTTCAAGTATTTTTTTAAAGTACACTTAATCACAGAAGCCGTCGAACGTCATTTAAATAAAGTCGCAGCTAAAAAAATTCACAGTGGGCTGATCTGTTTGAAAATTGAAAGCCTGTCATAAATTTTAATTCTAAACAATTTTTGTTAATAACTTTTTGCGGTATCTACATAAACGAAGGTAGTTTACTCTTAATACATTTCATTACATCAGTTATAAACCGCCCTGTATATTAACTGATTTTGTTCATTTTCTCAACATCTCAGTTTAAGACAAAGCAGGAGCGATTCCCAGAATATCATAATCTAATTCGAAATTTTTTTGTCACTTATACCTTACCCACACTAAATCCGTGGACACACTGTATATATATATATATATATATATATATATATATATATATATATATATATATATATATATATATATATATATATATATTTGTGTGTGTGTGTGTGTCACACCGATAACTCAAAAAATAATTGGCCGATTTTCATAAAATTTGACATGTACCTTCCTTTTGTAAGTGCTTTGAACAAGTTCATTAGCCAGAAAAAACGGACGAGGTTTTCCATGAAAATTTTGAGTCTTCTTTTAAAAAAAAGTTTGGCTCAAAAAGTAAAAAGGCTATGATAACCAAATTTGGTAGCTACATTTAGGATATAAAAAGTATGCTACATGCCAAAATTTAAATTTCTATGTTACAAGAAAAAAAAGTTTGATGAAATATTTGGTGCCAGACCATTTCTGTGAAAATTCACTACCATAACGCACTTGCTGCATCCAGACTTTTTTTAAATTACCGTTAATTTTACACCACTAGTGACAAAATTAAAAATAGCAAGGATTTTCAAACACGTGTAAAAGCTTAGACATCAAATATTCCTTATGTATTTTTATTTTTCATCATTAATGTTTACTGTAACATTAAGGTGTAAAAGAATTTGAAACAGATGCGGATTTTTTTTTGCAAATTCCCCTATTCCCCCAACTTCCCTCGCTTAGGTAATAAATCGAACCTCGCGACTTCATTTCTCGAGCAGAAGTGTGTGCCTGTTTGCCTTGCATATGCGAAGTTTCTAAAATAACCATCATGTATATTGTAACCTAATCATACTAAAATGGTGCTTATACATATTTTATGTATTATCGACAAAGCATATCGTTAGTTACATTATTTGACGGAACCGTTGTTTCAATAAAATTTGTGGAAAATTAATTTAATTGTATGTTCCGTTAGAATAGCCAATGGTTAGGACACTGCTAATTCAGCGATGTTTGGTGATGGGATGTTAGCTGTGTGTTAGCGCTAGCTTCCTATCATCAGTGATGAATGGGGTAATTGGACATAAACATAAAGCCCGGACTAGTCGCCAATCGATTAAAGATTGATTATCAGTTTATTAATGCCATTTGATTATCCTCTGTCTAATTAATAATGCAAAATAACGAGTACTGCAAATGGTATTTGTTCACTGTGATTGCTGTAGTGGTTGGAAATAGCATGTTTTTTGTTCGATACAGTTCGTCAGTAAATAATTTTAATACCACAGAAATCTGAAATGGGAAAATTATAGTTTTTGCTGTTGGTTCATATAAAAAGCAACTGTTGCGTTATTAGCAAATATTTACACACCCTCGTGAATGTGTTACACTAAAATACGCGATGGTGTAAACACCACAGCCATTGTATCAACATCATACACACAATGTTATACAGAGAGCTGGTCCAACTTACTAAAGCAGCAGTGACTGTGCCAACATATATAATATAATGTATCTAATATAACTTTGTGTGATAAATATTTAGTGTGTTAGGTTCGACGATGCTGACCGAAAATAGGTGATAGTAGGGTCCATTTAGAACCCAAATAACCATACATACTTACACACTGTAACGTTCTACGGGGTTATCTATTTGTTAACTAGCAAAACACAGCTTTTCAAGCTACTAATTTATTATCTCACTATATTCTGACAATGAACATACCAACTATTATATTTCTCTATCAACAAATGTCTATAGAACTATATTTCACTTTTCGCCTTCTATTTTCGTGTGTTCAGCACCAACACTGACTCTCTTACTGACCGACTACTTCACCTACCGCTCGTTCAATTATACAGTCTGGGGGAGTTCTAGATCTTCCATCTGATATTTCTCGTTCCTTCTCGAATATAATTATAAAATGTTTGCTGCTGTCAACACACTCTACAAGGTGCGTGTGACCATAGAGGTAATATTTCTCTATGAACAGGATTTTTATAGAAAAGGATGCAACACCGTCCCCTTCTTAGATTAGATCGTCTCGGCCGAATCCTTTGAATGCGATAGACAACATCATTGACCCGTTTGACTACCTTCTACGTACCTTTTTATCATTTTAGTAGTTTCGGTAACCGTCGTACTGTTTAGTTCCGTTGGAGTGTTGGGCTTCTTCTTGTGCACAGTTCCAAGCAGGGTTAGATTTTTGGTCAGAAAAAAATTAGCCAAGGCTAAGAACGTACCAAAATTATCTGTAGTTATACCTTAATCAGTGCCATGTAAAGGAGACACTAAATCTGTTAATACTTTAAAACCTTGATTTTTCTAAGCTTGCGCTCCTGGCTCCTGTGTAAATTTGCAAATTATGCAGGTATGTCGTTTTCACGTCGGCTAGTGCCCAATCTTTGCAGCCTTTGAGCTCATATACTGTTTGAATCGTCACTTTCCTCTAAAAGCTACCAGATGCTCATCCAAAGTTATGTGTTCATGGGGAACAAATGCCTGTTTACAATTCGTGACAAAAGCTTCCCATGTCTCTCTAAATGCAGCTAACTTGTCTGTTTCTCTTCTCTCGTGTGTTGTCGCTTTATCATCGAATCGAATAAAATTGCTCATCTGAGTATATCCGTCACGAGACATTGACGCTGTAAATATATTACGACGAATGAACTTACCTGTACGCCACCTTTCTGTAACGTTTTATTTCCGACAACGTAGATCTCCTGGTGTAATCAAAACTCGAATAAATGCATCAAGCTCGACAACATCAACATCTTTCCATATATTCTGAGTCTCTGGATTTTTTCATTGTACGTTCGGTATTTAGGAGTTGCTTCTTGTTTGGTATGTTCATAGATACTTGTCTTCATGTCAAGAGACAGCCAAATGTTGAAAACTCTAAAATATTTCACAGGCTTCGCTGGAATATGCCGTTCGTGCTGGTTTGGTACTAACAATGTTCCTCGAAGGACGTCGAGATGGAATAGGTGCATCACAGGTCCATATACGTCCAGACTTTGCAGTATGCAGTTTATTGTTTTTTTAACTTTTAACTTCTTTTCTGTCGTCATTTGTTCCTGATTTGTAACTTCCCTTGTATCTTTTCTCAAACTTAATATTTTTCTAACGTATCTTTCACCGAGTCGTCTTCTTTCTCTTTGACAGCTTCTTCAATGTCGTTTTTAGTTTATGATGTACTTTCCTCTCCTACTGCTAGCCCAAAGTTTGGATCGCGATCTCCATCATCAATTCTAATTTGCTTACCACTTAGGTAATTACTGTCATAGTTAATCGGACTGATATTAGCTTTTATTTCCTCAAGCTCGACTTGAGTTAGGATTTTTCGAATCTTTGCATATTTTTAACAATTGATTGAATGCTTTTATGTTACACTGTTAGTACAGTTAATCTCTCGTGTGTGATTTTTTTATATAACGATCAATCCGCATACTACTAATTTACCACGTCTCAATTTAGCTTCTGATTCACTGTCGACTGCCACTGGAAAAGTACTCTCGCATATACAAGAGCTGTTTAATAAGTTTGTAACAGTGCTTATAACTCTTAGTCAGCACCTAAAACAAAACAAAAATATACATATAATATATAAATATGTCACATGAAAGACAACGTGGGGTCCTCCGGGGACTGCAACCATTAATTACTTAGGATATTGGTTTTTAATCCTAGTACTCAAAAACTGTATACAAATAACAAGTGATCTACTAAATTAAGATTGAAACCTTTGATGAACACTGATGAGTTCATATGGGAGAAATCAATTCACCACAAAATAAGTTTAAGGCTTGTTGACCGTTTCGCTAACAAGGTTAACGTTATCAGACAGACGCATTTTTAGTCGCCTGACATTTAATAATAAACATTATTTCTAGTCGTTTTTTCGCTTATATTATTCAACCTGCCAATGACGCGAACTTTTTGGTCAAACCATCGTTAGGTCTTAAGAATGCGGTGTTGTGTATTGGGTTCTTGGTTCTCGAAAGTGTACTTAACAATTGTTATAACTGAGGTCTAAATCAATAAATATGACTTTTTTATATTACTATTTAACTAAGTAACCTGACTACGCAAAGGGGGATTAATGAAAGTTCTTGATATAAAATCTTTGGAACGTCCACTCACATATATTTTGCATTGCAACAGGGTCGATAACTTATCCTTTTTCTAAAACCCTGATTAAAACCGGCTTATAGTTAGGACAACGCATTGGTGATAACGTTGGTGTTAGACCCAGTAGACGTCACTTTCACTATCAGAACCTTTCCTCGCATTATGGCTCTCCACTATCCCTAATAATGTTGTAATGCATATTTGTAGTAGAAAATGACAGGAAAATGGACATAAAAAAACTAATATTTGTTTCTTATTAGCGTCATTGCACAATGTTGTAATATACATCACACACGAAAGAAATTGCAGAACAATGGCGAGAAGTATAAAAAAGCCTGGACGCAGCAAGTGCGTTATGGTAGTGAATTTTCATAGAAATGATCTGGCACAAAATATTTTATTATAACTTTTTTTTCTTGTAACATAGAAATCTAAATTTTGGTGTGTAGTTTACTTTTTATATCGTAAGCCTACCTACCAAATTTGGTTATCATAGATTTTTTATTTTTTAAGAAAAAAAATTTTTTCAAATAAAAACTCAAATTTTTTCCCGAAAACCTCGTCCGATTTTTCTGATTAACGAACTTATCAAAGCCATTTACAAAAGGAAGGTACATGCCAAATTTTATCAAAATCGGCCTATTATTCTTAGAGATAAAAATTTTTTTCGAATGAAAACTCAAAATTTTCCCGGAAAACCTCGTCCGATTTTCTTGACTAACAAACTTGTCAAAGCCATTTACAAAAGGAAGGTACATGCCAAATTTTATTAAAATCGGCTTATTACTTTTTGAGATAAGAATTTTTTTCGAAGAAAAACTCAAAATGTATCCGGAAAACCTCGTCCGATTTTCCTGACTAACGAACTTATCCAAGCCATTTACAAAAGAAACGTACATGCCAAATTTTATCAAAATCGGCCTATTATTTTTTGGGTTATCGGTGTGATATATATATATATATATATATATATATATATATATATATATATATATATATATATATATATATATATATATATATATATATATATAAATTGAAACTGACCCCGGATATGGGTTCTAGGGGTCCTAGTTCGCGCTCATTTGCAAAATTTTTTTCAAAATTCAAAAGTCGGGATCTCCCCATTAGTGAATTTTTTCTACGAAAATTCACTAAAAACACACAATTCAACGTCACTTGCTTAACAAAATAAGGATGTTAAGAAATATTAGCTTACAAAATTCTCAAGATATGTCCCAATCTTACTGAAACAATTGTAACTTAACACAACTCTTTAAGATCTCGAAAGTGTCACGAAAATGCAGGCCCCCAAAGAAATTCAATGTCTAGTCACCGCACTAACTATAAAAGTCACAAATCACTCAAGAAATACTCATAGATTCCAAGCCTAACGAAAATACTACTACAAGAGTACAACATACTGAGTAATTATTTTAATTCGCTTGATAGACACCAAAGCTACGAGAAAAGTTGGAAAAGTGAATTTTTCTACACCATGAGACTGAATGCATCCAAGACTCTTGCGTTGCTGTATTTGCTATGCTGTCGTGAGGTTTTCGAAAAAGGGCACCCTACAATGCAGCGACTATGATTTTTTTCCTTAATCTGAAAAGGGGGACTTCGGTAGAGAGTTCTGAAGGCAAAATTTCATTGGAAATTGTCAAAAACGAGCATTTTAATTCAAATTTAAAAAAACTATAGCTTTATAAAAACCAATACATGGTGTAAAATTATAGGGTCCGTCATGGCTTAAATGGTGATGGCGTTTAACTTTCTAATTTAAACAAGGAGGTACCGCGAGATAACAATAGCCAAGCCATACGTCATACATTAAGAGAACAAGATCCCGATTAAACACTCAAGGCCGCTGACTAATAGAAGTAACAATAGGACGAAATAACAACCACATTATTCGTAGATGGGTAAACAACCAAGACCAACTCAGAAAACGGCCACCTGAAAAGATCACCTTCAAAATGGCTAACTCGTGTGAAAACCGCCTTGTGGATCCACACCCCACTAGACAGACAAATAGTAAATGGAAGTATCTAGACCACGGACGAGCAGTCCTACATTACGACTACATGTGTTTTCGGTTAGATTTATGTCTTTTTTTAAAATTTTATTCATATTAGTAATAATTTTTTATAAATTTGTGTCATTCAAATAAATTGTTTTGAAAGGTTAATCATTTTAACAGGAAAATTAACTCGGGTGCTTTGATGCCACTGCCGACAACAAAATACTTTGGCGGCGTGATATCATCTTACCATCCGTACACTAAATTGACAAAATTTATCTCGTGGTCTTCTTAACAACAATAATTTATTACAAATATATGTTATAAAAACTCTGGACGCAGCAAGTGCGTTATGGTAGTGAATTTTCATTAAAATGTTTTTAATGGAAAATATGTTTTTTTTAAGAAAGCAGCATCAAATTTGGTTACCAGTATAACCTATATAGTAAAAGCAATCTGCCATGTTTCATCAAAATAACTTTATTTTTAGAAAATGTACACAAATTTCCAAAAGTAAACTGAAGTATTCCCGTAAAAAATCGTTCCTTGGTCAAGCTTATAGGTTAATAGCAAATTGAGCTATTCAAATATGAAGCATTTGATCAAAATTCGCTACCATAGCGCACTTGCTGCGTCTAAAATTTCTTTTCTTACAAACATGCATTATATTTCGATGAAAAATGCAAAAATGGAGTAACATAAGGCGTTTGATTAAAAAAAATTTATCACCAACGACTTATGGGCCACCCTGTGATTGTAGAAATATTTTTTATGATGTAGCTCAAGGCACCCCATAATTAATATTTTTTCATCTCTTGTATAATAATGGATATACTGAGCGTTATTGATTTTTTACGAAAATTCGACAAAAATTATATACCATTAAACGATAAACTCTATAGCTAAGGCTATAGATGCCAAGCATCAGAGAAAGGGTCTATTTGAAATGAATTTTCTGGAAATATTTTAGTAAAATGAAGGACAATGACGGTTGAAACTAAGACTTCAGGGTTTATAAAACATTCTTCTTGAGACATCTTATTTCCATAGCCCGTATTAGATTCAAGTTCTTTGCCTAAATGTTGCCAATCTTGACGTTTTAAATCGCAACTTTGACGTTTTGAGGAAAACCCCAATTTATTTTTCTTTAAATGCCTATAACTTTTGTCTTTTGACCTACAGAGCTAAATTTTGGTAGGTAACTTACCTATAAGGATATAAACCAGCGTACCAAATTTGGTTGCCCTTACTTTGTTAATTCCTGAGATATAATTTTTTTTCGAAAGAAAATTAAAAATGTTTCCGGAAAACCTTGTTAGATTTTCCTGGCTAACGAACTTATCCAAGCCATTTGCAAAGGAAGATATTCACCAAATTTAATCAAAATCGGTGTATTATTTTTTGAGTTATCGGTGTGACACACACACACACACACACACACACACACAGATATATATATATATATATATATATATATATATATATATATATATATATATATATATATATATATATATATATATATATATATATGACCGTATCGTTGGGTAGTTCTTATTACTCGGAAATTCAACTGGAAAAATTTATTTAAATTTGTTATAAAATGCCAGTATTTCAGCTTTAACGGATATAATTGAACAGAATAGCCATTACCAGGAACGAAACTTGATTTTTTTCAACAAAATGGAGTTGCAGCTCATTACGCAATGCACGTAAGATAATGTTGGATGACTTTTCAAGGACGATGGATTGGGAGGAGGGGACAAATTGAATGGCCTACACAATCGTCAAATGTACCTCATGTTCCGTAAAACTTGCAACAGCGGATCGTGCGCGAGTGTAATCACACAACAAATGCCAAACAGTTTTAGATAACATTTATAACAATTTCTTTTCTCTTTAGGGGGTGCAAAGTGAATATTTTCAGGAATTATCATAAAATATTCCGTAAAAATGTTTTCATTTTAAAACTTGCAACTAATATTTCAAGGCATACATGTACGTGCGTCCGTGTGTGTGCGTGTGTGTGTGTGTGTTTGGGTGCGTGCGCGCGTGCGCGCGCGCATGTGTGTGTGTGTGTACAACATGGTTTGAGAAGCTTCTATGCCACCTAAAAACTGTTTTTTTTATTACACTGTAAAATTATTTTCGGAGGCTACGTCCCTTGGCCAGTTATCAGAGTCAAGTATTTTCATGAAAATTGCTAAGTTTCTTCTCGAAAATGCTATATATTTAAAAATTATCAATTTATTTTTAACAAATTTTACTCGTATATTAGGGCACTGGGATCGATCACAGGGTCTCCTTTCACTTTTTCAGTACAAACATTAACATTAACCGAGGTTCTGGCATTGTATTTGAGCAAGTTGAATGTCTGCACGTTCCGACCTTCGGAGGGGGCATAAAGCCGTCTGTCTCGTGTCCATGCGATGTTGGGCTCGTTAAAGATCCCTATTCTCCCTACAGAAAGACAGGGCTTTCGCAAAATTTTTAGGATAGTGAGGTGAAACTGCTCCCTGGCGTCGGTGATTGGCCAAAGTCGCAGAAATAGCCCGACGTTAAAGAAACAAAAGACACACACACACACACAACTCGTATATTACCATCAAATTATAGATGGAATGTTCCAAGATTTAATTTTGTTGAATGAATGTAATCCAAGTTTTTTCGGAATTAAGTTTAACAGAATTTAGAAAATACTGCGAAATATATTTCTTTTTATTAGAAAAGGACATTAATGTTCCGTATAAAGTTAAATAGAATAAACAAAGATGTATACATTAAATGATTTACTTGTCAATAGTGTTTCTAATTAACATAATTTTACACGAGTGACATATTAAACTGTTAGAAAATATTCAGATGCATTGGAGAGAATTCCAATCCCAAAATCAGCTACGTGAGTTTAACATGTGTGTGTTAGTGTGTGTGTGTGCGTGTGTGTGTGTGTGTGTGGGGGGGGGTGCGTGAGTGCATGCGTGCGTGCGTGTTTATTATTATTATTATTTTGTTTAACGGTTCGGGATAAAGAAACTTTAACCTGAAGTTATGTCAAGAACAAATCAAAGTAATGTTCAATCGACTCAACAACAATAAATTATCACTAGAAATCAAAAACTAAATCCATGTCGTGAACCCTGCAGAGAACATTATTGAAACCCCATCTAGCGTTAAACGTGTCAACATTATCCCTAGCCATATACCAAGTGTATTCCTTCAGTATGCGAGATTTAAGCCTGTTTTTGTAGATGTGAACATATGGTTGGTGTTGTACATTATCCTTGAAGAAGGCTGTCATATCATTATGTACTGTGCTTTTGGCTAAGTTAAACAGAAAATTGCAAACTGCTGCAACAAGGCCATAACTTGAAGGTATACCCCCATATACGTCACTAATGCGTAATGGTCTGGGTAATATCATTTGAACAAGTGAGTTGGCAAAGTTCCATAGGGGAATTACTTTGGAGCATGTAATAATCATGTGCCATGAGGTGGCTGTAGTTTTACACCACGGGCATAAATTTGATGGCGCTAGTCCTGCCTTGTACAAAAATACAGGATCTGCCAATTTATTTTTAGCAAATCTGGAGGCGACGACGGCATCATGGCCAATCGTGGGCCTTGTTAAAATTGATGACCAGTTAATTGGATCATCTGTCCATGCACCCTTGAGTGGAGTGCCCAAAGAGTAAAACCTGAATACAAGATCATGCAGTAATGTGCGTTTGCTCTGAACATCACACATCACTCTTTTACCATCATGACTTTCATAAGTTACTTCAAAATGTGGGCTAGATGGCCCCAGCGTACTAACTACCGATTTGAGAAACTTACTGACTGTTGACCTCAAATGATTATAATTGATTCTCAAGTTACCACTCTGTGTTATATTATAATCTGGGATTTGTAAATCTTCAAACGATTTCCATTCAGGTCCTGCAAAGAGATCATTAGCGGTGTAATAATCCAAGCTAAACCAAAGATTGGAGTAATTGAAATTTCCCAGATTTAGACGAGACTTTGTTAGTGGTATTTTTTTGAGCTCTGATATAGACAATGGATAATTGTTTCTGATTCCAATACCTCTTTTAGGAAGACTGAAGTTGGAGCTAAATGGTGAGTTGAATAATTAACAAAGAACACTTGCCACGATAGTCCAGCTGATCTATGGGTTTTTAACAATGACACTGTCATCAGTTTCCATTTAGAATCCTCTAGGCAGAATAAAAACCTAAGTGCAAAAAGAATACGAAATATTTTGATTTTGGACTCAAGATAGACTAGACCCAACCCTTCATAGCAAACTGGGAGACAAAGGTGTTGTTCTGCAACCCAGTGCTTTCTGCCAGACCAAAAAATATCAATTAGAAGTTTCTGTAATTTCTTTATAAAGTCAGTTGGGGTTGGAAAAATCTGCAATATGTACCATAGTTTAGGGGCGAGAAATTGATTAATCAATAGAACTCTGACTCGCCACGAAAGAGTAGGGATTACTATTTTCCATTTTTCAGCTGAAATTTTTATCTTGTCAAACATTTTATTAAGATTGCCTTCGTCTGCCCTATCTTCGTTGTTGCCAAATGTAATGCCAAGGATCTTAGCACTGTCAGAGGACCAAGAAATGCCCAGTGGACTTTCTGTTAGACCCCTGTACGCACCAAGCCAGTGTCCACTAGATTTTTGAAGGTTTAGCAGAGAACCAGAATTGCATGAATAAATGTGATAGCAATCTAGTATCTTATCTAAGTTAGTTTTGTCTGAAATTACAACGTTGACGTCATCAGCATATGCTGTAGCTTTTAGATAGATGTCTGGTCTAGGAATGGGAAGTTTAAGTCCTATAAGGCGGGTTCTCAGAATAGCAAGGAAGGGCTCTATAGCAATAGTGAATAGTGAACCGGACAGAGGGCATCCTTGACGGATACCCTGTTTGATGTTAATGGGGGAAGAAAGCAAGCCACATGTTTTGATCATGCGTGCAGCGTCTACATATAATAGTCTAATGTAGCTTATAAAAAGTGGGCCAAAATTGAACTTTTTTAGAAGCAGAAATAGATAGTCATGTTTTATCTTATCAAAGGCACTTTGCTGGTCCAAAGAAATAATCGCGGCTGGAATGTCATTGAGGTTAACATAGGCGATGAGCTCCCTGTACAAGTGAAGGCTATCATAAATGTGTGTGTGTGTGTGTGTTTTATTATTATTATTATTATTATTATTATTATTATTATTATTATTATTATTATTATTATTATTATTATTATTATTATTATTTTATTTATTATTATCACAGTAGGATATTACATCACAGTTCTACAATCAGGTAATTAAAATATATACATGTCATTTCTGTAATAAAAAAGGATGAAGAAAATAAAGTTTCAGCTTAAATACAAAGAACAAGAGATTAAGAAAAAAAAACAAGAAATAAATAAATAGATAAAAATAATGTCTATTCTTCTTTCTCCCTCCTTTCTTTGTTAGAACTTAAAAATAAGGAAGTTCCGTCCAGACCAAACAACATCTCATCGTTCCACCATTTTTACTGAAAATCTTCCAGCGCATTTCGGCCAGAGAACCAAGCAAACTCTGTGAGGATACGGGACTTTAATCTATTTTTGAACATATGAATATACGGTCCATGCTGTTGTCCATTTTTCATTTTGGCTATGAAAGCGTTGTATATAGTGTATTTGGCTAAATTGTAAAAATAGTTAACAAAATTCGATGATTGGTTGCGGGAATTGGAAGAGATGCCAGCATATATATCTCGAGTCTGGAGGTTGGAACTCATGAGCCTTAACTTCACTGTATCAATGAAAGACCAAACCTGCTGCACTTCTGAACAAGATATCAGTAGATGCCACGATGTATTTGGAACACTACACAGAGAACAAACACTTGATATACGACTGCTAATCCTATGAAGGTAGATTCCATCTGCTAGCCTGTTCTTTGCCAACCGTACGGACACATCCGTTTCATATCCAAATGATAAATTTTGCTGAAAGCCCATCCAGTGTATGTCATCGTCGGACCAGGATCCTTTAAAAGGCGAATTTACATGGAAGTATTTCAATACTAGAGTCTGTTGAATAAGCTTTTTCTGGGTTCTGTTCATCTCAACTTCTTTTTCATCTGCGGTTTTAAAAAAACATTTTAATTTTTCCGTTCCTTGCTTCCAATTCTACTGGCGTGTCTATTAGAACATTTTGAAGATTCTCCTTAATATACTGGAAATTTCTCCTCAGACTATATTGATGATCAGAGTCTCTAATATGTAGATTTTCAAAGGCTTCTAAACGGCCTCCATCTAAGATGTCAGCGATCGTAAAAAAACTATTAACAAACCAAAGACTGGAAAAATGAAAGTTGGGTAATATTCTAGAGTTGGTTAAAGGAAAGGTTTTATACCCAAAGATATTCTTTGTGATCTGTGATGTAAGTTTTGAGTGTTAGTGAAGCCTCCAGAACTGAGTCTATATACTTAGAAACATTCGATATGCGGACGTTAGGTTCAATAAAGAACGTCTGCCATGTGAGGTTGGCACCATAAACAGATTTCAGGAGGTGATTTGTGAAAATATACCACTTAGAATTTTCGCTACACACCAAATATTTTAACATGAAGTTTACTCGAAAGTTCCTGACCTTAGATGGAACATGTACTAGACCCATACCACCATACTTTACCGGCAGACAGAGATGATCAGCAGTTAACCATCTATGAATATTTTTTTTTATTCTGTTTAAGAAATCGTTATCGACCGGAAAAATCTGAAGGTGATACCAAAGTCTCGGAGCAATTATTTGGTTTATCACCAGGGATCTTCCTTTCCAAGAAAGTGTGTGTGTGCAGCCGTAAGGGTGGCATTGGAAGGTTATATATTATCCATAGACTAAATTTAAAATAAAAACGTTTATTTAGTAGATAAAGTAGGTTACGTTATGTATTAAAACTTAATTCGCTAGTTCAACGCACTTGCTTCGTCCCAACGTTTATATATTTTCAATATTTTTTGGTATAACAGTTTGAACCACATTTAAGTACTGCCTAACTATATCACCTAAGCATATGGACGAACAAAGCAAACAATTAATAGCGTATTTCTCACAGGAAATCCGGAAGTAGGAGACCAGGTGATAAGTCAAGGGTCATAAATCCTTCCAGTTAAACTGGATTGTCCTCTGTGACAGGTGGACTATAGTACCTAAGTAATCAGTCGCAAGCATCAGGGGGAAAATGCTAACAAGGAAAATTAAACTGGCCTACAATTTCCCACAAGAGATTTCTATGTAATTTGATGGCAAGTAGTTATAATGAAGTGGCTACATTCTTCACAAACATTAACGAACATGCTTTGACCTCTTAATAATTCTTAATAAGTAAAATAATTGTAGATGTAATTTAGTCGACTTTTCAAAAATAAGCGATTTCTGTTATAAACCGATTACCGGAATTCCGCTTCAATTTCAAGTTATTCTACAGGTGAGTGATTGAAACCGGCCATTAGAGAGATTGGAGCTGTCAACAATTGTAACGAAGTAGATATTTTCAGAACAGTTCTAGATATTAAAAGTGACTGTTCGAAAATAAACATAATATAAATCACACGGGTAAAAATTCTACGCAGGTAAAATAATTATTCTATCATTAATATTTCTTAACAAGTACGCATTTCGAATTATCGCGGCAGATTAAAAACATATCTGCACAAGATAAGGATAAGGTATCTACCACCGATTAGGATTTTTCAGCCGGTGACTGGAGCGACAATAACGACGAGCGGCAAAAAGAGTTAACCGTTTGCCGTAGCGTAGTCAAGTTTATAGCTTAAGTTCCGCATCAGTGAATTAAAAGTCCGCTTGTTTATATTATAACAAAGTACTAGGATACAGTATCGTCCATCCCGTTGTTGTATAGAACAATTTTACTCTAGTAATTCTTCCGAATATAGTCTAGGTAAGAACCTTTTAAGTTTTTCTGATTGTATTTATATATAGCGAATTTTCGGATATTTTCTCAGATCCGTGTGTCTCTCCGGTGACATCGAAATCGTTGGATCGAGCGTAATCTCCTTCCGTTTCCATATTCTATTATTGTTGGCGTTCCGTAAAACATTCGGAAGGTGATGTTGTAGCTAACACAGACTTTTCGAGTGCATTACGTACGACCGTTCTGATTCGACTCTGGTCTGGACGCTGTAAGTACACAAGCAGGCTTAGGTCGAGTTAGTACGCGGCAATATCCTTCTACAGGGTGTTCCCCTATAATCGTTCCCGTTCCTTATCGACGCCCCGACGTCGAGGCGCTTGATCTCGCGATACCGGCTTCGACGGATATATGCCATTTAGTTATTTGAGGAGTGTTTTTCCAATCGACCCATTTAACGGCTGCATCCACGAGTCTTAAACCACAGTAATCGGAGTTTCGGCCCGCGTGTCTTCCGTATTTCTTCTCCGTGGGAAATAATTAATTTTGTTGGCTCGTCATCAGTGATATAATTTGTTTTAGGATAAATTAACGTAATAAGTACCATTCAGATTGTAAAAATATCAATCAATTGTAACGTATCATTAGGCAGTAAATAGTGTAGAAAGTATATTCAATATATATTATAATCGCAAATAAATCTGCTACACCTATACAGACTTTCAGAAGGTCAGGAAAATATCGGGGGAGCGATTAAAGCCCGCAACCTCGGAGGTATCTATACGGCCTGTTATATCATAGGCTACCGGACCCTCTCCACAGAGCTATCCAGTCACTCTGAGCACCGTGACCAGAGTCTTGTGACGAGGTCGCAGACATCTTCGCAGGGAGTAAACCCTTTCAAAATCTGGCGCCCGAGACCGTTCCCGTAAACCCGTTGATCTGTTCCACTAAATAATTCACCCCGTGAACCAAGGCCTCGTTACACATTAATTAGGTTCTATAAAGTTGCCAACGATCATAACGTAATAAAATATTTTCAAGATTGCGCCAGTTTTACAAATACCGGAAGTTGAGATCATCTTCCCTATATTATATATAGTTTAGAACAGCCAAATGGAATAAATTCAGTATTTCAATTATTGCGCATATTTATAAAAAAACTCTGGACGCAGCAATTGCGTTATGGTAGTGAATTTTCATAAAAATGTTTTTAATAGCAAATATGTTTTTTTAAGAAAACAGGCATCAAATTTGGTTGCCAGTATAATCTATATACTTACTAGAAACAATGTGCCATGCTTCATCAAAATAACTTTATTGTTTGAAAATGTATAAAAATTTCCGAAAGTAAACTTAAATTGTTCCAGAAAAAACTGGTTTCCTGGTCAACCTTATAGGTTAAAAGCAAATTGAGCTATTCAAATTTGAAGCATTTAATGAAAATTCGCTACCATAACGCACTTGCTGCGTCCCGAGTTTCTTTTCTTATAAAGATGTATTATATTTCGATGGAAAATGCAAAAATGCAATAACATAGGGCGTGTTCGATTAAAAAAAAAAGGGGAAATTTAAATCACCAACGACTTATGGGCCACCCTGTAATTGTGAAAATATTTTTTAAGATGTAGCTCAAGACACACTATAATTAATGTGTACAATTTTTTTTCGTAACTTGCATAATGGATGTATTGAGCTTTAATGATTTTTTACGAAAATTCGACAAAAATGATATAACATTAAACCATAACCTCTATAGCCAACTCTACTGCCAAAGCATCAGAGAAAGGGTCTATTTGAAATGAATTTTTTGGGAACATTTTAGTAAAATGAAGGACAATGACGATTAAAACCAAGAGTTCAGGCTTTGTAAAACATTCTTCTTGAGACATTTTCTTTCCACAGCTTATATTACTTTCAGGTTCATTGCCTAAATATTACCAATTTTGACGTTTTAAATCGCGACTTTGACGTTTTGAGGAAAACCAAAATTTATTTTACTTTAAATACCTGTAACTTTTTTATGCTTTAACCTACAGAGCTAAATTTTGGTAGGTAGCTTACATATAATGATATAAACCCGTGTACCATTTTTTTTGAATGAAAACATATAAAAATTGAAACTGACCCCGGATATGGGTTCTAGGGGTCCTAGTTCGCGCTCGTTTGTAAAAATGTTTTCAAAATTCAAAAGTGTGGTTATCCCCATTAGTAAATTTTTTCTACGAAAATTCACTAAAAACCTAAACACGTCAATTTTAGATAAAAAAATGACAACCTGCAACGTGAAAGCTTAATCCTTACATTCAACCCCCTTTGAGTGACAGTTGTAACCCCAAAAATTTTAAATAGTAAAAAGTGGCTTGCGACACCTCATTTGAAAGATATCTTTATTATCTATTCAAAAATGCTATGGTTTTACATTATAGAAGAGTGCTGCAAATTGAATCATAACTTCCACATAGCTGTGATACTTTATTCTCTTCAAAAAGAAGTCTTCATGGAACGAATTTAGGGTCCATGACTTGACCACAAATAAAATATTCGCTTTTTCGTGCCCACAAACCTTTGAAACGTTATATTGCTTGAGTTTAAACAAAAAAATGTCAATTTTCAACAAATCCCCTATCCGCTGAAACGATGTTACTCAAAACATCTCAAGCTTTCCCTGGTCGGGCACTAACTGGATATCAAATTAGAAAATGATATATCAATTCGTTCGGAAGTTATTGCTATTAACAGACAGACGAACAGACCGACAGACCGCCCGACCGACAGACAAAAAAAATTGTTTCAGGATCAAGTTTACTATACGTTTTAGATGTCTCACATGGCTTTTTCATTATCCACAATATGGTTTTGGACCGTGGAATGGTGTTGTTGCTGCCCTGTTTAAAAGTCTATCTGCTTCCTCATTTTCTTCAACGCCTTGATATCCCACATCCCTCTTTGTTGTTCGTAACCAGTTGCTTAAAGAATGTTTTGCCATCACAGGTCGGTTTAGATCTTGTTTTGAAAGATTTCTTAGTCTTTAGTACTGCCTGGCTCTCTGAGATGTAGATCTTTCTATTACTGGATGCACTATATATATATATATATATATATATATATATATATATATATATATATATATATATATATATATATATATATACAGAGATTCATAGGAGGAATTTATGCTTGGCAGATGGTGGGAGTTTTTCCCAGGGACTTAGCGAGTCTGAAGTTAGTTGGATTAGACCAGTCTGTATACCATACGAATGAGTTGTTTGTCAGCTTTTTACTGTTTCTGTCCCATGCTTGGTGCTAACTTATGACCACCTCAAATGGGCATATAAAGTCAAGTTGAACTGGCATTTGATCTGTTTTTTTGGTGAGCGACTACAATGGAATAATTTACAGAATCTTCAAGTGGCCAACACATGCTCCTGGTTTGAGTTTGTTTGCGTGAAATAGTCCCGGCGCACTTGGTGCTGCCTCTTTCTTCACGCATATTTGCAGTGGAGTCAGATTCAGCACTCAGCATTGCTTCTATTTCAGCTGTAGGGCATGGTACTGTCACGAAGTGACTAATCCTTGAGGGATTATCTAGCTTGATTAGAAACAATTGCGGCCGTGTAATAAACTGCAATTACCATTTGCAACAGCTGGAATATTCGCATACGTTTTCAGTAGAATAGTACGCGGAGATCCGGCCGTCAAACAAAATACGTAGTATGGGGGGCAAGCTGCGAACGGCGGAGGATATTAGCCGGAGAGAACGGAGACAGCAGGCAGTTCTAGAGTCACCGCGAACAAGCGAGTACGTCGGCAAGTACGTGGAATTGTAAAGTACGTGATGTTTAAGGAGAAGGAGCCCGCATCAGGGAGAGAACAGTATTCCAGTAAGCAGAAACATTAGCGAGGCCGCCGATTCACGAGGACACCGCCGCAGCGTTTGTTTAGTGAACATCGTCACCGGAGAGTACCCTACGTAGGTGAAAGACTAATACTATTTAGCGAGCCCGTGGTAGAAACTAGGCATCTTAGAGGGGACCGTTTCTTCCCTGTCTCCGTTGGCGGGCTGCTCGGGAAGTTGCGGTTCCCCGGGATCGCGGAGGCATTCGGCCGCACGATGGTGTTGAGTCGTCCCTGTTGTAGTGATTGCATTATCGGGGACAGTCAAAAACAACCCTTCGGGTGGTCACCCCCCGTGTTCCTGTGGGAGGACCGTAACCAGGATATTCCTGGGCTGTGGTATATTCGTATTGCAGCGACTGCGCTGTTCCGGATCGAAGCAGCCGGGCGGCGCCTGGCGCCCCGTGCTGTTCGCGGCCCCGTGCGGAGGGGGTGTAAATCCGGGAACAGGAGTGGGCATCTTCCGCACCGAACTATATTTTAGTACGCAGCTAGCTTAACTTGATGTAGTGTTCGACACACCGTGTATGCTGCATGCCCGCTTGGGAACACCCGCTATTATTCACTACCTTGCTACCAACCCGCACCGCTCAAACCTTGCCGCTTTAACCGCTTTAACTAGTATTAACCCCGGCCACCCCAAGTGGCCGTCGCAGTACCATAGATCCTGTCAATTCAAGACAGATCAGACTCTGCAATTTATTGAATTTGCTTTGTGCTGAAGCTTGTTTCGTTTTTCGGCACCATATTATAGATGCATATATGACCTTTGCTTTAACCACAGTTTGGTATATCCAATATAGTCTCGTGGGATTCAGCCCCCATCCCCTTCCTACGAGTCTAGGGCAAGTTCAGATTACCATTGTAGCTCTCGAAAGAGTTTTTTTCAAACGTGCGTTTCAGTTCAGTTTTTGATCTAAGAATATCTTTAATATTAACTTATTGGGAAAATTGTATCCATGTTTCATTCAGAGAGGGATTTTTTTAATTTAGTCTCCGTCTTCTCGTGAATGGGACAAGAGCCGTCTTAAGATGATTGACATTAAGGCACCCTGTCGCACACCAAGCCGTTACTGTATTTAGGGCTGTTTCCATTAGACTGGATGTTACAGCATCATGCCTGCCCTTTACTGTTATGACAACATCATCTTCGTATCCTTGGACTATAAATCCTGCTTCGCTCATTGTAGTCATAAGTTTACTAAGAAACAGCGACCACGGCAGAGGCAATAGGATTCCTTGCGTTGCGTTGGTTTCATTTGTAGTAGCTGTGATAACACGGCTTTTGAACATTGACTCAATACAATTTACTATGGGAAATTCCACTTTTTATTCCTGTATGGTCGATTTGGTGGCTTCATATGAGGTTTTGTTAAAGGCACCCTCTCCGTCAATGAATGCACTAATGGCTACTTCTTTGGCCACAATTTTTTTTTATACCCTTCACTAAATAGTGCAGGAAAAGTCGATGTACCCGCCTCATACGCGTATCCTTGTACATGGACCGTTTTCTTGCAAGGGTTTCGATTTTAATGTATTGATCTAATGCCTTCTCCGTGGTCTTTGGGAGAAAGGTTGTGAGGCGATGCGGCGTTAGTATTTTGCTTTGTCCATCGTGCGACGTCCTGTTTTTGGTATGAACACCACCTCACTTTATGCCTGCAGAATATAGCCTAGGATGAAACTAGCTCTGAATATTCGTTGCAGGTGGGGTTTTAATATGTTAAAACCCGCTGTAGCAAGGCTGGAAATATGCCTTCTTTGCCAGGGATTTGTAAAGTTTGACACTCTCTATCATCGCTCATTTAATTTTGTTAATGTCGCTTTGACTATTTTGCTAAGCAGTTAATATCGTTTGGAATGGATGGCCGCCTTTTGGTATGCTTAATTGAAATGTCAGAAGTGGGAAAAGCCGCTAACCGGTATCGCTTGGATGAATGTGGTTGTACTGCTCACGATGTCGAGCGAAAGATTCACTCCTCAGTTTCCCAACGCTCCGTGATTAAATTTTGCTTGTGAAGGCGTGACGTCGCCCGAAGTTTTGCAGGATTGACAGCATAATACGGGAATGAAACACTGTCAAAGCCTTCTGGGTCTGGCTTACACAAGAAGTTTAGGAAATGCGTTGAAGGGGTTGGAAATAGGAGGCACGCCATTCGTGACCCTACTAAAGGCGACCGTTTGAGGGTTTCCGAAATTTCCACTGAGGTCTAACTATTTATTGATTTATTTATTTATTTATTTATTTATTTATTTATTTATTTATTTATTTATTTATTTATTTATTTATTTATTTATTTATTTATTTATTTATTTATTTATTTATTTATTTATTTATTTATTTATTTATTTATTTATTTATTTATTTATTTATTTATTTATTTATTTATTTATTTATTTATTTACGGGCCAGGAGCCCATTTTAGATAAGTACAAAAAGAAAAAATATATACAATAAAAGCAGTTAATAAAGCATACAAAATGGTTACAAGTTAGACAAAATGAAAAAAAAATAGGCAATATAGGCAACAAATATTAGGTACCGATTAACTGAACTTACAAAGTGACAGCTGTTTTAAGAAAACTGATGTTCTTGTGAAAAAGTCAAGTTCATCTGACAATTTGTTGGCCAACACTGAACATCTAATCAAATAAGAGTTGTGACTGTAGTTGGCACGATGAAAAGCGGACAGGAAAGAACTCTTTGAACGAGTTACTCTTGGTGGATCAAAGAAGTTGATCATAGAAAGTAAGTTAGGACAAGATATCTCGTAGTTAATTATATTATAAAAAAGTTTAAAATCTTTTTGTTTGCGTCGAACATCAAGAAGCATGATATTAAAATATGTTAGTAAATCATCGATACCACTACAGTCATGGTGGCTTTTGAAAGCAAGACACTTTAAAAACTTGCACTGTACTTGTTCAAGACTGACAGAATGACATGCATAGTTGGGAGACCATACAGAAGAGGCATATTCAAGATCAGGACGTACAGGAGAAAAATAAAGAATTTTAACAGATCTTGGTGAAATCAGAGGTACATCTTTTAATAAATCCAAGCAACTTCAGAGAAATAAATGAAAAAGATGAATCAAATGCAACACCCAAATCTCTAACTAATTCAACAGACTTCAATGGTACACCGTTGATGTAATAGGTATGTTCAAGTCTGTTCCTTCCTCTATAAAAAGAAATTGATTGGCATTTAGATGGATTGAGTTCCATCCCATTGTTAAGACACCAGCTTATTAAGTTGTCAATGTCGTACTGAATCTTAAAAAAGTCTGAGGGACTTGTAATCCCGGAAAATAATTTTAGATCGTCAGCAAACAACAAAAATCCACAATGAGAAAAACACCCATGAATATCATTAATGAAGATATTAAATAGCAAGGGCCCCAAGTGAGAACCTTGTGGCACACCAGACAAAACCTTTATCCCATTGGACATAAAATTCCCTATCCGCACCACCTGATATCTGTCAGAAAGGTAACTACCTATTCAGCTGAGAAGAGGGTCGCCAATACCAAACATATGTAGCTTATGGATTAAGAGGTTATGGTTCACTCTGTCAAAGGCCTTGGAAAAGTCGGTATAAACAGAGTCAACCTGAACACCCGCCGCCAAGGACTCCGACAAGTAGGCACTGTACACCAACAGGTTTAGGTCAGCAGAACGACCTGATATAAATCAATATTGCTGGTCAATGATTGAACCTCTAAGGAGAGAAGTAATAGTCTCACACAGAAGATCCTCAAAAATTTTAGGAATTAGGTTATGAAAGTACTCAAGCAGTTTCCGCAAAGTGTGTGCCTGATGGATTTTTCGTCTGTAAACTGCAGAACACGTTTTCAGATCTGTGAGCAGTTCTCAGCACGGCTTGGGGAGGGGAAGCATTTTTGAATAAATTCGTCTCGACCTTATCACAGGTGGGTACATTGCTACATGCCCAGGGGTAAAGTGTCGCGAAATAAAAGTGAAGCAACTCCAGTAAAAGCAAAGACTAATGTCTGCTGGCAAGGAGTTTGAGATTTTGTATTTGAGCGTGAAATTTTGTACATAGATTTTTTGCAAGAACGTTTTACCATCGATGTAGCGTACTACAGCGACCTTTTGAGTGAGGGTAAACTTGCTTATTGCCGAAAAAGACGCGACCGACCAAAGCGAGACGTATTTCTTCTTACGACAAAGCCCTCTCATTAGACCAAATAGATTGCACACCACAAGAACAATCTCCCCACAGTCCTGATCTATCGCATTGCAATTTTTTTCGTATCTATGGGACACTCAAAGATGCGTTGGAGGGAGCCGATTTTCTATTGACGACGGAATAGAGTAATTCGTGCGCAGTTGACCACTGATATAACCTTATTCATTTTACGGCGATGGCATTACACAGCTTCCGATATTCTGGGTAAAAGTTTCGTTTATATTTGATCCACCCCCGTATTTTCATATTGGCACATTATATTTCAGCCGCCTAACATTTCACCCCTCTCTGTAGATTGCTTGGCCGATGGAGTAATTTACTCAGCTATAGATGTTCAACTGTGAAGTGCAACCTTTTCTCTAATGGAGCATGTAATTAAAAACCTACTTATTATTATATCACTGGTGGGTTCGCGAATGGAGCAATGAATTCCGAAAAGATAGGATTCATTATCTGAATAACACCCATTCTTTTATCTGACAGAGGTTCGACATTACTTACAGCCCGCAACCGACTGTCTCTGAAAATACGATGGGCGGCGAAATAAGCGGGCCAAGGAAGGAACTTTTTAAGGTTATTTTATTACACTCTCTGATATGGAGATCCTAATAGTATATTCCTGTGAGCTATAAGAGTGGTTTGTAAAAAGCTTACGTAAATATGCTATAAATGCTATAAAATTCATGTGATTACGTAAAATTTAAAATATTTAGCACAATTTAATAATGAAACGATTTAATACAGAAAAGTTATATTACTTTTGGTCTTAAGCAATGCTTTATGGTCAGTATTATAAAAAATGTGTTTAATTTCTAAACTAATTACCTTAAAGTAGAGGGTTCTTCGGTGAAGCGGAAAAATGCTAAAGGTTTGTTATCTATTTGATGTTTAGGTGAGGGCGCTAAACTTAATAATAAATTGTCAGTCATTCAATACAATGTAGTGAACATTCAGGTGTGTGTGTGTGGAAGGAATTGACTTCAGACATTACGTCCATTGGCCACAAAAATCTGCAGTAAATTTGTACCATTGTTATATCTATACATTATTATAAAAAGCGATTCTCCTTCAAATATATTTATAATTTGCAGCATGGATATCAATACTTACAGCAATAGGGAGGGTTAAAGCGATAGACGTACCTTTATGTGTAAGCTCTTACAGAGTATGACTATTTCTAAATGGCTATAGCATAAGCAATATTTATCTTCTAACATATCAATTTTGTCAAAATATAAATGTTTGTGTTTTTACTTATTATTAAGGATAGAAACAAAGGATACTCGCTTCTCGCCCAGGTGTCCTTCAGGGCATTTTTTTAACAAACAACACTGGACAGCTAATGACATGGGATAAAAAACAATAGGTGAGACAGTAGGAAAACTAAATTTATATTAATATTATTCTTAACCAAGGCTAATACTAAAATACACATATAGAGAAATAGCAAAATTAAATTTCGATTTTTGTATGCCGAATGAATTTTATAAGTATATTATAGATTTTCAGGCTATTTGTACAAATAAGTGGAGGAAACTCTACTCCTGCATCTTTGAGTTCTTTCCAGAGTTGTTTACGTATCGGGTTATACAAACTGCACTGAAACATGAGGTGTTCTAAAGTTCCTAGGTAACTGTTGTCACATGTAAAATAAGGATTGTTACTAATGCCTATTTTATGTAGGTGTTGTGGACAGCAGCCGTGATTCAGCTTCATTCTGGGAATTATAGTAGTATAGTACCTTGGCATAATAAATTCGTCAATATGTGGATTTTTTTTAGGCAACATTGGATGAATAAGTGTAAATCAATTAGTTGTTTTGTTAACAAACTCATGCCAAACACTTTCCCACGTTTCTCTTATTCCAAATTTAATTTTTTGATTTACATCGTCAGCGGTAATCCAGTGTATTATTTTGTTTGGACTTTCAATAGATTCTTTAGCTAGTTTTTTAGCTATTTCGTTGCCTGCTAGTCCCGTGTGCTTTTTTATCTACATAAATATGACTCGATTACCACCATCCTCTATCGACTGATACAGACTGTTAATGTCACATATTACTGGATTTTTGCCATGTTTGGTGTAATTTTTAAGTGAAAGCAGAACTGATTTGGAATCTGATAAAATTAGATAAAATTAACATTTTGTTTTCAATTGACCATTGAAGTGCTTCATACAAGGCATATGCCTCCGCAGTGTAAATAGATGCTATATTATTTAATTTAATTTCTTTGGTATCTACCGTCTTGGGAATAAAAAGCACAGCCGGTCCCAGATAACGATTTTGAACCATATATATATATATATATATATATATATATATATATATATATATATATATATATATATATATATATATATATATATATATATATATATATTTTGAACCATATATATATATATATATATATATATATATATATATATATATATATATATATATATATATATATATATATATATGTGTGTGTGTGTGTGTGTGTGTGTGTGTGTGTGTGTGTGTGTGTGTGTGTGTGTGTGTATTTGTCAAACTTTTCCAATGTTACTTTATGTATGGAACGATTTAGAGATGGAAAAATGGTGTAATTTGGAAATATTATATCTATTTTGTGCATTTTTGGATAGAGTAGGGTAAATATTGGGATTTTGTCTTTTGGAACAATCGCGTCAGCAAAGTGCATTGTGTTGCCGTATGCATCAACCAAGGGAGGATTTTTTTTTTTTTGACCAATAAGTATTAGACAAGCATTCAAGAAAAAGCCAATATAATACCTTTAAACGTAATGGAAAATAGTGTCGCCATTCGATAACTAGTTTTTTGGCCAAAAATGCCCTTCTTAAGTATATCGGTGGTTCCTGGCTTTCCACCAGGACCGCATTATTTGGTGATGATTTCAACGCACCAATACATATTTTAATTGCTTTCGTCTGTATTGAACATTCAGGTGTGCATCGTGCTTTCTCTGTTAAATCGTTTGATAAAAATGACTGCACGACAACTTTGAGGAGGTTATTTCGCTGTCGGTTGCATATTCCCCGTCTTGGGCGGGTGCAGTTTATTAATGCAATTTACTATGGGTAGAGAAGTTTGAAGAAACTGGGTCCTCATAAAATCTAAAACACAAAGGAACAACAAAAAGTGTTAGAACGCCAGAAAACATTGATTTGGTTCACCTGCCATAACACGCCATCCAAAAAGTTATGCGATTAAACATGCATTAACATTGAATATTAGTGAACCGTTGATCGGTAAAATCTTACATAAGGCTTTGAGTTTTCACCCCCTATAAAATTCAAATCGTTCATGAAGTTTTCACCCCTATAAAATTTAACTTTTTCACGAATGAAAAGATGCTGATTTGGTTTGTCGCAACAATTTTTATCAATAAATGTTACAGTACTTGGATGGTGAAGAAATTAATCCACCATATATTTATGTCAGACGAAGCCCATTTTCACCTAAACGGCTAGGTATATAAGCAGACTAGTCGATATTGGAGCACTGAAAACAGACTTCAGTTAAACGGGAAACCGTTGTATAGTCCCAAGTCCGGAGATAGCGGTATGGTGTGCAATTTTATCGGACCATTTTTCTTCAAGACGATCGACGAAAGGCTATTACCGTTACTGCAGTTCGTTACACACAAGCATGGCCACAATATTTTTGAGGCATGAGTTGGTTTAAGTCATACTACTTTTGTGTCTATAAATATTTCCAAACCATATCACATCCAAAAATGGGGATATTGTGCGGCCGGCTGGATCTCCTGATTTGTCCGCTTGTGACTTTCTTCTTTGTGGTTTGCTTCAGAGCAAGAGCAATGTGTATGTCAAGCGACCGCAAACATTACCGGAACTAAAATTAAATATTCAAGAACAAGTTGCCCGTATTAGACCAAAAATTTTACGGCGAATCATGAAAAAATTTATGAGTAAGACTACAAGAATGCGTAAATCGTAATTGTGCCCACCTGTCAAGTGTTATATAAAAAGATTAAAATGGTATGTCTAACTTAACAGAAAACTGTAAAAACATTACTGTTAACACGAAAACTAATGTGGACACAGTAATTTTAAATTCTCCCGTGACGAACCTTGTTCATCACTGACGAACCTTGTTTAATGGGACTATGTATTGTAATTTTAATAGAATAGTTTTTATGCGTGTGTTTGTTAAAACCCTCTGCTGTTTTGATAGTACTATTGCGGACGATAGTAAACGCAGAAAGAACTGAGAATGAGGTAAGAATAAGAAATTAAAAAGGTTGCTCAGTCTGGTGCATCTTTAAGAAGAATCAAACCTAAAAAAGTAATAATAAAGATAAGTCGAGACAGGACTACTAAATATGGCATAAAACTTAATAGCTAACAATTATTCATGGAGGTGAAAATGTTCACGAACTTAGAGTATTTTCATAGACCATGGAAAATATAACAGGGAATTGAAAAGGCAATAACAACGGAAGCACTTGCTAGACAAAATACTCTTCTCATTAATAAACATTTTAACTTATACCTTAGTAAGATATTAAACAAATCATTTATTGAAGGCAACGGTTTCGTATGGCAAAATTTGAAGTTTGTGAAATTTGAATTCTTGATGTCAAGCAATTTTAGATATAATATTGTATATTAAATTACGTTACTGTACAGCAAAAGTATTTGACTTCTTGTATTATAGTACTGTATACGTTAAACTAATAAACAAATAAATAAAATAAATGTATGAAGTGTTAAAATGTATGGGATGGAGGGCTTGATTTTGGATAAGTAGTACATTACGACAGGACTTCTGAAATGTAAATATAAGGAAATATGACAAAGACCTGGTATGGCAGTAGTAAGACGAATAAATGCGTGCTAGAAGATGTGAAAGAGGAAAGACGCTTATTGAGAGAGATTGAGAGGACGAAGCAAATATTGTTAGATGTATTCTGAGACACAGTAACTATGACAAAAACTCCTGGAGACGATCTACGAGTGATATTCTCACATACTTCATCTATTTTTGATGGTCTGATTTCTGGGAAACAAGGATGTGTTGCGTTGTCATTCAGGGACTGATAACTTGGTAAGAGCTCCATCTGAGCTCAGTCCCTTTGGAATCTGAGCTACTTGGGATGAGTGAATTTTCCCCTTTGAGGGAGTGTCAAAGCACTTCAGGCTAAAGCCGATAGTAAAAATAATAATTATCATAATAATAATGATGGCAAAGAACCACCTGAAAAAACGACTTAAAATCGTGGAAAGGATTTCCAGAGATATTGACATGCAGTTTGGGCGTAACAAATGTCGCCCCTTTTGTGTAGTCAAAGGAAGATACAACCAAGTGTATATGAAATGCAGAATGGATAACAAATTGCCTCGATGGATATAGAAGAGTGTTATAAATACCTGGGAATACAGCAAGCGAGAAAAATAAACGACTCAGTAATGAAGAACGATGTGACAAATGGGTACAAAACGAGTAAAACAGGTGGTGCGATCACATCTCAACAGCAGTGACCTGACTAAGCCATATGCATTTTCTGGATTTAGCTATTCATTCGTGATTGTAAACTGGAGCAAAACGGTCATCGAAAATCTACAACGAAAGGTACGAACACTCCTAACAAAACCCAAAAAGCACAACCCCTGTACTGCTATCGAGCGAGTAACCCTACCTAGACCCCAAGGTGGAAGACGAATTTTGGATATTGGTAAACAGTTAGACCAGCCGATATTGAACCTACGTACATATTTCCATCAACGAGCGGTTACTTATGAACTACACCGTGCCATATGCGACGCTACAATTAAAAGAAAGTGAAATACAAAGTGACCATCGGACTAATCAGGACCAGCTGCAATCTTGGACACATAATCTTCTCCATGGCCGACATCTGAATGAGACCTCCCAGGAACATGTCGACAAACTGGCGTCGAACTACTGGTTGGTGTCCGGACTAATATCTAGAGACAGGAGTTTTTGCTGGCCATACAAGATCAGGCCATCCCAACAAGAAACTACTTGAAGTATGTCGTTAGAGATAATTCCGCCCAAGATGACAAATGCAAGTTTGTGTGTGTCATCAGAGACTATCCAGCACGTCACCGCAGGATGTCAAGCGTTTGCTGCAAAAGAGGCACGACAGAGTTGCGAAAATACTTCACCAAGAACTGGCTCTGACACTAGGTCTTTTAAATCTTAGTAAGGTGTCCTACCATAGATACAGTGCTAAGCCTGTGCTGGAGAAGTCAGAATACAGGTTGTACTGGCATCGAACCGTGCTCACAGACCAACGAGTTGCACACAACAGGTCAGATATAGTAATAGTGTATAAGTCCTGCAAGCCAATGACGCTGATTGATGTTGTCAATCCAAATAGTAATAATCTGGAGATAGAGTACAACGAGAAAGTCGTTAAGTACAAAGACCTCGAGATGCAGATAAAGAGCCAATGGAGGGCAGATAGTCTCCGAGTGATTCCAATAGTCGTGTGATCAACTGGTGGGGCTCCTAAAAGTCTACGAGAGAACGTAAAAAGGCTAGGCCTTGGAGAACACCCTTATAAGGCTAATACTGCTGCAAAAAGCAGCAATACTTTCAAATGCCCTCCGTGCGGAGATTTCTCAGAAATGAGGATGTGTCGCGTGCCCGAACGGGGCCCGATAATTTGGAAAGGGCTCCATCTGACCTCGGCGCCGTTGGTATCTGAGATACCTGGGACAAGTGATTGTTTGCCTTCGAGGGAGTGTAAAAGTTTTGTAGGTTAAAGTTGATAATAATAATAATACGAATTTATGAAACGACTAAAGCAGGTGGCGCGATCAAATCTTAACGGCAAGGGCCTGACTAAAGCTCTTAACACATATGCAGGTTCTGCACTTAGCTATTCATTTGTGATTGTGAACTGGAGTAAAACGGATATAACAAATCTACAACAGAAAATGCCAACACTTCTAAAAAAATCCAAAAAGAATTACGCCCGTAGTGCCATCGAGCGGGTAACCCTAACTAGACACTAAGGTGGAAGAGGAGTGTTGGATATTAGTAAACAGTTGGATTGGCAGATGTTGAACCTACGTACATATTTCCATCATCAGGCGGTTACTTCTGAACTACACCGTGCCATATGCGAAGCAGATGATTTAACACCGGTACAGTTAAAAGAGAGTGAAATACAAGTCACCATCGGACTGATCAGGACAAGCTGCAGTCTTGGATGTTGAAGCCTCTTCACGGGCGACACCTGAATGAGACCTCCCAGGCACATGTCGGGATCCGAACAGATGTTTCCAGAGAGAGAGGGCTTTTGATGGCCACACAAGATCAGGTCATCCCAACAAGAAACTACCTGAAGTATATAGTCGCAGATAATTCAGTCCAGGATGACAAATGTAGATTTGGGTGGATAGTCATCAGAGACTTTCCAGCACGTCATCGAGGATGTCCAGCGTTTGCAGCAACGGAGCATAAATAGAGGCAAGTTGCGAAAATACTTTACCAAGAACTGGCTCTGATACAAGTTATATATATATACACAGACCAACGAGTTGCCCGCAACAGGCCAGACATAATAATATTAGATAAGTTATGCAACAGAGTAACGCTGATTGATGTGGCCATACCGAATACTAATAATCTAAAGATAGAGTACAACGAGAAGATTATTAAGTACAGATACCTCGAGATACAAGTAAAGAGGCAGTGAAGGGCAAAGAGTGTCCAAGTGATTCCAATGGTCATGTAGTCAACTGGTGTGGTTCCTAAGAATCTTCTAGAGAACATGAAGAGACGGGATCTTGGAAAGCATCTTTATACAGTTATGCGGAAGGCGGTAATCCTTGCAGCTGTCCACACCGTGCGGTGATTCCTGGGAAATGAGGTTGTGTCGCGTTGTTGTTCAGTGCCCGACAACTTAGAATGGGCTCCATCTGAACTCAGTCACTTTGATATTTGAGGTACCTGGAATGAGTGACTGTTCCCCTTAAGTGAGTGTGTAAGCCCTGCAGACTATAGTCAATAATAATAATATGATCGGCAACAATTATCCTTTCACCTGGTTCATAGACGTTTAGCGCTGTGTTATGTATCCCCAAAGGTTTCCCTTTCTCGCTCACTGTCGCCGTTTTTGGGTACAGGCAACCAAAAACACTATACTTATACTTGTTTTTATCCGTACACATATTAGTCTTGAAAAAAACCATAATGTCTTACACATACCATAGTTCTTTCATTTCGCATTGTGGCCACGAGCATTTTGTTAAACACCCGACCATATGCGTAGAAACCCATCCACTAATTTGTCATCGCGCCTTTTTTGCTCATGCAAATTGTATTAACCTTTGGTGCATTCGTCTTTTGCAACATTTACCTCTCACACCCTGTACATTCCAGGTATCAATGTTTCAGTCCATTGCATCAAGTGATGTGCCTAGTCTATTTAGCATCCGTCCGAGGCTGTGTAGCTTTTTAATTTGTTATTTGTTGAATTACACATTAGGCTAAATGTTTCGGTCTAATGTCTAACAGTCCAATGAATTGTATTAATTATGAAGCTTTTACAATATTTCGCGGTGCTCCTGTGAAGATACCGCAGTACACATTTAAAGAATCACTGATCTAGAGATAACTTTTCCTCATTTCCATGGGCGTCTGTCTGCTTCTCTCATCCTGACCCCTCTGATATCTCACAAAACGTCACCGAAATTATCCAAGCTGGCATGGAATTATTCATTCCACGTACACAGAAAACCTCTGCAGCCACTCAAAAGCCCCGGTTCTCTAAATCCTGTGACAAGGCCAGACTTGTAAAGGTCAAAGCTCACAAAAAGCTTCTACACAATCCCAGTCAAGAAAACCGTCAAGCATTTAACGACGCAAGAAACCGTTATGTCCGCATTCTTTCTGAGGCAAAAAAACTCATTTAATAACCACATCAAAAACAAAGTCCTCTTAAGCTCCTGCGACAGCAAACCCTTCTGGACTCTTGCTAAATCTATTGGGAATAATTTCTGCAAGAGCACGTTCCCACCAATTGTCTTAGGGGATGAAATTGTTTACTGCCCTGGGCAAGGCTGAACTTTTTGTCTTGTTGTTCGCCGGCAATTCTACTCTCAACCCACCTCCAAATGTTCAACCACCAACAGTCTCCAATGTCGCGCATAAAATGACGGATATCATTTTCAAAACTAAAAAGGTACGAAAGAAGCTCTCGTCTCTTAATACCAGGAATGCCTCTGGCCTTGACGAGATCCCCGCAATTTTTCACTAAAATGCGCACCAGAACTTGCTCCTGTCCTGACTCGTCTGTTTCAGATATCTTACAATAGTGGCATATTCCCTAGTAACTGGAAAACTGTACAACCCGTCCCCAAGAAAGGATCCAAAGCGCTTCCTAGCAACTACAGGCCTATTTCTCTCCTTTCAGTCGTCTCTAAAGTGATGAAAAAGTATATAAACACCGAATTACTAAAATTTCTTGAAAAACACAGTCTAATCCACGACATGCAGTATGGATTCCGTCAGCGCAGATCAACTGCCGACCTCCTTTCCTTTGTCACCCATTCTTGGAACAAGTCTATGGAACTACACGGTGAATCCCAGATTGTCGCCCCAGACATATCCAAAGCATTCGACCAGGGGCACGCAGCGCTGCTTAATAAACTACCGGCCTATGGCCTACCACCAAAACTCTGTACGTGGACAGCAAATTTCCTCTTTAACCGGTGCATTTCTGTTGTCGTGGATGGCCAAACCTCTAAACTATATCCAATTAATGCAGGAGTTCCTCAAGGTTCAGCTTTAGCGTCTACTTTGTTTCTTCTCCACATCAATGACCTCCTCTCTAGCACATCCAACCCAGTTCACAGTTACGCGGACGGCAGCACCCTCCACTCAAATATACATTATTCTAAGCCTGTCTCTTTAGCCCAATTAGATGACGATCGCAGACTCATGGAGGGTTCTATCTCCGTGGATCTCCCAAAAATATTAGACTGGGGAAGTAGAAATCTTGTACAATTCATCCCCACCAAATCACAGTTTTTCTTTCTTTCTCATAAGATATACACCAGCTCTAGACCCATCACAATAAACAACCAAGTTATTCAAAGTAATGAGTCCTTTTCACTTGTTGGCATTTCTGTTGATCGAAATCTCAATTAGCACCAACATGTCACATCAATTGCAGAAGCGTCTGCTAAGAAATTAGGTTTCCTGTTCCGAACTCGCAAATACTTTTCACCAGCTATATTTCTATACCTTATATACTTCACAAATAAGACCAAACCTTGAATACTGCTCCCACATCTGGGGTGCTGCTTCCGCTTCTATACTCGCTATCCTGGACTTCATTTAGAAGAGAGCTATACGTCTCATCGGTGACCCTACCTTCACCCAAAGACTGCCATCCCTTGCCCACCGTCGTGCCGTTGGAGACCTCTCCCTCTCTCTCTCCCTCTCTTTTATAGATATCTGCACGGGCACTGTTCAGAGGAGCTCTCTTCCATAGTTCCTCCACCTGCTGCCCCCAACAGATCTACCAGGGAAACAGAGCGAATGCACCCTTTTAGTGTCCAGGTCACCAGACATAGAACATCTTGTTATGCCCGCTCTTTTGTCCCGAGGACTTCCAAGTTGTGGAATTCCTTGCCGGCACATGTTTTTCCTTCTCCCCCGAACCTGCAAACCTTCAAGTGCAGAATTAACAAGTTGCCTCTTTTCTCCTTGTCGACACCCACGGTACGATATTATTTAGGCTGTAAGCCTTCGTGGTGTGTTATTGAAATTAAAAAAAAATCTAGAGAGTAAACTCTAAGGCCCAGACGTTCAGATGGCTGGCGAAAAAGTGTTAAAAATCCACAACGCTATACATTAGGTACAAGAGTAGAGTATGACCTTTGCTGGCGATTTTAATATTATCAAGACTGTAGCGAAAAATTTAGGTTTCTCTTTCGGGTTCAAATTTGTTTTTACCACAGCAGTTTCTTACACCATATAAGGCGCAAATCTGCTTATAGTTGCAATATGGTTTTCATGCGTGGAGTGCTTTCCCTAAGGCTACTTTGTCCCTTATGGAATCTATTCACGAACTTTTTTATCAATTTTAGTCCCTCTGGAGACCATGTCTTATAGCACAAACGTGGCATATGTATATAGATACAACATGTTGCCATGTTATGAAAGTCATGTTGTTTACAGTTTGTTTATTTTAGCATTTATGGGTTGCCTTAAGCTACTACAGAGTTTAATCACTGTTGAACTTCTATTTTAGCCAGGCACATTAAATGAATCTGTATCGCTTTGCCAAGTAGATAAACCCAATAATCAATCGATATATATCCGGGATTATGCGTCTACGTTTGAGCTCGTCTTTTACATGGTATTTTTTGCTGTATCTATCTCAGCGTATTTAAGGTCTCAAGCTTCAAGTCTCAGACCCTTGCAAACTGTAACACCTTAATAGATTTAGGATGGTTTTAGTTTGCTTTTCGTTCACTGACTAATTGATCGGCCGAAGTTCTAGACACGTTCAGACAAAACGCCCCAAGCGTCTTGAAACAACGCACTATGTATTCTCCATTACTGAAGTTCTTAAGTAACAAGTACGAAGCTTTGTGTACACAAATTACTTATTGCGAAAATTAGTGTTTAGTCATTTACTAAAGGGCTTTCATGGCGTATTTAGCGGTTATTAAAGGAAAGTTGTCACGCACAGTTGTAATGTAGATTATATATTTATACAATTTTGCAGTTTACTGGAACATGACCTAAGGAAAACGCATATGCATAAACTTAATAAAAATAATTCGATAACAATCTGAGGCAGTTACACAAGTCTACATTCTTCAAAAAGCACGCTTCTAATTTCTTCTGATATAAAATTCTGTCGTAGGTAGTCCCAAAAACATGTAAAGATAAGTTTCTCTTGAAAAAAATGTTACCGTTAATTTCCCCGAATATGCAGTAAATGCACAGCTTCCAACGTTCAAATAAAACAATCTCAGACATTGGTTCTGTCCTCCGTTTTGTCCTACATGACACAAGCATTTTTAGGAGTGTCTCAGCTTTTATATTTCTTTAATAAAGAATAACTGGAGTTTATGTTGAGAGAAATACTTCCGAATTAATATGTGACAAGGTCTTAGAAAGCTCTACATATGTGGAAGACCTAATTTCACTTACTTGACTAATTAAAAAATCTCGGGACGCAGCAAGTGCGTTATGGTAGTGAATTTTCATAAAACTATTTTTTAATAGCAATAATGTGTGTTTTTTTAAGAAAGCAGGCATCAAATTTGGTTACCAGTATAACCTATATAGTAAAAACAATGTGCCATGTTTCATCAAAATAACTTTATTGTTTGAAAATGTAAAAAAAAATTCCGAAAGTAAACTTAAAGTGTTCCCGAAAAAACTCGTTTTTTGGTCAACCTTATAGGTTAATAGCAAATTGAGCTATTCAAATATTAAGCATTTGATCAAAATTCGCTACCATAACGCACTTACTGCGTCCAGAATTTGTGTTCTTACAAACATGCATTATATTTTGATGGAAGATACAAAAATGCAATAACATAAGGCGTGTTTGATTAAAAAAAAAGAAAATTTGTATCACCAACGACTTATGGGCCACCCTGTGATTGTAGAAATAATTTTTTAAGATGTAGTTTAAGACACCCTATAATTAATATATACAATTTTTTTTCATATCTGCTATAATAACAGATATATTGAGCTTTATTAATTTTTTTTACGAAAATTCTACAAAAATTATATACTATTAACGATAAACTCTATAGCTAAGACTACTGCCAAGCGTCAGAGAAAGGGTCTATTTGAAATGAATTTACTGGAAACATTTTATTAAAATGAAGGACAATGACGGTTGAAACTAAGACTTCAGGGTTTGTAAAACATTTTTCTTGAGACATTTTATTTCCATAGCCCGTATTAGATTCAAGTTCTTTTCCTAAATGTTGCCAATTTTGACGTTTAAATCGCAACTTTGACGTTTTGTGAAAAACCCCAATTTATTTTTGTTTAAATGCCTATAACTTTTTTGTTTTTTGACCTACAGAGCTAAATTTTGGTAGGTAACTTGCCTATAATGATATAAACCCGCGTATAAAATTTGGTTGCCCTTACTTTGTTAATTTTGGAGATATAATTTTTTTTCGAAAGAAAACACAATTTTTCCCGTGAAAACCTCGTCGGATTTTCCTGGATAACGAACATATCCAAGCCACTTGCAAAAGGAAGGTACTCACCAATTTTGACGTTTAAAATCGCGATGTTGACGTATTGAGGAGAACCCAAATTTATTTTTCTTTGAATGCCTGTAACTTTGTTGTTATTCAACCTACGGAGCTAAATTCTGATAGGTAACTTGCCTCTAATGATATAAACCCGCGTATGAAATTTGGTTGCCCTTACTTTGTTAATTTTGAAGATATAATTTTTTTCGATTTTTTTCGAAAGGAAACACAAAATTTTCTGGGAAAACCTCGGCGGATTTTCCTGGATAACGAACTTATCCAAGCGACTTACGAAAGGAAGGTATGTGCCAAATTTTATCAAAATCGGTCCATTATCTTTTAAGTTATAGGTGTGGCACATAAATATATATATATATATATATATATATATATATATATATATATATATATATATATATATATATATATATATATATATATATATATATATATATATATATAACATATAAAGTCTGAAACTGACCTCGGATTTGAGTTCCAGGGGTCCAAAATAGCGCTCATTTGAAGAAATTTTTTCAAAATTCGAAAGTCGAGATCTCGTCATTAGTGAATTTTTTTTAAGAAAATTCACTAAAAATTAGGCATTTAAAAAAAGATTTTCCGTTTCTGCTCCAGGAAAAACTTAATTGAAAGAGCTGATTAACGAATTCGTCCAAGATTTTCCCCACGACAAGATTTTTGCCAAGTTTAATTAAAATCAGTGTAGTATTTTTCGAGTTATCGCTGGGATACATACATGCATATGTGTCAAAAATTATTTCAAAATAAAGATCATAACCACTCATGGACATATCCCAAATTTCAGATTTCTGTCTATTTTGGTTCACTATATACTTCTTATACGCCATCGAGTTTAGCCCATATATATATATATATATATATATATATATATATATATATATATATATATATATATATATATATATATATATATATATATATATATATATATATATATATATGGGCCAAACTCGATGGCGTATTAGAAGTCTATAGTGAACCAAAATAGACAGAAATCTGAAATTTGGGTTATGTTCATAAGTGGTTATGATCTTTATTTTGAAATAACGTTTGACACTGCGGCGTTGCCACATCCATCCTTACCAGATACAAACTTTGTTTTTTCAAATCAATCAGCCTGTATAATCTAATATTTTCAAATTTCCCGGAACATTTTTAAAGTTGTTTATATTATATATCTTTCACATATCTCGAGCCTTTACGGAATTAAAAATTATTATTTAGGAAATTTGACAACCTGCATCCATTAATGACAAAGTAGTCTTTCCGTAACCAGCATAGGTGAAGGTCCGAGTTTTTGGCTGACATTGGCCAATAAGTTACTATATCATGATATGGCATGAAAATCCAATTATTGCATACAGGATGTTTACAAAAAATGGGCTTTTGGTAGAACAACGAAGGGCACGTCATGCGAGATTTTCAAATGGAACAGCCTATATTTTATTAAGGAACTGGCAGGATCGATTGATTTTCTATCTAAAAATACCATATGATGTTATACCTATTCTCAGCAGTTTCTGACTTATAAGCGAAAAACCAAAATATGATAGTTAAATCTCTAAACTCCGTGGAATAATATCAATTTTTAATTCCTCAAAACTAGCCAACTGATGAAATAATGCTGAGGAAAAATTATTATTTATATTAGTACTGAAAAATTACACAATTTGTAGATGATACTGCATATTGGGAACCAACTAGTTTTAGATAAATCGACTGCTCATAGATGAAGTTCACTATGCACTTTGATACTATTTTTATTATGTGGAAATTCATCTTTAGATTGTGGGTCTTTGTTGTTGCCAAGTTATTGGCATTATTAGTCAGTTGCTGCTCACATACGGTAAGTTAAAACTAACTTGTTTTTTTGTAAAATGCATGTTTTTTTGCGCTCTTCGGTTGTCTTCAACGTTTTCTGACCAGGTCAGGTCGGGTTAGGCCAGGTCAAGTCAGGTCAGATCAGGACAGGGCAAGACGTTCAAGCCTGCTTGGTAGAGCGTTTTGTGCGTAGACGACAAGAAAAATGTTGTCCCTTTAACCCCTAAACAAGCTGGGGGCCTGGAGCGAATAAAAGTGCTGGAGTGGGAAGAAAATTATTAAGTGAAAATGTTGATGCAAAATGTAAAAAAGGCTGCCTATAGAAGTCAAACTAAGCTGTTTTTAATCTATGTTCATTCTTTATGCCCTTCCCCCAGCACTCCTGTTTCCTGCGGGTCCGGTACCTTGGGGGGGGGGATAGGATTGTCTCCACCATGTTTCTTCTTGCTTATACATACTAGATTGGTTTTAGGCATGTTTCTGAAAAATTTCGAAAATCCCGTATGACAGAATATGCAGAATTACCCAATTAACAGTTCTCTACATTCTCAAATGAAATACTAAAAAGAAAATAAACACAAAAGTAAATATCAATAATTAAATTACTTGAAGCGTCCTCCTTTAACCCTTAAATATTCTAGAACTTGTGTCAGAACATGACGTGTTGTTACTGCTTCTATCTCACGGGCCTCTAGAGACACGAACGCGCTCCTCAATCTATTCTGAAGCTCTCCCTTGGTATTAACGGGCCTAAGGTAAACAATTTGTTTCATCCTACCCAAAGGCAAAGCGTGGGTGACATTTGACAGCCTCGGTCGCCACACCCAAGGACCTGATCGACGAATCAAACAATCTTCAAATGTGTGAGAAAGTTCATTTGTAACTTAATTGGTGCAGTGGGCTGGTAAACCATCTAGCTGATACGAACGATCTCCCAGAGTTTTAAGATTTAAGTCCTCGCGAAGTCAGATACTGTGGTCCATAATATTTCAAGATGTATAACTAAATTTTAATTATTTTCGTAAAAGCAGAATTTTATTTAGTCATTGATTATCAAGCAGAAGACGTTGAAGTGAAATTTAGTGTTAAAACCCCGTTTCTCTAACGAAGTGTGGATTTTCAGCGGCTCAGTAATGTGAATTCCTCCGATATAAAATGCCTTTCCTCGTAAATTTTCTTTCGTCGGTCTAAATGATTTTCTGCAGAAAATTTGGACCTTCTTGTCTACGAATTAAGATCATCTCACAGAAATCGACACTTTTTGGAGGATCAATTTATAATTACGCATTCCATGGTTATGCTTAATTATTTCTTTATATTTGTAAGCTACTCCAAAGTCTTTTTAAGCAGGATGAAGTCACACATGAGGATTTGCAAAAAAATATGCCAAGACAATCATTTGATTGTCCTCGTTACCTGTTACAGGTTTAATTTCGAGCCTTGGCTTCTTTCGGTGACCGCTGTACATGAAATTATCTTGTAACGTCTTCAGTTTCGTCACATTCGTTGGAACTGCGTTTGGATACCGTTCGGTGAAGTGTCTGTGTGTTTTATAAATAATTTTGTTACATTGGCCAGGTATGAAGAACAAATTTAAAATTTGCTCCTTTGTATAAGAGTTGGCCATTTCCAGATAAGAGATCACGCACAATCAGTATGATAACAGACTTGGAAACAGATCGTCACATTTTGACAATCACTCTCGACTGGAAGCATGGTATACCGATAATAAGAAATATGTTCCATTACTTGCAATATCTCGGTTTTTGCTTATAAGTCAAAAACCACTTAGAATCGGTATAACAAGACATGATAATAATAATAATAATAATAATAATAATAATAATAATAATAATAATAATAATAATAATAATAATAACATGCTTTTATTGACAATTAAGCTACATGTCAAACGGCAGAGTTCAGAAATATTTCTTTTCTTCCACTGATACCTTTAGATAGATACCTTTAGATAGAAAACCAATTCTTCTTGCTTTTCTCATTATAAAATACAGGGCGCTCTATTTGAAACTCTCGTATTACCTGCCCTTATATGTTTTACCAAAAGCCCATTTTTGTAGACATCTTGTTTGTAATAATTAGATTTTCATGATACATCATGATATAGCATCCTATTGGCTGGAGTGCTATCGGGGCGGAAAAGAAAAGTCGCGGATGAGCCCTTAGGAAAAAAAAACCTATTGGTAAACATCAATCAAAAACTCAGAACTGCACCTATGCTAGTTACGGAAAAAATACATTTTGTATCTCCTTAAAGGCTTGATATAAGTGAAAAATACATAATATAAAAAACTTTAAAAGTGTTCCGGGGAATTTGAACATGTCACAATAAACAGGATGTTTCATTAGAACAAACAAAGTTGGTATCTGGTTAGGATGGATCTTGGGGAATAGAGGAGACATGCTGCATGTGGCTCGGATCTATGCTCAGGGACAGAGCAGTGTTCACCTTACTCGCGGGAGGGACTCCGCTGGTGGGGGTCGCGGCGGGGTGTCCGCTGGGGAGCGTTCTGTCTCCCCTGCTCTGGTGCCTAGTCGTGGACAGCATGCTAGGGAGGCTCTCGGGAGGGGGGTACGAGGTACAGGTTCATACGGACGACATTGTCCTCATATAACTCTCACTCTATGCGGTAGAAACATCCAAATGGCCAGGGAGGTAAAATATCTTGGGGTCGTATTGGACTCTAAGTTAACCTGGAATGGCCATGTTCAAAAAATACTGCGTAAGGCAGTTATGACCCTAGCCGACACTAGGCGTCTATATGGAAAAATGTGGGGACTAAGACCTAGTATGGCCCATTGGCTGTACACAAGGGTGGTCAGAGCATCGCTAACATACGCGGCACTGGTCTGGTGGCCTAAGGTGACACAATCCCGTGCCGAACAAAAACTAGGCAAGATCCAAAGGATGGCTTGCCTAGGCATCACAGGGGCAATAACTTCAACTCCAACAGCCGCCATGGAGGTGTTGCTGGATCTGCCCCCATACACTTAGTCATCATGGGGGAGGCCAGGCTAGGACTATACAGACTAGCCTGCAATGATAGACTGCAGATCAACCCACGTTGCAGGGGTCACTGCAAAATTCAGAAGATCGTGAAGGAGCCCATGCTTGAAATGAGGTCAGACTTCGCGAGACTGCGAATCTGCAGGAAAAACAACTATCTCAAAACTTTTTTTAAAAACAAAACGCGGAAACGAACACAAGACGTGTTATTGCGGCAACGGATGTCCAGAATCATACGCAAAGAAAAGCTGCATGCGTATAATTTCACTCGAGTTTAGCAGATTTTATCACAGGACTTACCAAGAAGACTTCAATTTTGCCGGTTTATGCGAGAACGCTACTTAAAGGATCCAATGTTCTAGAAAAAAAAATTACTGATGAAGCCTTATTCACCAGAGAGGTATGTTCAATTTCTGGAATAGCCATGCCTATGCGATTGAAAATCCTCATGCTATCAACGAACATATTTTTCAACATACATTTTCAATAAACATTTGGTGTGGCATTCTTGGAAACTGTATTGTGGGACCATTTGAACTGCCACCTAGACTTAACGGAACAACGTATCTCTTGTTTTTGAGAGATAATTTACCGATCATTTTAGAAGATGTACCTTTATAGAGTGACTCTTGGTTCATGCATGATGGTGCTCCAGCACATTACATCCGAGATGTGCGAAATTATTTAGATGAAATTTACCCTCAAAGGTGGATTGGTAGAAGTAGTGTATACCCATGGCCAGTGCGTAGTCTAGACTTAAATCCGCTAGATTTGTACTTTCGGGGTCAACAAAGATCAAATAAATAACCGCCAGCAATTATGGGAAAAGATCGTACAGGTTTGTTAGTGGTATCCGAGCTCAACAACATTTAGTTTTCAAAGAGATAATTTAAATAAACGAGTGAGAAAATGCATTGCCCTAAATGGTAAACACTAAGCACTTACTCTGATTTGTTGTTGTAGTGCTTCTAAAGTTGCAGTTTAATTTTAGATTAATCTAATTAGGTAGATTAATACAATCTGTGAGAATCTTTCGGATATCCATTTTGTTAATTTTTTCTTTTTAACTAATAGTTTTATAGATGTTATTTTATTTAATGGCGTTGTTGAAATGTTTCTTTTGATAATGTACATTTTATTACATATTAAAGTATTTACAACAGATACATAATTTGCACTAAGATCGAAGCCTTCGAGAATACATAATGTTTGCCCATAATCGTTAATTTAATTTCATTGAAAAAGTACGTTTATTTAAAAAACGGTCAATTTTTCGACTTCAAATAAGTATACCTTTTTTGTGTGAAAGTATATGGGCTTTCTTTATTTTTGTTCGAAAATGTGCATACAGACTGTACAATAAATTATGAACATGGTAATGAACTAGTGTTGCTGTCGGTGGTGTCACCTACCGGCAGTGGTGAAATTAATACCATCATCGTATGATGCCTAATAATACCATGCCACATTTCATAATACTATGTTGCACCACTTTCAAGATATTTGAAAAAAGCATTTAAAGAATAAATTATTTAAAACGAAAACGAGTAACATTTTACTAGGGCATGTTGAGCCCAATCGCTTTATTTTTGTGCCATCCATCGGCTAATGTGCAATTAATTATGAGGCACCCTGTATATATATATATATATATATATATATATATATATATATATATATATATATATATATATATATATATATATATATATATATATATATATATATATATATATATATATATATACGGACCTTGGTTTTCGGTTCTAGCAACCCAAATTCACGCTTATCTGAAGAAAATTTTACAACGTCTTACAATCGTTACGTCTATTAGTATACTACTACCTCTATTAGCGATTTTTTCTCAAGAGAAGAAGCAAGAAAGGTGTTACATATATATATATATATATATATATATATATATATATATATATATATATATATATATATATATATATATATATATATATATAAGTCTGAAAATTCAAATCACAATATGTCTCAAAGTGCTATACCTTGTTTCATATATCGACGAAGTAAATGTAGAAAAACCACCATACCTACCGATTGGTAGTATTGGTAGTATATCCAGTATTAACAGAAGTTGACTTTTGGTTCTGTGAAGTCAAGTCTGTAAAATTGTGCACTTCATTTCAAATCATAATGCTGGCAAGTAATTACACAAGGTTCCTGTAGATCTAAACCAATTCTTGTAACCTTGTGGGTGCCACATGGTAGCCATTAAATCTCTACTGTTATTCATACCAGCTGCTTTTGTTTTATAATATATAGGTATAGCTATAATTTATTGATAAAGGAATTATGCAGCGGATCTTATAAGGCGTGGTTTAGTTGTGATTGTCTGTAATGGATAAAATTGAAGATTGATTATAATTTCTGTCGATTTTTTTTTAGAGTTCATGTGCCAGTGGCACTTTGTTAAGACATCAGGCGTGTAATAAAAAATAGCTATTGATTTAGTTATTTTCTGAATCTGTTTTATTGCACAAATTGTTTCAATGGGAACAGCCGCTCTAATTTTGAAAATCAAACGTGCTATTAGTGAATTTTCTTTAAAAAAATTCACTAATGAGGATATCCCGACTTTTGAATTTTGAAAAAAATTCTTCAAATTAGCGCTAATTAGGCCCCCTAGAACACATATCCGGGGTAAGTTTCAATTTTTATATTATTATATATATATATATATATATATATATATATATATATATATATATATATATATATATATATATATATATATATATATATATATATATATATATATATACAGTGTGGAACAGCCAAATGGAATAAATTCGATAACGTATAAATGAGGGCGTGTTGGGAAAAACGCTTGGACACGTCGATTTGTATTTTTAAATGCGCATCTTTTTCAAGAAAAAAAAATTATATAGGGTGCGTCATGTGACAGTGGCCAATACCAACTTTCTTATTTTAAATACAAGCCCCTGTATATTATAAATTTTTTGGATTCTTCAGAAAATTCTAGACATAATTCATGTACAATGTCCTATACCTATCTTCAACTGTTTCGGAAATATTAAGTATTTTCAGATTTATTACAAAAATTAACATTAAAAATAGAAAATTATTTTATTTCACAAATTCGCTACATTGCCTTCAATACTTATTTCCCATTCAGCTCTTGATAATGAGAAAGTAAACAAAAACCATTCCTGCGTTTCTTTTTACTGATATGAAATGAAACAAAAACAAAAACAGTTTTCTTTCTGTTCGTATAAAACTCGTAGCCTTAGCAACTTGTTGTCTGCCTGCATGACAGTAGTGATTAGTGTCAGTGCTATTGTCGTTTGAATTTCGTTAACTGTACGTAATAATATCAGAAAAATGGTTCATTTAACAGAAATGCACAAAATAACCATTCTACAAATGATTGGTTATGGAGATAACACACGGACACAGATGGAAGTGTCTCGCTTATTTCACGAAAAATTTCCAAATTTGCCGCCTGTATCCCAAGGAACAATTAGCAAAATAGAAAAGCAGTTTCGCGAGCTTGGTCATGTGAGACAGATAAAAAAAGTAGCTGCCAATGCAGTAAGTGATGATACGAAATTGGATATTACGCTTGAGTTTCAAGAAAACCCACATACTTCTGGTCGACAAGCAGCCCAACTATTCAACGTTAGCCACACAGCAATTTTTCGAACATTAAAGGAAAGTAAAATGCATCCCTATAAAATGATACCAACTCAGGAGCTCATGGAGGACGATTTCGATAGGAGAACGTATTTTTGTGAACAAATGATGGCAATGTTAGATAACAATGTGATCCAATTAGAAGATGTTTTGTTTTCTGATGAGAGCACATTTACACTTCACGGTCATGAGAATCCTCATTGGATGAGAGAGGAACATACGCAATATCCTGAAAAAGTTAATGTTTGGGCAGGAATTGTTGGAAATCATATCGTAGGTCCCTTTTTCATTGATGGCAACTTGAATGGGGATAAATATTTAGAACTGCTCCAAAATAATGTCGTGCCAACTTTGACAAACTTATATCCAGATCCAGCAAACCCACAAGTTCCTGCCAATAAAATATGGTTTCAGCAAGATGGAGCACCGCCCCATTACCAAATCAATGTCCGGCAGTACCTGAACCAAATTTTTCCAAATCGGTGGATAGGGAGGCGCGGATCGATAGAATGGCCAGCACGATCTCCTGATCTGTCGCTATTAGACTACTTTTTGTGGGGATATGTCAAAAGTATTGTATACAAAACTAAGCCCCTCAACTTAGATGACTTCAAAAGACGAATCACGCTTGCGATTAGATCAGTCACGCCTGAGATGTTGAGTAATGTTAGAAGACATTTCTATACCAGATTAGCATGTTGCCAAGATGTTCGTGGCGAGCATTTTGAACATTTACTACATTGACATTAATTTTTTTTTGTTTTTTTAAATTATTAAGAAATAATCAGTATTTCTTATTAGAATTTGTGAAATAAAATAATTTTCTATTTTTAATGTTAATTTTTGTAATAAATCTGAAAATACTTAATATTTCCGAAACAGTTGAAGATAGGTATAGGACATTGTACATGAATTATGTCTAGAATTTTCTGAAGAATCCAAAAAATTTATAATATACAGGGGCTTGTATTTAAAATAAGAAAGTTGGTATTGGCCACTGTCACATGACGCACCCTATATAATTTTTTTTTCTTGAAAAAGATGCGCAGTTAAAAATACAAATCGACGTGTCCAAGCGTTTTTCCCAACACGTCCTCATTTATCCGTTATCGAATTTATTCCATTTGGCTGTTCCACACTGTATATATATATATATCTATATATATATATATATATATATATATATTATATATATATATATATATATATATATATATATATATATATATATATATATATAGGCTGTTTCAAAAAACATGCACCATCGCTCGTAAGGCAATTCCTTACTAAAAAATAAGAAAAAAAGTTACTGTGCACATGGGCCCGGAAACGCATAGTTTCCAATATACAGGGAGTTGAATTTTAATTTTTTTTTTAAATTTTTTATAAATAATTTCAAAACTACTGGATTGATTTTAATGAAACTTGGAACTTGAAAGTGTATTATGAAAGTGCATATTTTCAAGTGAGAATCTGCTTACAACTGCGTCAGTGGCATGCGTACGGGGCAACTGAAAATTCATTTGGGGAAAAATATGTGCGCCACTGTCTTTTTCCAATTTTGATACATCAGTTATGAAGCTTATTACATAAGCCACAAAAGCTACCTCTTGGTATTTTTTCGTTCAGGGTATCCCCTAGGAGATATGATTAATTTTATAAAAAGGGGCACAGTACCGATTAGTCGGCGTAATAATAATAATAATAATATATGTTTACTGCAACCATAAGAATATGAAAAACAAAACATACAGTAAACATTACAGCAATAAACGTGCAAATAACTAACCTACGTAAAACTTATTGGTGATAAACATTGAAATGAATATTACAAACATTGATAAAAAATGATAAATAAAAAATAAAAATAAAAATGAAAAAAGTAATCGTAAAGACACCATGATTTTTCCAAACTCTTGTTTTTTGTACATTACTCAATTGACTTTAATAACAAAGCTAAAGAAAATGTTGAAAGTGACCACCATTAGCGTCGTTACAATTATTTAACCTTCTGCGCAAAGATCTTCTTACTCTTCTGCAAATATTTTGATCTTCTCTAATGCTGTCAAATGCATATTCTATTCTTCCCAACAATTCTTCTCGTGTATTTACTGGTGTTTTATACACTATTTTTTTTAAATGACCCCACAAATAAAAATCGAGAGGATTCAGGTCCGGAGATCGAGGTGGCCATGACACCGGACCTCCACGACCAATCCATCGGTGACCGTATGTGTTGGTTAAATATGTTCTTACAACTGCTGCAAAATGTGCGGGCGCACCATCATGCTGGAACCACATTGTACAATTTCTCATAAAAAGCGGTAGTAACAACGGCAAATCATTTTGTAAAAAGTTTAAATATGATTCATGGTCAAGACGATTCGGTAGAACAACAGGACCAATTATGTGATTTTCAATAATAGCAGCCCAAATATTGATGGAAAATTGATACTGCGAATTTGCAACTCTTAGAGAGTGTGGGTTTTCATCGGCCCATGTATGTAAATTTTGAAAATTTACGATACCTTTTCGCGTAAATGACGCCTCGTCAGTAAATAGTGCACGTTTAGAAAAATGTTGGTCGTGCCTAAGTTTGTTTAAGAACCACTGACAAAACATTACCCTTGGTTGAAAGTCTCTAGGTAGAAGTTCCTGGACACGTGTAAAATGATAGGGATATAAACTTTGATCCTTCAGAGTTCTGTGAACTGATGATGCCGAAATATTACCCAGTTCGGTGGCAATAATTCTGGTACTTGTACTAGGATCACGTTCAACTCTATTTAATATTGCCTCTTCAACTCGTACAGTTCGGCGGTATCTTCTGCGTCCAGAGTCAGCTTTTAAAGGTTTTAAAGAACCAGTTTCTCTCAAATGTCTTACAATACGTGGGAAAATATTTTTGTCAGGAATTCTTCTTTGCGGATAAGTTTCCTGATAAACTCGCACAGCTTGTCTAGCATTTTGATTTGTTTGTCCATAAATTAACAACATATCAGTCAAATCCGCTGAAGTGTACTTAATGAAAACCATCTTGAGAGGAGGAAATAATATTAATGAGCAGCTCAGTATCAACAAATAACTAAAAACGAAAATACTGCACCGTATCAAAATTTAAAGAATAGCACGAAAACTCTTTTGACGCCTACAAAGCACTTCAAAATTGTAGAATTTAGAGAACTGTCAAAAATTATAGTTTCATGGCACTTTACGATTACTGTTTTCATTACTCCAACGAATCGGTACTTTTCCCCTTTTTATAAAATTAATCATATCTCCTAGGGGATATGATTAATATGATGAATTTTTACAGTTACCCCGTACGCACGCCACTGACGCAGTTGTAAGTAGATTTTCACTTGAAAATATGCACTTTCATAATACACTTTCAAGTTCCAAGTTTCATTAAAATCAATCCAGTGGTTTTGAAATTATTTATAAAAAATTATAAAAAAAATTAAAATTCAACTCCCTGTATATTGGAAACTATGCGTTTCCGGGCCCATGTGCACAGGAACTTTTTTCCTTATTTTTTAGTAAGGAATTGCCCCACGAGCGATGGTGCATGTTTTTTGAAACAGCCTGTATATATATATATATATATATATATATATATATATATATATATATATATATATATATATATATATATATATATATATATATATATATATATATATGTATATGTAAGTATGTATTACACCGATAACTCAAAAAATAATAGGCCGATTTTGATTAAATTTGGTGAGTACCTTCCATTTGCATGTGGCTTGGATAAGTTCGTTAGTCAGAAAAATCGGCCCAGGTTTTCCCGGAAAATTTTGCGTTTTCTTTCGAGGAACATTCATATCTCCGGAAATAACAGAGTTAGGGCAACAAATTTGGTACGCGGGTTTATATCATTATAGGTAAATCAAAATGTGGCTCTGTAAGTTAAAAGATAAAAAAGTTATGGGCATTTAAAAAATAATAATTGGGGTTTTCCTCAAAATGTTAAAATCGCGATTTAAAACGTCAAAATTGGCAACATTTAGGCAAAGAACCTGAAACTAATAGGAGCTATGGAAAGAAAATGTCTCAAGAAGAATGTTTTACACAGCCTGAAGTCTTAGATTCAACCGTCATTGTCCTTCATTTTACTAAAATGTTTCCAGAAAATTCATTTCAAATAGACCCTTTCTCTGATGCTTTGGCAATAGCCTTAGCTGTAGAGTTTATCGTTTAATGGCATATAATATTTGTCGAATTTTCGTAAAAAAAATCAATAAAGTTCAATATATCCGTTACAAGATACGAACAAAAAATTGTGTACATTAATTATAGGGTGTCTTGAGCTACATCTTAAAGAAAAATTCTGCAATCACAGGTGGCCTATAAGTCGTTGGTGATACAAATTCTCTCTTTTTTTTAATCGAAGACGCCTTATTAGTTTTTTGCATTTTCCATCGAAATATAAGGCATGTTTGTAAGAAAAAAATTCGGGACGCAGCAAGTGCGTTATGGTAGCAAATTTTCATTAAATGCCTCAAATTTGAATAGCTCAATTTGCTATTAACCTATAAGGTTGTCCAAGAACCCAGTTTTTTCGGGAACCCTTTAAGTTTACTTTCAGAAATTTTTGTACATTTTCAAACAATAAAGTTATTTTGATGAGACATGACACACTGTTTCTACTATATAGGTTATACTTGTAGCCAAATTTGATGCCTGCTTTCTTAGAAAAAACACATATTTGCTATTAAAAACATTGTTATGAAAATTCACTACCATAACGCACTTGCTGCGTCCAGACTTTTTTTTATTGGTTTAAATTATTTGAAAACTATTTTCAAGCGCAACTGGCGAAAGATCTAATATTTACCGTAAAATAAACCGTATAAAAAGTATGCTATAAGCGAAGAAAAAATGGGTGGTGGCTATTTAAAATATGTGTCATCAAAAGGTGTCTTAAATATGTGAGAATCTGACTCGTGTCATACTTGAGTTATATATTTTTTTCCAGTAACTTATAAACCACCCACTTAGAAAAATGAAGCCAGTAATAACCTCAAAAAATCACGTTTCATTTTCAAACTATGGGTGTAAACAAAGTTCTGCTAGAACTCTCCAATTTAGTTAATAATCAAATTACTCGCTTCATGCAATAAGCTATTATTTCCTTTAATGGTGTAATTTACATATTTTCTGAATACGCATTTGATTTTATTAAATATAAACGAATTCAATTTCCTTAATACTCCTCGACCTTTTACAACACTCCTACATTAAAAAAATTTCAAGAACAAACTTGAGGATAATTGAACAACACCGACAAATTTACCCTCTAAGTGCATTCAGCTGTTCTCATATTAATCAAACTTCATTTCTTACCTCCTTCCTGTTTCCGTCTTTTTGTGCCGCTTTTTAAACGAGAAAAAAACCGGATGAGTTCAAGATATTTATATGTCGTCGCAGAGTCCTTTTTTGGCCACCCAGCATTATTAAAACTTCACTGAATGTGTGGCGGTTTACAAGAAAAGTACATACATACAAAATGACGCAGGCTATAAATTATCTGGATGATTTGAACACTGTTAAAAAATGCTGAAATTATGTCAACTATCGTTCCCAATGCTCTCGGTGGTCCAGTGGTAAGAACGTGTAAATCTGAAGCTAAATGTCCTGGATGGCGTCGACAAGTAGAAACGTAATTTTTTTGTGGTGGTTACAGGGTATATTCTTTATAATCATTGCAGCTTCTGCTACTTTGGTTTTTGGAGATCGAAAATAACTTTCGATATAAAGCTGTAGAACTTTTCATTAGCTGTCAGAATTTGCTTTTGGAAAAACAAAATTAACATCGCACAATCGAAAAGATCATCTAACCTTACATTTTTTTAAATAGAAGACTCTATATACGATTGCTTAGAATGGCTTTTGATTTAAAAAAGATAAGAATAGCTAATATTTAAATGAGACGTTTTATATATATATATATATATATATATATATATATATATATATATATATATATATATATATATATATATATATATATATATATATATCACACCGATAACTCAAAAAATATTGGTCCGATTTTAATCAAATTTGGCACATACCTTCCGTTTGTAACTGGCTTGGATAAGTTCGTTAGTCAGGAAAATCGGCCCAGGTTTTCCCGGGAAATTTTGTGTTTTCTTTCGAAAAAAATGTATATCTCCGGAAATAACAAAGTAACGACAACCAAATTTGGTACGCTGGTTTCATAAAGAGTATCCTATGTACCAAAATTCAGATCTCTATCTTAAAAGACAAAAAAGTTAGAGGTAAATTAATTTTGAATTAATTAAATCTGCTTCAAGAATGTTAAAACGTCAAAATTGTACGAATGTAAGTGAAAAATACTACAAGAAATGACTGACAAGCTCCTAGATATGTGTCTAAGTCGTTATTTTGCTTGATTTCGTTAAAATATGAGCAAAAAAATCCATTGTAAATCAAAATGGTGTTGTGTAAATTGTAAAACGTTGAACAGTTAACATGTACTATGGGATATACCTGCTAGTAAATACATGTAGAGCGTAGCTCAGTGGCTAATTCCGTGTACATCGTATAATCGACTCCTACATGACGAGTTCTAATCCTAGTTAGTGACTTTACTTTTTATCAATTCTTTTTAGTCTCATTTCACTTTACCGTTATCTAATCAGATTGTTGCTATTTCGATGAATTCTTTAGCGAGTTTTTCAAAAAAAAAATTTAATAAAGAAGAGATGAAAACTTTTAAAACTTAATTCAATTTGAATAGCCTATCTGGTTGTTTGTTCTTGCCTTAACTTAGTGAAACCGTTCAATATTTAATACACTCGTTGAATTTTCAGGTGGCTTCAGAAGTGCTTGTTTTAGTGCATTTTCTTTAAAAAAATCACTAACGAGGAGCTCTCGACTTTTAAATTTAGAAAAAAATTCTTCACATGAGCGCGAACTAGGTCCCCTAAAACCCATATCCAGGGTCAGTTTCAAGTATATATATATATATATATATATATATATATATATATATATATATATATATATATATATATATATATATATATATATATATATATATATATATATATATATATAGGGTAAACAATTTACCAAAATTTAGGTACGTAAATTTAAAGACAAAAAGTTAGAGACATTTAAAGAAAGAAAAAATGGGGTTTTCCTCAAAACGCAAAAAGTCGCGACTGAAACGTCTAAATTGGCAACATTTAGGCAAGGAACCTGAAAGAAATACGGATTATGTAAAGAGTGTTCTGCAAACTTTTAAGTTTCAGCTTCAGCCATCACTGCCCTTCATTTTAATAAAATATTTCCAGAAAATTCATTTCACATAAACACTTTCTCTGATGCTTTGGAAGTATTTTTAGTTAAGTTTATGGTCTAACGGTTTATAATTTTTAGCGAATTTTTGTAGCAAAAATTCGTTAATGAGGAGACCGCGGCTTTTGAATTCAAAAACGATTTCTTCAAATGAGCCAAAACTAGCCCCCCCAGAATCCATATCCGTGATTACTTTCTGTTTACATATATACAGGGTGGCGCATTTCTACGGTAAACCTCAATATAATTCTTATTATGCAAGATACGAAAAAAAATTGTATACGTTACTTATAGGTTGTCTTGAGCTACCTATTATAAATTTATTTAAACAATCACAGACTGGCCAATAAGTCGTTGGTGATACCTACAATTTTTTTTGAACATCCCTTATTGCATTTTTGCATTTTTGCATTTTTCATCGAAATATGATGCACGTTTGTAAAAAAATCGAGACGCAGTAGGTACGTTTTGCTAGCGAATTTTCATTAAATGCTTCAAAATTCAATAACTCAATTTGCCATTAACTTAAGGTTCGTCGACTAGGAAACGAGTTTTCTCGGAAAAATTTCGAGTTTATTTTCGGAAAATGTTTGTACATTTTCAAACAAGTTATTTTGATAAAATATCGTACATTGTTTCTATTATATATGTTATCCCGGTGACCAAATTGATGCCTGCTTGCATTAGAGACATATTTGCTATTAAAAACATTTTAATGAAAATTCACTTCCATAATGCAATTTCTGCGTCCAGACTTGTTTGTATATATGCAAAATAATTGGGATACTAAATTTATTCCATTTAGCTGCTGCACACTGTAAAGCCAAGGTAAATAAACTGCAGTTGAGAAATACCTTGTTCATAACTGCGCCTGCATTTGGTGTGTTTCTAAGTATTATGTATTTTAGATGTCACTATTAACATTTAATTTAAAATCCTTGTAAAAAGATTTATAATTGTTTTATAAGTGTGTTACCTTTAAATTAGAAAATTAGGTTGAACAAATACGATGATTTAATTGTTTCTATTTAATATTTCAACTCTTTTCCGCTGGTTATATGAACCTTAATTTTGTTACAGTTGTGGATTGTCAGGTTACACCATGGGGGCCTTGGTCACCATGTGACGTGGACTGCGGAGCGGGTACCATGGAAAGGTCTAGGTCCGTAAAAGTCCAGCCTCAAAACGGTGGAAGGCACTGCCCTAGTTTGGAACAGAGAAGAGGATGCCACGTTTCAACCTGTTATCATCATCCAGATCCTGCAATTAAAGGTCAGTGTTCACTGTTATGTTGAAATATTATTTATGCTGGTGTTAGTTAGAAAACAGTTAGATGGCCTATTAAGTACACTTGGAGAACCCAAATCACCACAACACATTTCAAAAGACCTGACCATCGTTTCACTAACCAATTTAGCGTCATCAGGGGATAAAACATTCTAAATACTTGAAAACTAACATCAACTTATATACCGGATCTTAGGTAAAGAGATCGAACTGAGATGGGAAACTAGTCGCAGGCAAATTCCACAGTGTATTGTATTTTTATCGTTAGACAAGGTCTTTACACTGTCCCTACTACTTTATCTTAAAAGTGTCCATCTGTAATAGTTTTGAGAAGGTTCAACGACAGCTAAATTAACATCGATTCCTTTGGCGGCAATAACTGTATACTTATGTTATCTTTAGAACGTGCCGAAAACGTGGGAATTTTATTTAACAAAGCAATCGATCAGGTGACTCGTAATTGGCGGTGGTGAAGCGTTCATACATTTTTTGTTGTAACTATATTTCGCAATATATACGCTTTCGAACCCGTTTAGCTGTCCTGGTTTTCTAAATTTTTTTATTAATTTGAGATTATTTTTATCAACCTGATCATTATTATCCCAAATGTGTCGGACGACGGAAGATTAATCTACAGTACCGTAACTTAATTGGGATAAGTGTTCTTTGAATCTAATTCCAATCAATCTTTTTGTTTGTCCGACGTATTTAAGATTATAGTCTTTACAACTTATTTCATAAATTCCTGACATTTTCTCCGCGCTATCCTTGTCTTTTGGGTTACCTAGCAAGTTTTTTAAGGTATTTGTTGTTGAAAATGTTAGCTGTAAGTTGAATATATATATATATATATATATATATATATATATATATATATATATATATATATATATATATATATATATATATATATATATATATATATATAAACATATAAAAATTGAAACTGACCCCGAAATGGGTTCTAGGCGTCCTTGTTCGCGCTCATTTGAATTTTTTTTTGCAAAGTCTCACCATTGATACCTCTATTAGTAAATTTTTTAAATAAAATGACAGATGACGTCTTCAAAATGACTATGTATGTCTATATTTAACATGAAACTGTAATCAACTATATATATATATATATATATATATATATATATATATATATATATATATATATATATATATATATATATATATATATATATATATCTGTGTGTGTGTATGTATGTAGCCAACCGATAACTCAAAAAATAATTAATCGATTTGGGTGAAATTCGGCAAGTACCTTTCTTTTTATTATTATTAATTAGCTTGTATGTGTTCGTTAGCCAGGAACATCGGACAAGATTTTGCGGAAGTAAATATGTTGACTCGAGAAAGGCCTTACTACATACTAAAATACAACTTTCTAAGTTTATAGAACATTGAGTTGTTCAAATTTGAAGCATTTAATAAAAATTCACTGCCATTACGCACTTGCTGCGTCCCGAACTTTTTGTCATATTTGTTTATTGATCAAAACACCATAACATAGCAAACTCGTTGCTATGTTCATTTAAAGTTTTTAGGAATACACTATGTGAATACTGGAACCTGTGATGAGCACTGATAAGTACACTTGGATAACCCAAATCACCACAAGACATATTTTAAAGAACTTACGACCCTTTCGCCGACAACGTCAGCGTCATCAGAAGATGAAAAATTCTAAAATTAAATGAACAGCTACAGTGTATTTATATCGCACCTAGGTAGACGAACTAATTCGAAGTAAAGATTGTAGTCGGTGATCCATCGTTTGTCTATTGTGTCAATATTGAACGGACGAGGCCGAAGAATCTTCTGGTTGACAAATTTATTAGCTTTTATCTAATTTAAGGATAAGGGGTTAAAATGAAAGGTACCGACATATTTAACGGAACTACACGTTCTTTTTGATCTAAAAATTTCACTATGTGAATATTGGAGCCCATGAAGAGCGCCACGCAGATCAAAGAAAATGATATCTGAATGCACGACATTTCAGAAGGATATAATGGAGAAAAAATTTGTGTGTCTGCCTTATGAACCACGTATCACAAAGGGTTTGAAAAGTATTTTTAAGAAAGTCGATTTATATTTGACTTTTTCGACGAAAAGTGATTTAAAAAATTTGTTGGGTAATACGAAAGACAAAGACAAAGCTACTGAAATGTCTGGTATTTATGAAATAAGTTGCAAAGATTGTAATCTTAAATATGTGGGTCAAACCAAGAGAAACATAGCCACCAGATTTCGTGAACATCTCGCACATTTACGATATGGTACGGTTGACAAATCTTGTGTGGCACAACATAGATGTGATAATAATCACATTGACAAAGAAAATTTGAAACTTGTCAAAAATGTTAGACATCAAACTATGCTTGATGCTTTTGAAAGTGTTCATATATCAAGATCGATTAAGAACAAAACGTGATTGAATCGTGCGGCACCTTTAATTTCAAGCCCTTTATTCTCACTTTGCATTTTACCAGCTAAACACTGTTAATTTGTCTGGCAGAATATTACATTATTGTCAATAACTCGACCGGTCTATACAGATACTAGGCTCTACGTTTAGTTTTCGACTTAAAAATCCCCTTTCGTTTTCTTTGTATCTAAGAAGTTAATATAAAAACTTGCCTTTACGTAGAATAAGAAATCAATATAAATACTGTTTTTATCTAGAATTTTAGTGGAATTATTTATCCTTGCTAAAGTTAACATTGTAAGGGAAACAGTCCTTTTGTGTTTTAAAAAAGATGACCGGCTGTTATTGGTCTGTTCGCCAGATGTGCTTGTCTGCGCTCATCATGGGCTCCAATATTCACATAGTGAAATTTTTAGATGAAAAAGAACGTGTAGTTTCCTTAAATATCTCGGTACCTTTCATTCTAAGCCCATTATCCTCAAATTAGATAAAAGCTCATAAATTTGTCAACCGGAAGATTAAAGTAGTTCTTCGACCTCGTCCGTTCAATATTGACACAATAGACAAACGATGGGTCGCCGAGTACAATATTTATTTCGGATTAGTTCGTCTACCTACGTGCGGTATAAATACACACTGCCTGTTAATTTAATTTTTAAAAATTTCATCCTCTGATGACGCTGAAGTTGTCGGCGAAACGATCGTAAGATCTTTAACATATGTGTTGTGGTGATTTAGGTTCTCCAAGTGTACTTTTGAGGAATACTTATAAATAAATTTAATTTTGTCCTGTCTGATGATGATGTCGTGCAGCGTAACCGGCTACAGCGTAGAAAACCAACATTTTCGAAGGTCTATACATCTAAATTTGGCATGGAACAGTCTCACTAAGTAAAAGCAACAACACTTAATGAATTCTATAAGCTATTTCATAAAAAAGTACTTGTTTCCAAGCTACCGATAGTTGTAGTAAATTTTTAGTCTTGAAGTTTGTGCCCACGTAAAAATCTACATCTTCTGCCACATAAAATTACTACCGATACGTGGATATCACTTAAGAGTTTTTCTGTTATACATTCTGTTTTATCAGCAACAGATAATGTATCCTAGAAATCTTGTTAAAGTCAAATTGCGTGTATAAGGTGATATCATTGGGAAGAGTTTAATAAGACTAAACGTTTATGTTTGTGTTGGTGTAGGCGTATAAGTACATATTGTGTAAACCATTCACAGGCTTATAAGATTGTAGAGGCGCACAGATTTTTCTGGAGATGCGAAGCCTTAAATCCACTTTTAGGCCGGATGGAACAGTCGTTCACGCCTTTTTATGAGTATCTCAGACACGAACAACTACTCAAGATACATTTTGAGTATTTTTAAATTATGTGCGTTTTAGTACTATAATCCTGTTATCCCATACGGAGAGAAGCAATATACATATAAATCCACATACTTCTGTATTTAGAATTTACGCAATATATGTGAGACCTTTGTTTCACATAATTTTTTAGTGAATGTACAAAAAACACACAAAAACGTATTATGCCCATGAAATAATTTTATATTAAGCTGAAAATTTATAAAATTGATTCATATAAGTCTTCATTAAGGCAATCCGTCTGCTGAACTATATCAAAGTAACTTTGAAATTTTCGGAAGCACAAAAATCTGAAAATTTAAAAATTGGTACATATAAGTCTCCATTAGGGCAATCTGTCAGCCGAATTACATCAAAGTAACCCTGTTATTGTCAGAAGTACAGAAATTTCCTGGAAGGAATGTTTAATTTTCCAGCAAAAGACTGGACTGATAAGTCTTACCAACAAACTCCTCAGAGCTTTAACCATAGGAAGATACCAAAATATCATCAAAACCGGTGAACTGTTTCTTGATTTTTGACTATAAAGCTCAATGTCCAAAAACTTGTACAAGAGTAAATTTAAAATTGCTGAATTGTGCCCTGTTCTTATATTTGGAAGTAAATCATTAGTAGAAAACTATTAACTTTAGTTTCTTTGTTATTTATCTGCGGTAACATGTTTGAGGATCTTTCAAAAAAGATTCATATTTCAAAGTGGAATACAAAGTTCTTGACGCTCAAAATAGTTTTTTGCGAAACTGTCTATGTAAGACTCGATGCATTTTCGCAACAATTAGAACCGTAGACCGGTTTCGCTCTCATTAGAGCTCTTCAGTACGGCATACTAATTGCAGCAAAAATGCACCAAAAATAATACGGCTATCGTATAGCCAGTCCTAAAATACTCAGTAAGTGGTGGACGTGCCGCCACCTAGTTGCGGAACCAGGTAGTATGCTGTCACGCCAGCTCCAAATGGGCCAGGGCTGACAATTTTCTAAATTGTTAGTTAGCTGTATCCAGTCTCTATTTTTTTAACACTTTGTGTTATTTGGAGCTGGCGTGACAGCATGCTACCTGGTTCCGCAACTAGGTGGCGGCACGTCCACCACTTACTGAGTATTTAAGGACTGGCTATACGATAGCCGTATTATTTTTGGTGCATTTTTGCTGCAATTATTATGCCGTACTGAAGAGCTCTAATGAGAGCGAAACCGGTCTACGGTTCTAATTGTTGCGAAAATGCATCGAGTCTTACATACTTTGTCCCTATATTGGGGTAGAAATGGGCCAGGGCTGACAATTTTCTAAATTGTTAGTTAGCTGTATCCAGTCTCTATTTTTTTTAACACTTTGTGTTATTTGGAGCTGGCGTGACAGCATACTACCTGGTTCCGCAACTAGGTGGCGGCACGTCCACCACTTACTGAGTACGAAACTGTCTATATTGAGCAACCTTATTTCTTAGTTGCAAGATATTAACATATCATTGAAAAATGACAAAAGTCACCATTCAACTATGATTGTCAAGCTTGAAAATTCTGGTGTGAATACCTCACTTCTTAGCTTTATTAAATCATACGTGGGGCGTGGAAAACATTGTGTGAAATTGAGGGGATGTAGCTGTGACGTATTCACAATAGAATATATGAACACACCCTCGCAGTTAGAAAATCCGACCCGTCATCGACGCTGGCCAGGCATCATATTCATACAGGACACAAAAAGGACTTCGACAATGACAAAGCATAAGCCCCGGTTTACAACTAAAACTATAATTATCCGCGAACCGATTAAGGTCGAAAAACATCGTATTTGTTAAAATAAGAGATATGATGGTCTTCGTCTTCCGATTACTTCGTAATCTATTATGTCTTTATTACAAACACACAAAAAGACAATAAACTCAATAGACAATTTTATTGTCCGATTACCTGACTCAACAAATCCCTGCAATCCTCTCAATCCTTTAAGTACAGTGTCGGAAGCCCCTGACTTAATTTACCGCCAGCCGACTGATTACACTGATAACGAAGCAGATGAAACGGTACATACAGTACAGACTTGCAACGAACTGCCAAATCTCTCTTAGGCCTAGAGTTGAACACACTAAGACCTTAGAGACGATCTCCGGCGAGATTTGGGGAGTAGGCATATTGAGGCCCCGTAATTGAGCTACAATAATCCAACCCACCTTTGTCCACCGCTCTAAGGAGTAGGCAGATTGAGGCCTTAGAGTTCATGTCCTTACATATTTCCTTTCCCTCTTGAAAATGGCCCCAAAATAGGAGCCGAAACGTCGAGTTTTAATAAATTCTGGACGAGGTTCAACCCGAGAACCAAGTATGTCTCACATTAAATACCGCGGAAATCTTTCCAAATGTATATATATATATATATATATATATATATATATATATATATATATATATATATATATATATATATATATATATATATATATATATATATATATATATATATATATATATATATATATATATATTACCCGAACTAGCGATTAAGAAATCTCGGCCACTAAAATCCCAAACAGCTGGTGAAACGTTTGTTAACAATTACGACGTTAGAATGACAGATATGTAAATAAAATGATGACGTTATGTGTTTCATAAGTAAGTGTCATAAGAATATCGGAAGATATGAAGGAATCTAAGAAATCGGCTCATGTTTCTATGTAAATTATTTTAAAGCCGTTTTTTCCTCATTCTTTTGACCTTGAGATTTACTCATACGGCCACGCACTTTTTCCCTGTTTGTTTTTTATCTTTAAACTTAAAAATAAGACGTCATATAAGCCAAATATGTTTTAGACCGGCGAATTATTAAGGCACTTTAGGATACATTATATTTCCTGTGGCAGCAAGTTGCCGTCTCTATAAGCACCACGTAAACAAACAATTTATTAACATCAAGACCCTTTAAATCATCCAAAACAAAATTCTGAGAATGGTTACCGGAGCGCCATGGTTTGTCCGAAGCAGTCAGATTCACTCTGATCTGGAAATGCCTTCGATACTTGAGTTCATAACTCAACTATCCACAACTCACTTCGCAAAAGCCGCTTCTCACCCAAATGCTCTTCTCCGTAGTGCACCGACTACGATGAGCAACTTCCACATAAGCATAAGCGTCCAAAGCTTATACTTACCCGCTAACGCCTCCGCGACAAAAACAGAATGGAAACATCCATACCCAAAAAGTCATTGTGTGTATTCTATCCGACGGAGGTGTGGACTAAGGTCCGGTACTCCTAGGGAGGGAGTTTTAGTGAGTAGGTGTACTAAGAATACGAGTCTCACAGTACCTCGATATCCCACGGCACTACGGTGTTGTGAATGAGGTCTGCATGAGGCATCTCTCCCTCCTGTATCAAAAAAAAAACTAAAAGAGTAAGCAAAATTTTACAAAGGCAAAAAACATTTGAAAAAAGATGGGTCTTTGAAAAAACTATCTAACTTATCTAACGGCCAGAGAAAGAAATACGATTAAAAAAGTTAGGGGTGGGGTGGTTTACACCCTTGCAGGGGTGCAATTGGACCAGTTCTCATAACGACTAAACCACTTGCTCATTACAATATTTCTGTGAAATTTGAATATGATACCTGTTTAGGAGATAGGTAAAAGGTAAAAAAAAAAAAGAAAAAAAATAGCTTTGAAGCCCTCTGGCGGCTAAACGGTGCAACTTTGTGTAGAGATGAGTTGATCCTAATCGACCTCATTTTGGCTGAAAAATCTGTGGTAGGTTGGTTGTACATAATACCGGGACACCCTATATATATATATATATATATATATATATATATATATATATATATATATATATATATATATATATATATAAACTTTTTAACTGACATTTGATTTCGGTTCTGGGGGCCCTAATTCGCTGGAAAGATGTTGTGCCTAGCGAAGCTAGTCCGTCTCTGCCCATCGTAATTATCTACAGATTTTATAACGAAACCGTTTTCATGAAAGATTTGAAACCTTTGAAAGTCTAGTGAAATTGTACCGAGTGTACGAAAGTTAGCTTCTAATTTTTTTAGGGTACGAATTTAGGAGTCCGTGTCTTTACAAAGGGGCTAGGATAAAATTATACCAACTTATGATATGAATCCGATACATTTCCTAGATGTTTTTTAACGGAGTGTGTCTGACCGCAGATCATAAAATATGAGTTTATGCTGAAACAGATTGCTTCAGTTACAGAATAGCAGCCTCGATGTTCTAGCGATAGAAAAGTGTGCATCTAAAGCACAAGCTCGTGGGTTTGAATAGCAGTAGAAGCGTCATTTCACTTTCTTTTTATTACACACACTAAAATTAACCGAGGCTGTGAAATTGTATTTGAGCATATTCGAAGAGGGGTGCAATTTAGTCGGTTCCGTGCATAATGCAATCTTAGGCACGTTAAATATGCATACCTCCGTTATAAGAATGTGTTTGGCAAAGTTTTAATGATAATAAGTTAACACTGTTCCCTGACGTCGGTGGCTAGTTTTGGTTATGAAAATAGACTTACATTAAAGATAAAAACTCTGGACGCAGCAAGTGCGTTGTGGTAGTGAATTTTCATAAAAATGTTTTTATTGCAAATATGTGTGTTTTCTTTTTAAGAAACCAGGCATCAATTTTCGTTACCAGTATAACCTATATAGTAAAAACAATATGCCATGTTTCATAAAAATAACTTTATTGTGTGAAAATGTACAAAAATTTCCAAAAGTAGACTTCCCAGAAAAACTTGTTTCTTGGTCAACCTTATAGGTTAATAGCAAATTGGGCTATTCAAATATGAAGCATTGGATCAACATTCGCTACCATAACGCACTTGCTGCATCCAGAATTTCTTTTCTTACAAACATGCATTATATTTCGATGGAAAATGCAAAAATACAATAACAGAAGGCGTGTTTGATTAAAAAAAAAAGAAAATTTATATCACCAACGACTTATGGGCCAGCCTGTGATTGTAGAAATATTTTTTAAGATGTAGCTCAAGACACGCTATAATTAATATATACAAATTTTTTTCATATCTTGTATAATAACGGATATATTGAGCTTTATTGATTTTTTACGAAAATTCGACAAAAATTATATACCATTAAACGATAAACTCTATAGCTAAGACCTACTGTCAAGCATCAGATCAGGGTCTATTTGATATGAATTTTCTGGAAACATTTTAGTAAAATGAAGGACAATGACGGTTGAAACTAAGACTTCAGGGTTTGTAAAACATCCTTCTTGAGACATTTGATTTCCATAGCCCGTATTAGATTCAAGTTATTTGCCTAAATGTTGCCGATTTTGACGTTTTAAATCGGAACTTTGACGTTTCGAGGAAAACCCCAATTTATTTTTCTTTAAATGCCTATAACTTTTTGTCTTTTGACCTACAAAGCTAAATTTTGGTTAGTAACTTACCTATATGGGATATAAACCAGCGTATCAAATTTGGTTGCCCTGACTTTGTTAATTCCGGAGATAAATTTTCCGGGAAAACCTGGGCAGATTTTCCTGGATAACGAACTTATCCAAGCCATTTGCAAAAGGAATTTATTTACCAAATTTAATCAAAATCGGCCCATTATCTTTTGAGTTATCGGTGTGATACATATATATATATATATATATATATATATATATATATATATATATATATATATATATATATATATATATATATATATATATATATATTGAAACTGACCCCGGATATGTGTTCTGTGGGGGGCTAATTAGCGCTCATTTGAAGAAATTTTTTCAAAATTAAAAAGTCGGGATCTCCTCATTAGTGAATTTAAAAAAAAATTTTACTGAAAGGTTAGTAGACGAATTCGTTTTATTGCTTTCTGGTTCTTTTATCTGTTTCTTCACTTACTATTACATAATTGCGCATTTTATTTGATGAACAATCTTCATTAGTCTGAAAATTGCAGGTCACACAACACACAGGAGTTAGTGGAAAAACGTTTCAGTTAATACTGAATACGGTCCTGAGGATTTCACCTATCTCCTCGCCTCGTCTGTTTGAAAAATGAGTCTCGCCCAGCCAGACGTGAGTTTTTAATAAAAAATAAACCTAATAACTGTTTAAAAACTCCCAACGTCTATAAAATCAAATTTACATCACGGATAAGGTCTATTGCAGACCGGGTAAACTACTTACCTTGCACGCAATCGAGCTCTGGATAGTATCATGGGATTGCCCTAACTTTATATCTTCTTTCGCTTTTATATATTATGGATGTTGTGTGTTGTTATCTTTGCTTAGTGACGAGATTGGTCCTCGTTTTCCTCCATTCCGCTCACCCCTTTTCACATTATGATAACGCGCCGACAACTAAAAAAATTGCCTCTTGGTCTCCTGGTAGAAATATGAATTTATAATACAAATAGCAACACGTGTAGCTAAATTTTCTGGGAAAATTACTGGACATAATATAGGGTATAGGGCACGCAAAAATAAATCTTTTGGGTTCGTTAAACGTTTTGCACTTTTTGAGGTTAATGTAACCGAATATAAAAGTCTATTGAGTATTATGTGAAAACTGGAACCTGCGATGAGCACTGATAAGTACACTTGGAGAACCCAAATCACCACAACACATATTTCAAAGACCTTACGATCGTTTCGTTGACAACGTCAGCGTCATCAGAGGATGAAAAATTCTACAATTTAAATCAACAGATACAGTATATTTATATCGCACCTAGGTAACAAACTATTCCGAAGTAAAAATTGTAGTCGGCGACCCATCGTTTGTCTATTGTATCAATATTGAACGGACGACGTCGAAGAACTACTTTAATCTTCTGGTTGACAAATTTATGAGCTTTTTTCTAATTTAAGGATAATGGGCTTAAAATGAAAAGTACCGAAATATTTAAGGAGGCTACACGTTCTTTTTTATCTAGAAATTTCACCATGTGAATATTGGAGCACCTAAAGAACGCCGACAAGCACATCTGACGAATAGACCAATAACAGCCGCTCATATTTTTTAAAAACAAACCTAGTGTTTGGCTAAAAATGTTAACTTTAACAAAGGATAAATAATTCAACTAAAATTCTACATAAAAACAAGTATTTATATTGACTTCTTAGATACAAAGAAAACGAAAGGGGGTCTTTAAGTCGAGAAACAAACGTAGAGCTTAGTATCTGTATAGACCGGTCGAGTTATTGACAATAATTTATTATTCTGCCAGACAAATTAGGAGTGTTTAACTGGTCAAATGCAAAGTGAAAATAAAGGGCTTGAAATTAAAGGTGCCGCACGATTCAATGAAGTTTTGTTCTTAAATGACCTTGATATAAAAATAATTTCTAATGAATCAAGCATAGTTTGATGTCTAACATTTTTGACAAGTTTCAAATTTACTTTGTCAATGTGGTGATTATTATCCCACAAATGTTGTGCCACACATGATTTGTCCACCGTACCATATCGTAAATGTGCGAGATGTTCACGAAATCTGGTGGCTATCTTTCTCTTGATTTGACCCACGCATTTAAGATTGCAATCTGCAACTTATCTCATAAATATCCGACATTTCAGTGGTTTTGCCTTTGTCTTTCGTATTACCCAATACATTTTTTTAAATTACTTTTCGTCGAAAAAGTCAAATGTAAATCGGCTTTCTTAAAAATACTTTCCAAACCCTTTGTGATACGTGGTTGATAAGGTAGATACACAATTCTTTTCTCTATTTTATCTTTCTTAAATGTCGTACATTCAGATATCATTTTCTTTGTTCTGTGTTTGTTAACCAATTTGTCCACTAAACCATCCGAATAACCGTTATATCTCGCCACGTTTTTTATGTACTTTAATTCTATATTAAATCTACTTTTACTTAACGGAAAACATATCAATCTGTTTACCAGGAAATTTAAACTAGCCGTTTTTTGTGCAAACGTATGATGTGAGTCGTTAGGAATATAACTAATAGTGGCCGTTTCCTTCCTGTAGTCATGGAATTCAAGCAAGCCATTATTTTTATTTTTAATAACTTTTATATCTAGAAAAGAAAGTTTATTGTTGATGTCTATTTCGTGGGTAATGTTGAGGACAATTAATTCCACGACCTATCCATAGCTTTGGAAACTGTTGGTTTAAAAATCGACGAACATTTGTAGTGAAATGTGGTGGCGCCCCCTCAAGCATAAACCACATTTCGGTGCGCAGTTGTAAGGTCAGCTCCTCCAGTAGCTCAGGTAGAACATTTTGCAGGAAAAGCAAATATGTTGCGCCGTTTAAACGGTTTCGTAAAATACCCGGCCCAACCAAATATCCTCCAACAATACCTGCCCACACATTTATTTTAAATTCTTTTTTGGCAATGGTGGGTTACTGTAGCATGTGGATTTACATCCGAATATTCGTTGCAGTTGTGCACATTCGTAATCCCTCTCCTTGTAAAGCCAGCTTCGTCCGTATAAAGAATGGTCTTGGGAAAATCAATGTTGTGATGTGAGATGAAATTACAAAAAAAAAACAGTATTGCCTCTAAATCCTGCGGTAACAGTTCTTGCACTTTTTGAATATGATAGGGATGCAGCAGATTGCGTCGGATAACTCTATGGACCGACGGCTGTGTTATATGAAACTGCCTGGATAGTCGTCTGGTGCTGGTTTGAGTATCACCTTCAATACTGTCTAGAAGACGCTTCTCAGTTTGAGCGTTTACTGCATGAACACGTCCTCCAGCATTTTTATGAAAAAGAAACCCGTTTCCCGAGCTGTACGTTTAACATTGGCAAACTTGTGGTATATTACGATTCGGAGTAATTACCCTCGCAAAACCCTAATACCATAAGCATGTCAACTTGTTTATTAATCAAGAATTTTCCAGCCATTTTGAGTAACAAATTATGATCAGAAAAGTAAACAAGAAACGCAAGACAATAATTATGGTAAAACTTAATAAATTTAAGTGATGTCAGATTTGACAATGACTGTAACCTAGCACCAGTTGACTTCCAGGGCCCCAAGGCATCCCCTATGAGACTTTAATGTTTAATACAATCTTCAAGGGACATAATTTTGTTTTTATCTCAACTCGAAAAAACTAAATTTTCTAAAAAAAAAACGGGTGGGTTGTCGAAAAATTGAGAGGAAGAGAAAATGATAGAAAATTGATGAACGTGAACTTTTAATTAGGTTAGGGTCTAAAAAAATCAAATCGAGGTCAATATCTCACCAACCATGCACGTCAGTGACAAATTTTATAAAAATAATCGACAGGTTTTGAGGTCCTCTACAAGCACACATTTTATATATATATATATATATATATATATATATATATATATATATATATATATATATATATATATATATATATATATATATATATATATATATATATATATATATATATATATATATATATATATATATAGGGTGTTTCATTAATGGTGAGGAGGTTCAATATCTCTTGCGAAAAAAATCCAGTTAAAGAAAGTGGCTAAGGGAAAATGTTGAGAATAATTTTTAGTTTCCTAACTCTGCCGCTACGGGGCGTTATGACTATCATGGGAAAGAAGGCATTTTTATGGAAAATATCCCTATAAAAGCTATCAAAAAAGAAAGGAAAAATGGAAACGATAGTAAGTTGTTTGAATAGAGTTCTCTGGCGAGGGCAGCGAAAATCAACGTGACTTAGCTGTCATCTAGTTTTAACCACCAGAGCCTCTTTTCTTAAACAAGACAGATTTCATTCAATTTAGTTGAGCCAAACCAAAATTATGTACACTTTCATCAGTAGACTTTCCCCCCCTCCACTCCTGCCATAATTTTATGACTTTCAGCAAAAAGTATTAAACCAAAAAGATGTAGAATTTCAGTGAAATTATTATTGTATTATTTTTTTGATAGATGCTATATGGATCCATCATCTGTTAAAAATGTCCTCATCCTTGCTGAATACAAGCTTGTGTTCGTATGCCAATGGGTTAGTGACAATGCTTATCTTACGCTGGCGTTGGGCAGAGTGCTGAATACGCTCCAATAATTTTTCTCTGTTGTTTGAAACTTGTGCGTATACTAAATCTTTGATTCGCCTCCAAAAAATAACAATCTAAAGGATTATTCACACCACAATAGATTGGTCAAGTGACACCTATTGCGTGACTGCCTAGATCCCCTGATCATAATATTTTACATTATTATTTTTGGGTGCGGATCAAAGGTTTAGTATACGCACAAGTTTCAAACAACATAGAATAATTATTGGAGCGCATTCAGCAAGCTGCCAAACAAATAAGAGAAAACCAGCGTGAAGTAACAACTGTCATCTCATTCATTGCCATACGAACACAAGCTTGTATTCAGCAACGAGAAGGACATTTTAAACAAGTGATGGATTAAATATTTGTTTGGTTTTAGAATTTAAATCCTATAATAATTTCTTAGGCTTGTAACTTCGGAAGGAATAAAAATCTCTGGACGCAGCAAGTGCGTTATGGTAGCGAATTTTCTTTAAAATATTTTTAATAGCAAATGTCTTTCTTTGATGAAAGCAGGCATCAGACTTGGTTGCCTATATAGTAGAAACAATATACCATATATCATCGAAATAAATTTATTGTTTGAAAATATATAAACATTTTTCACAAGTCTGGATGCAGCAAATGTGTTATGGAAGTGAATTTCCATTAAAATGTTTTTAAAAGCAAATGCGAGCAGGCATCAATCTGATTATCGGTATAGCCTATGTAGTAAAAACAATGTACTATATTTTATCAAAATTACTTATGGTTTTAAAATATACAAAAAATTTCGGAAAATAAACTTAAATGTTGGTTTCCTAACCAACAAAGGTTACGTTAATAGAAAATTGAATTATTGAAATTTGAAGGATTTAATGAAAATTCGGTAAATTTGCAGATTAGCTCCCGAACGCTTTTCAACAAATTGTTTTCAGAAATATTACTAGCACCCCACCTGGATGCACAAACCACAAGAAAAATTTCTTGTTCACACCCCCCAAGGAAGTTACGCGACTGGGAGTAAATAGGGGTGCTGGCGGGGTAGGTAGTAAAAAGGAAATATGAGCAGAAAAAGCAAAGAAAACTGCTTAAAAGCTGTCTATTTGAAGACATATCCCCATTAAACCCCGCCTACCTCGCACAGCACCCCTATTCGCCCCCAGGTCACGTAACTTCCTTGGGGGCGGGTATGAACAACAAGTTTTTCTTGTGGTTTATGCAACGAGGGTGGTTGTATGCACACGAGGGGGTATGGAAAATGCCTACGACGAAGCAGACCCCCCCCTGACTTGCGGTAGGGTTGGGGGGTTGGGGGTGGATGCTTCGTTGTGGGGATTTTCCTTCCCCCCTCGCGTGCATACAACCACCCTCGTTGCATAAACCACAAGAAAAATTTATTGTTCATACCCGCCAAGGAAGTTACGGCACCTGGGGGAATAGGGGTGCTGTGCGGGGTAGGCAGTGTTTAAGGGGGATATGGCTTCGAAATATGAAAAAGACAACTTTCAAGCCCGTTTTATTTAAATTTTCTGCTCATATTTCCTTTTTACTACCTACCCCGCCCAGCACCCCTATTCACTCCTGGTCCCGTAACTTCCTTGAAGGGTGTGAACAAGAAGTTTTTCTTGGGGTTTGTGGATCCAGAGGGGGTGGCTCTAGGCAGGTTTCTGAAAACAGTTTTTTAAAAAGCGTTCGGGAGCTCAACTGCAAATTTACCGAAAATTCGCTACCAAAACGCACTTACTGCGTCCAGATTTTTTTTCTTATAAACGCATATTTCGATAAAAAATGCAAAAATGCATTAACAAATTTGTTCTACGAAAATTAGCTAAAAAAATTATGGACCGTTAAACCATAAACTTCACTAAACCTACAATTAAATATCCCAAAAAGCATCAACTTAACTAAACTGACAGCCAAAGCATCAGAGAAAGGGTCTATTTGAAATGAATATTCTGTAAATATTTTAATAAAATGAAGCGCAGTGACGGTTAAATCTGAAACTTAAGGGTTTGCAGAACACTCTTCTTGCAACATTTTCTTTTCACAATCGGTATTTGTTTCACATTCTTTGCCTAAACTGCCAATTTTGACGTTTAAAATTGCGAGTTTGACGTTTTGAGGAAAACTCCAAAATTTGTTTATTTAACTGCCCATAACTTCTTTATCTTTAAAGCTTGGGACCAAAATTTTGGTACAGACTTCACTCTTTATAATCCAAAAACGCGTACCAAATTTGGTTGCCCTTACTTTGTTATTTACGGAGATATGAATTTTTTTAGAAAGAAACCACAAAATTTTCCGGGAAAACCTGGTCAGATTTTCCTGGCTAACGAACTTATCCAAGCCACTTGCAAAAGGAAGGTACTCACCAAATTTGATCAAGATCTGTCCATTCTTTTTTGAGTTACTGGTCGTGTATATATATATATATATATATATATATATATATATATATATATATATATATATATATATATATATATATATATATATATGTATATATAAACAGATCTCCTCAGTAGCGAAAAAAAAAATTCGCTAAAATCGAACTACCATTTTTGTGTAGTCTTAGAAATAAGCCTGCTGTGTGCTCACAAGATTTAAATATAACGATACGGTACAGTCTTTATATATATATATATATATATATATATATATATATATATATATATATATATATATATATATATATATATATAAGCATATAAATATTGAAACTGACCCTAGATATGCGTTATAGGGCGCCTAGTTCGCGCTCATTTGAGTAAATTTTTTGAAAAAATTCTAAAGTCCTGTTTTTCTCATTAGTGATTTTTTTCTACGAAAATTCACTAATTGGGCAATCATTCAGAAAGTGCATCTGGCCTTATATAAATGCGATAAAATTTAGTGTTCAACCTGTAGTAATGGTAAATGCTCGTTTGAATCAAATTACATCACTTGCTTTGGGCTCATCTCATAAAGTTTATCCTTGTCAATTTTTGCCTACATTATTGCTCGTTGACTAATATACCTACTATTATACATCATACGTCATAGTTCTAAAGATTCTCTTCAGAAGATAATTAAAGTTATAATGTAACTTATTGGTTATCTAAAATATGTGAGGTTATTTTGAAATGCACCATGTGTTTGATGTTTACTTTAGAAGCATCTATTGAGACCCTAGTTATTTCCGTTTCAACACAAATATCTCTACTAAAATTATTGACTTCAGGCTGTATTTAGATTTTAGATCTTATCTGGAAATCCCACCGTCATGTCATATGGCACTGCTGCTCTATTTGTAGATAAAAGCTGCTTTCAATGTGGATGGCGCTTTAATCTTGCTTTGCTTAACTTTTAGAGTTCAGTGTCCTAACTCACAGAGAGCATCCTTACTAAATACAGTTTTGTGCAGGGTTTCGCAAATATTATTTCGCGAGGCAAATTAAACCTTTTTGACGTATGTATAATCTTGTTACAGAAACATTACACGAAATCAGCTCATTAGTTGTTTGTGGTTGTGTTGGTTTTCTATTTCCTATCTATCCAGGGCCTGGCAAAGTCTATTAAATAATGTTAGTACCTTTAGTCATGTTCGTAAATGTTTTAAAGTGACTTAGTGGATACTGCTTGCTATACAGATTGGCTAATTGGAAAAGAAATATATCGAAAAAAATACTTATAAACGTTAGGACATGTTTTTCTTCGAAGGGCGTCATTCTTTGCTGATACATTTTATTTCTCAACTTTCTTTATTTTGCTTACCATTGTGTTATGTTGTGTTTGTTTAACATTGGCCTATTTCCGTCACTATGGCCAACCTGTAACAGAAGGAAGCAATTTCATTTTACCAACTAGGAAATTTGGTCACACCTTTGTTTTGTATGAAGGCTAGAGAAATTTTACATGCCCAGCATTGCACAGTGAACAGGACCAATAGATTAACAGCTTCCTTTAGAGACGAAAACTGTAGATACTCAACATGCACATAGACAATGGTATTTCCTTAGTAGTTATTACTTTCTACGTACTAGATTAATTTATTATTAATAATTTTCGAAAAAAGTGGCAAGATAATATGCGATACAACTCCATGACACTCTCAGCATTGAGCCAACGTGTTACCCTCTGAACTAATGCAACCGCATCCTGTTAGCTTGTATTTAGTTGTATACTTGTTGCTAACAATCTTGTATAATGGGGATTTCAGTATGTTATGTGATTAAGTTTGTGGTTAGTTTTTACATAACTACTGTAATACGCTAAAGCTAATGTCTGAATTTGGTACCTTTTATTGATAATGTAGATAAATCTGTGTATATTTCTCGCGCTACCTGTTGAGTAGATATGTGGATTCTTAGTAGTTTGGAAGCTGTCTCTCATTCCTATGGGTAACCATCTTATTATTGATTTTTTGTTATTTGACCATTTTCGCAGATTGAAGTCCTCTTGTTTCGCTATTTTGATTAGCTGCTGCACTGCTCCTTCTTTGGAATCCGTATTGAAGAACCGTTGAATCCTCTCGGCAGCTGTACCTCGTGCTTAGAGAAAGAGAAGCACACTCGCATATATGTCTATATATATATATATATATATATATATATATATATATATATATATATATATATATATATATATATATATATATATATATATATATGCACCAACAGTCAAACAGATCTAAGACACATGTGAGAGCAGCACAACCTGTTAACAGAGCTTAACACTACTAATTCGCGAGTTAAGGTATGTGCAGAATAGAAATACAACTACAAAATACAATAAGATACAATTCTGGTTTATTCGAACACTGTACGATGCCTACAAAGATGAAACAACAAATCAATGGTCAAATACAAACACACACAATGAGGAAGTTGCATATAACTTACTTTTGATGAAAAACGTATTTAAAGTACAGCAAAATACTCTAAAACTAGATGTCTACAAGTAAACCCCCCTTAAAGTGAACCACTAATTAGTAATCAATTATTGAAATATTGAATATAATTTAAAAAGACAGGGTGTGCAAAAACGCGATCTGATTGGTGAAGAGGTTTGTGACGTCACGATCCGGTACACCTGCTTGTTTCCGTTTGTGTTTGCATCGAATTCTGAGCAGTTTTATCATAATTTCAAGTAGTTTTGGTGTTAAGTGTATAATATAGGTTCAAAGGTAAAAGGTAGTAACTTGTGTGATCTATTTTAGTGCGTGATGGCTTCAGCAGACTCAGAATCACAATACGAGAATGCGAAAGACATAACAGTTCCTGGACATAAATATTATAAGTGCTGTATAGTACCCAAATGTACTTCCACAACAATGACTACCCCCAACAAATTATTCTTTAATGTACCTAATGATGAGAAAATCAGGAAGAAATAGTGTATATTTTTCTTGTATATTATTTAAATGGAGAACATTTTGAAGTTATGCTTTTATTTACATTATATTTTATAAGAAATTACTACATAAAATCCAACAAAGATATTTACAGGATAAAATAAGGTTCATATCAGACACATACCTCCCAGCTTTCACTCCTTTTAGCTCAGCACCCATGAAATTCGGGTTGTTTTCTAAAAACGCAAACATTGCTAGTACATCAATTTTTGGTAAATTATCAGATTGTCCTTGGACAAATCCAATTTCTGTAGCCATACTATAAGATGTACAGTTTTTAAAATAATTAATACGAGTCTATAGATATTAACAATAATAAAAGTTGATAACAATAACTATCCGGCACACGTAAGTCGCATAAACACTAATGGTGAGATGAGGATCTCTGTGTGAGTAAGCGAGACTCGTTTGGCCGATATCGGATCGTGACGTCACAGTGGGCCGTCTTTGTTTACGGCTGCGTTTTGGCGCGGAGACAATTATTTTGATTTTCTATATTTTTTTACAGGAAAACTATTGGTTAAAAATTTAAGTTTTATATGGCAATTGATTTTATACAATGTGGGGAATTGAATAAGAGGAGAAAAAAAAGTGCAAATTCCTCATTAGGCATTGGCATAAAACAGTAAATTAACTAAGCTTAATCATCAATTATGTTCTCTAAAACACCATATGTTATGATAAAATCATATGGTCATTAGTTTCAAATCCATATTGCGCTCTGTATGTAGTATACATCCTTAATAATTTACTGAACAGTGGCATATACTAGACTTACACGTATAGTTGACATATATTAACAAAATAACAGCAATAAAATTAATTAGCCCTCTCAGAAAATGATAAGCTCTGTATAATATAACAAGAAATCCACGAGATTAGTTCTCTCATTAATTAAATACTTCTAGATGACAGAGCAACTATATAAATACCTATGTATTAATTTAACTATCTGATATCAAACAGATCTGGTTGTATTAACGACCAGTCATAAAGATATATTAAATCAAATTAAATTATTGAAACTCGTGAACTCTGAGCTTATCAATGCCTTTCTTATCTGCTCAAAAAACATCAACTACCACTTATCTGAATCAAAATCCTCTGTAAAAATTCCTGGGCCTACTAGCTGACAAAAGACAACCAATATACTGCTCCAGAACTTCAACTCTCGGGGGACACCTATACCTCTTCCAAAATGCTGCTACAACTATATGAAAATTTGCTACTACGTCTTCTTTCCACGACGATTAGGAACGCTACTACGAATGCTTCGATATGTTTCCCATATCCACTTCTTCCCATACAAAATTAATTAAAAACTAAACTTACTGTCAAATTCTTCTTTAATGCTTTGTGGACTGGACCATTAAAAACCAGATGACAGTGTAATACTCCTACTTGACTTGGACCTGACTAAAAAGATTGCCTACAGGATAAACCATATATAACCAATGCCAGTTTTACCTACTCTAAATATTCAACCTGTTACACGAAACCTACAAAACACACAAAAAACAAGAATGTGGACGACTATAAAAAAAACTCATGGCTTTATATTACCTATCTTCCATAGGGGGCTGACGCGGTGTATTGAGAAGCTAGTTCTGTAGCGATCAACAAATATTCTATTCCTGGTAACGGCTTACAAATGGCATCTATTCCAGAAATAACGTATGCTTGCATTCCTATCTACTTCTACCTTGTCTGTATACCTTCTTCACACTTCAATTACAGCTTTCACAAGAACACGCAAAACTTACTTAGATGCCAAATAATCGCAGAAATGCAGCAGGATAGAATTTACACACAGTTCTATATTTCTGACATCAAATTTTTAAATTAAACTCGCGGGTACCTTTTGACCATCTTCTAGAACTCTCTACAGTTTACACGTTTTTTTTTAAAATATTGCTCGCATTTCCTGTCAATGTCGACATTTTGACACAAGTTCAACATTCCACAAGGGCATTTTTCTCTCTGTTACACCTGTTAAACTCTCTGGTGTGAAAAGATACGCGGGTGAAATGCCTATATCGCATTGACCACGCTCTCTCTCTCTCTCTCTCTCTCTCTCTCTCTCTCTCTCTCTCTCTCTCTCTCTTAGAATACAGCAATGTGCCTACTCTGATGCCGTACCCCTTAATCTCTTTGACCACTCTAGTCTTCATGTATATGCAACCCATTTTACGTGATACGCATATCTCGTCTGTAAGTGTCTTAATATGCAACCAATGGAATAATACACCTGACTAGACCTCTTCTAATAAATTCTAGAAACCTTACAGATCTTAGTTACGTCCCCCAAACAGGAAATAAACAAATTGACAAAATATACGAAGTCAAACAACCTACGGCATAAGACACGCTTGGCCTACTTACCTAAATCAAGTAAGGTTGCGCCCATAAAACGTTTCATCCACAGGTGGTCAGAAAGCATACGACATGTGGAAGTTGTAAAAATGAATATAATTATTGTGACGTGCTAAATAAAGATGTTATTACGCTAAATTTGTCTACGGCGTTTTTTACACGTAACCATCAGCATTGCGCCTCTATTTAAATACAAAATGGAATGTTTTCCCAATTACATGTTTATATTCATTATTAAGCAACAAAAGCTCAACTGTCCACCAGGGGCGTGCGGTGACATTTTAAATAAGGGAAGCAATTCCCAGAAACTTACCTATTTATAGTGTAACTTAATTCTTCTGTCGTTTTTGGAAAATTCGTTAACAATGTCGTCATGTAACTGTGTATTCTGGGACATTTCCTGGACGAGTTTATTTTCAACTGACAAAATTGAAATTTGGGAAAGTCTTTCCTGTCCTGTTGAATTTCTAACAAAACTCTTGATACGTTTCAATGTAGAAAAATTTCGTTCTACAGATGCACTAGTAGCAGGACTTGTTAATACTAATTCACATAATTTGAACACTTCAGAATATGCATTTTCCAATTTTGATTGTTTTTAGAAAGTTAAAAGTTCAATCGCGTTAGTTTTTGTGTCAATAACATCGGGTTCATAAATGACTGTAAGTTCTGATCGTAATAAGGCTTTTTTAAAATAATGTCCATAATGGTGAAATAATGATTTGAATTAATCTTCTGGGAAAGGTATCCCTTTAAATCCTCCAAAATTACACAATTCAAGAAATTTCAGGTCACTGAGATGATCAAATCTGCAGTTAATGTGCTGCTGAATTTGATTTATAATTTCGTAGAAAAGGCGGCGGTAAGAAGTTTGAAGGTCTGCCACATTATCAGTGCGCAGACGCTTTCTTCGTGGCTCCACTTCTCCTAATTCAATTCTTTTTTCCTAGAACTTATCAAATTCATTCCTTTTTTGAATTATAATGGATTTAAATTCACAAATTTTTTTCAGGCAAAAACCAATGTCATTTATTTGATATTGCAATATGTTAAATACATTATCTGAAAACGGAAATATTTCCGAAAATATATTAAGTAAAAAATTAAAATTAAAGTCTCCTTTCAAACCATCCAAAAATCCTTTAGAACTATTTATTGTTTCTGCGTCCCAATTTTTGCTATTTTCCATTATGTTTTCAAAAAGTTCAATTAACGATTCACGGTGTTCAAATATAGTTAACACAACCCTGTCGTAGTTCCATCGGGTTGCAACTACTTTGGGTAAACGTTTTTTAACCATTGGGTCTAAGGCTTGTGTTCGCTTCGTAGATATGGAAAAAAAGCAGCCATTTAACACTTTACATTCTTTAATATGATTTATAGATTGGGATAAAATTTAATTTAATTTATGAGCACAACAGTGTACAAATAGAGCAATGGAGAACGTTTCCCGCACTTTAGCTTGAAGACCTCCTAAACGTCCGACCATAACAGCAGCCCCATCATATCTTTGGGCAATTAATTTATTATCAGCCTCCTCAATATATTTCATAATATTAAGCACAATTTTATATAGAGCGTTTGCGGTACGATCTTCTGTCACATTTTTAAAAATCTTTCTTGTACACTCCCATTCATTTTTACGTAGCGTATTACTACAGATAGTTGACTTAAATTAGTTACATCGATTGTTTCATCTAGAACAATAGCAATGAAACGAATCTGTTTAATTTAAGAATTATTCATGTTCAAAATAATAGTGGGAGCAGCCGAAATTAAGTCATTCTGAATGCGATTTTATGTTCCGCGAAAAACGTTAGACTGTTCCAAGTGATTTTTTAAAGAAATGTCGTATTTGGCTATTAAAGAAACTAGGTCTTGAAAGTTTCCTCTATTTGCAGATGTAGTTGTTTCGTCATGACCCCTAAAGCCCAATTCATGCTGCGACCAAGAAAACAGACAGCATCAATAAGTCTTTTTAATATGTGCGATGAATTTCTATCTGCTTGTCAACGGCGTATTCAATTCGCGTTTTTCCAAAGACACTTAATCTTAAAATGGTCTGTAATTGCGCTTTAGACATAACATGTTTTTGTACTAGTTTATGTAGATTATTCAAGTCGGAAAACCCACTTTTATTCCACACCCCTTTTCAGTCACAAATAGACTACAAGACCAACAAAACAGTTTATTCCTGTTTTCACAACCCGTTAACCATTCAAATTGTTTATGAGTTTTTTCCGCGTTGAAATGTCGAATAGGTACATGTTTTAATTATTGTATTCAAGTTTTTTATAGTAGGTTTCGTCCTACCTATATTAATAATAGCAAGTTTTTCAGCAAACAGTAAAGCTGAAAATCCGTTAGTTATCGAAAAACATACAATACAATCACACTTATTATTACCATTTGTTTGTAAAGTTTGTAAATCTCGACCCCCACCGTCACCACTGTTAAAAGCTGATCTACTTGCAGCCATATTAATAATCATAAAATGCCAATGTATTTAACATACTCGACTGCTTATACCTACGAAATAATCAGCCACATTCGCTTTGAACGCGCACCCAGTCTCCGTAGTACAACACGTTCTAAAAACACGCGTACATCGCGCCCAGCCGAGGTTTCTTTTATAAATTTGCCTGCTGACTACGGGTATTTAACTGAAGGCATTGCATGCATCCACTCGTAGTATCAGATCAGGTTCATGCTGTCCGCATGCGGTCGCATTCACTGAGAAGAACGACGTTCTTGCTAGGAGCGTATATACAAATACAGTATGATGCATAATAAATAATTATGTGTGTGAGCTTGCGAAATAAAAATTTCTATAATTAAGTTAGTTTCAGAATTTGAAATTTAATATTTAAAATACAAAAGGGATTTTAAATAATGCGGTTTAGGTATGTAGTCGTTATTTTAAGGGAAGCAATGCTTCCCTTGCTTCCATGGACCGCACGCCACTAACTGTCCACCCTTTTCCAATTTTCTACTAGGCAAGCTAATAAAATAGTGTACACGCTATGAATTTTAGGTTATAACAAAATCGTTTGCTCTTGAAGCTCAGCGGTCGTTCAAAGAAGCAAGGGGTTTGGAAAAATTTCTAAGATAGTGCTCCCTAACATCAATGACAGTCGGGAGTAGCGAAAATAGATTTACGTTCCAAATACAAGATACAATGCAATACAGATTTTTATGTGTAACTTTAATATCATTACCAACCTGTAAATGCCCTAAGCACAGTATGAACACTGGGATTCGATGTAAAGGTAGGAGTTATATATATATATATATATATATATATATATATATATATATATATATATATATATATATATGTATGTATCTATGTATATGTATATACATATACATATACATAGTCTAAACATAATTTATGTGTTAGCGATGTACCTATTTATTAACAAATAGCATTATTCCGTATTATACTTTTTTAATTCAAATGACGCCTAATTCCGTATTTATTTATACAGCAGGTGATTTAAGCAAATGACGTCGTTTAGATGTCCGACCTCTAGCAGCAATCCTGTAATAAATTGACGGCTGTCAGTTGTGACAGAGTGGAAGCTATAGGTGCGACATCATTTATTCTTATTGTGAGTGGCATGTGTAAATTGTGTACCGTCGATAACGAGAACCAAGGTGTGCGTGGGGGTTGAGGAAAACAACCCCCGTCTAGTATGGAAATACTCCAAGCACAAAGAAGCGCCGCGTATAATATGTACCTTTATACAAATAAACAGAGATATCACGCATTTCCTCCATTAGACGTTTACAGAATATGCATTTAAAATCTATAACTTTCTGTATTTTTGTTATTACGGAATTATATAGAAACAAAGTGGACAAGATTGCAATTATATCAGTTTCTATTTTTTAGATAGGGCCGAATTTTAGCTCCTAGACCTCATATAAATGATACCACATTAATGACATTCTCCCACCAAGATGCTCTAAGCAACCACTACCGGGAATCAAACCTGTACACTTTGTGTAGTAGTCAAACACTCATTCCACTACAACACGGTGGTGTGTGAATATAAATATACAGGGTCAGTTTTAATATTTCTGTTGATCAGTTGAATTTACAAAAACCGTAATTACATACAAAAAACATTTTTGAGACTTGAACATCTCAAAGCGTCCGTAGCTCGAGTAAGAAGACGATACGTTTGTTCGTTTTATTATAAACACCATTCCCACCTGTCAAAAAGTAAGAGTAAAAATCCAGATCACTTTTATTCGTATTAAAGAGCACATCAGGGTGCCATACAGGCTTGTAGGTATTAAGTAAAACATAACGCTGTAGAGACGTCTGCCGTACGTAAGTGGAACTAGGTCCTCACCACAGATATAATTAACATACAGTGCTAACCATGATGATGTGTAGAGCACGTCAGCGATTGCTAATAGACTTTTTTTCGCTGCAATTTCTTTATGGATTTCATCCGGGCTTCAGGCCTAGAAGAGATTTTATCTCAGAGCTATGTTTTCTGCTGACAATTCCAATGAAGTTAGCGAATTCTTCAATTTACTCTTCTACATACTAAGTGACGTCCCATTTTCCATAGGCAAGCGATGTCAGCTTTCAGTTTCAGTCTGTCTTTAGAGTTTTTTAGCTATTATCTAAAGTGAGTTGTCATCCCTGCCCGGCGCCCAAAGAAATTTTACCCATGTTTCGTTTAGATATTCGCTGAAGGTTCTCTCCACGTGTCAAGCTCATAGCGAGGTCTGTTAACCTAAACTGTAGGTAGACGTCGCCGAATGTTGTTAAGCTTACATTCGAAATGTGAAGTGAGTTACTTCTAGCTGTATGCCGGTGACGAAAAATCTGATTGATTTCATTAAGTTCTCGTTTGCACGACGACTAGAAGATCTTTAACTGGACCGGAAGTAAGTTAGAGCTTTTCTATTCTCAGGAAGATTAATAAATCCATTCCAATTATGTGGCAAAGGGAACATTTATAACTGGAATGTCACGTCGTACAAAGGAGGGTGCTCTTGTTTTTGCGTTTGATCCTAGTTGCTGATTTAATACAATTATTTTGTAGCTATCAAGGACAACATCAATTCTTGTGGTGTACTCAGAGAAATTTTGCAATATTAACTTCACAAATGAGTCTGTTAGATCACCAAAAGTTTTTTCTTTACTTGGTTTTCCGAGTGTTTGTACTACGCCTATAGAATCAATGATGCAGCTTGTACGCATACCAGGTTCTTCTACAGGAAGTATATCTACATCATTGTCTCCTATCAAAATTGTACCTAGCATGACTTTATTTGTTGGAAGACGAAGACATCCGTCATATCTTGCTAGTGACATGCAACTCATATTGAAGTAACTGTTTCAAATCAATATTTGGGCCACTATTGGCAGCAACAAGTATTCGTAATAGTAAAGCATCAGACACATTACTGCGTTTTATTTCTTTTGCAGCAACAACTTTACCTAAATTTTTGAATGTTTTTAAGTTGTCTTGATATTGTGCCGAATACTGTTTCATTGAAATCAGGCTGCATTCGATCATTAATAAAAGCTTGAGTAGCAACCTTTCCCTTTCAAACGCTGTGAGTAAATTTTTCTAGATGTCTTCTGAAGCAACTTCCTTGGTTGAACTGTTTAGTAAGTAAGGAGTATTAGAAAATACACCACAGAATTAAAATCGATTCTCAAGAGCCATCACATCACGTTTATCACGAGTAATCCGTTGCTTCTCTCTCTCAATGTGGGGTTGCTCATCCAAGTCTTCGAGATCTGCCAAACTTTCCATCCTTTTTGTGTCTTCAGAAAGTTTACTGCGGCGATTGTATGTCAAACATCATTCATCACGTGACGACTCAATTTTTGTTATTTGGATTAGTCCTCCAGATGTTTTGCTTTTTTATTTATTTACATTTTTCCTTCTATCTAAGCTTTATAAGAAACAAACGCAATGTTAATGTAAAAGAATACAGCAAATCAACTGGTGTCATCCCTTTTGCTATATGACGCCAAAGTGTGACAAAGCGATAGTCAACTTTTTCCTGACGCCTTGTTTGTTTCTCTAGGGCTTGGAGCCCCTTTTTAAGAATAAAACGATGGATTATCTAAAGAAAAGTAACTGCTTTAAATGAATGGTTACTTTTTCCATATACATCAAATTTTCTTGCGAAAATAATACGTTGATGCATGACAAACTGCCAGATTAGCTAAACTTTTGAGTTTATTGTGGCTAGAATAAATTGTGGGATTGTTAAGTTAAGAACCTTTTTAGCGTCCATAAGAAAAGAGCCCGAAAATGCCGAAACATTAAAATGAAATTTTAATTTTGGACTGTAGATTTCAAGATTGTTGAGTGAGTCGTATAAGCCTTTGGCCTCAGCGCTGCGACCATAATGAGTTTTTTTGGCATGACCATTTTCTTATAGTTGCCCAAAATGTTCAGACTTTTCATATATTTACTATCTTTTTGGGGGCTATTTTACCTATTTCCTATATCAGAGTCACCCCTCCAAGTTATTTGAGCCTTTGGCAGAACTGAACCATGTAATCACATATTAAGTGTTCTGTTGTTTCTGTTGCCTCAGTGCAGTATCGGCAGTTTTCACTGCCCGCCTTGCATATCTTCAGAAGGTAATACCTTACTGGCGAGTGTCCTGTGAAACGTCCCTTGATTATTTTCAAGGCGTTCCTGTTTAATTTAAGAAGCAGTTCAGACTTCTTTGTAGGTATGGTGATGAACCGTTTTGCCTGCCTTAAGCCTAGCGTTTTCCTCGAGTATAACAGCATTTGGTTCTTCTCCCAATATCAAGTTCATTCCATACATGGCTTTTTGTTAGTCCACAGTATGTATCTGGACCATTCTGTTGTAGCTGCCCTTTTTGTAAGGCTATCTGCTTCCTCGTTTCTTTCAATGCCTTGATGTCCTGGTACCCACATCAAAGTTACTTTGTTGTCCATAGCCAGTTGATTTAATGAGTTTTTGCAGTCCCAGGTCAGTTTAGACTAGGTTTTAAAAAACCTCAGGGTCTTTAGTACTACCTGACAGTCTGAGAGGATGTAGATATCGCTATTTCTGAGTCTTCTTTGTATGCACTCCTGTGCAGACATATTTATAACAAGCATTTCTGTTTGGAAGATGGTGGAAGTTTTTCCCAGGGACTTAGCTGGTCTAAAGTTGTGCCCTCTTATTCCAGTCCTGCTCCCTCCATTTGTTTAGAGCCGTCTGTATACTATACAGATGAGTTTCTGGCAGCCTTTTACTGTCTCTCTCCCATGCTTGGCGGTCATTTATGACGTGTTCGTAAATGCCCGCGATGAGACAGAGGCAGTAATTTAAATTTTAAGTTTTGTACCCAAATAAAGCTGAGGGCTACGACCTATTATAGTACGTAGGCTTACTCCATGGCTACATTACCTGTCACATAAAGCTAATTGACAGTTTTTTCTGTCAAATATCAAACTAATGTATTTAATAATCTTAGCAATTATGACAACTTTTGAAATGGAAATATAATTCGTATGCTCCTCTGTTTATACTTAGTTTTTGATCAAAACAATTTTACTCATTGAGCTAAATATAGTTTTTTTTAATCATTTTTTCTTGTAATTCAATCTTCAAACAATGGTTACAAGAAAGTCAAAAGGAAAATTAAACAATTTCTTTGCAATATAAATTGAGTCGGCAAGTCTAAAACAACCACAAAATAAAAAGCCAATATTTGTTTTGTTACACATAAACATATTTTTTCCATTTCTTTTGCGTCGGTCAATATCCGCAACTATGGCCAGTCACCGACGCCATGGTTCAGTTTCACCTCACCATCCTGGAAATTTTGCCGAACCCCTGCACTTCTGTAGGGAGGTTAGGGATATTTAACGTGCCTAAAATCGCAAGGTATACGGCACCGACGGAATTACGCCCCCTCTTAAGGGCGGCACGTGCAGACATTGAGCTTACCTCGGTTAATGTTAATTTTGCAGTATGTACTGAAACAGTGTCAAGGGAACCCTGGAAATCGAACCCACCATCCTTAGGTCCAGTGTCACACGTTCTCGCCACTGAACCACCGATATTCTACACATAGACATCGAAGTTTTTAACAAATATTACTGATTCGATTTATAAAGAACACATTTTGCGTGAAATATATTTAACAGTGTGTTAAGGTTCTGTCTCACTGTCGCTCTCGTTCATTTGACTAAGATACTGTAGAAAATATTTGAAATCGGCCTTTTTTGCGATGTTTTGGCGGCAGCTTGTAATATCATCGAAGAAATTTAATAATTTTAATGTGAAGATTCTGAAAAGGATTAGATTTATGAAAAGCAAATATTGCAAAAAACTTGGTGTAGCAGTTTCTAAATATATCTTTCAGTAGTTACTTGCTTTTATTGAGCAAATGAGTTTTTGTAGCTATGGTATTAACTATTAAACTAGCAATTTTTCGGTGGAAACACATTTTTATGAAAATGCGCTACAGTTGCATACTTGCTGCATCCAGACCTTTTTAGGTATAAATTTACTTTTCACTTCCTACTCCCTATCAAGAGAAGCTATACTAGAGAACCAATATTGATCATATAAGTGAAGTGAACTTTCAAAATACGAACTTTATACCTTTATAACATGTTTCAGTCAACCTGAAAACTCACAGTTCATACACCAGGCTAAGCTTTCTTTATTTTTAACACACTACAAACTTTAAGGGTAATGTCAACTGAAGCCGGAAGGAACCGAGAGGAAACAAACGGGGTTTGGAAACATAGTTATTACATTAAATGTGACCTGTGAGAAAGCAGATATTGATCTATCGTTTGCTGGCTTTGGATTGAAAAGGACCGACGAGTTAGTTTCTTTTTTCGTCTATAAATCTGGAACATATTGTTTGTAGACACGCTATTCGCAGCTTTGGATTTCCCAGTATAAGCAGATATTTAATGCTGGAAAGTGATAGAGATAGGAATCAAAAACTACACACAAATGAGGAACTTATGTAGATATCTAGATGCTTGGTTTTAAATTGAAAATTAGAATATTTATAGTAAAAATACTTTTGGTTTCATTAGACTATTGGCGTAGAAAAAGAGTTTTCTAAATATTCTGCTGATGACTGTCTATGTTATTAAACACTTGCCAGTGAAATGCCCGGTTTTACAATAGTACAGGCAATAGAGGAGCCCGTTACTCTTGTCCATAATGCACTAAACTACAGGAGTTGTTTTTTTGATAGATAGGTTGAGAATGACGTACTGAATGTAAAAATATAAAATCGTTACAAATTAGAAGGGCGAAAGTGCCGCCATTTTGAGAAAAAGCGTTTCGGCCTATATCTCCGTAACCGTGCACTTTAGGGCAAAAATGGTAATGACCTTAATTGTAGATAATTGCATTTCTCACCTTTTTTGTTAATTTTTTGTTTTTTGGTATCATTTACCGTTTACAACGACTATTGGCATTAATTTATTGACTTTTTTACCTATATCTTAGTTAATAATTTTTTAAGAAATGTGTAAATGTAAATTTTAGTGGGCAATTTACCTATAATGATATAAACCGGCCTACCAAATTTGGTTGCTCTTACTTTGTTATTTCCGGAGATATGATTTTTTTCGAAAGAAAACACAAAATTTTCCGGGAAAACCTAGGCCCATTTTCCTGGCTAACGAACTTATCCAAGCCATTTGCAAAAGGAAGGTATTCACCAAATTTAGTAAAAATCGGCCCATTATTTTTTGAGTTATCGGAGTGATATATATATATATATATATATATATATATATATATATATATATATATATATATATATATATATATATATATACAGGGTCGCTGATAAGTCTGGAAACGGTCGATTATCCGGGAAAATATACAAGGTGTCGAAAAAAGTTTTATACAAAAGTTTTTGGGTTCTTCAATGTCTACTAGGCGGTGATAATTTCATTTATACAGGGTTGGTCATACAGGCGTGGCACACCAATATTAATTTTTTTTTAATGGAACACCCTATATATTATTCGATATTTCAATCCTTCTCTTAATTTTGAGCAACATTTATCAGAAGCATGATGTACATAAACTCAATCGTTTCCGGGTAAAAAAATAAATAAAAATAAACGCTATTGTTTTTAAAATCTATTGGATGAAGAACAAAAATAAATGAAAAGTAGAATATCTCTTGAAAACAATCTGTGAGTGTGAAAAGAACCGGTTGCGATGTTTTTAACATTTTTTGGAATCCTATTTTATAAGATGTTCAAAGTGTTCTCCATTGACCTCCTGACAATAATGAATTCGCTTAACAAAACATTGCACTGCATTTACAAGAGCGTTTTGAGGAATGTTATTAATTTCATGCACAATCCTTGCTTGCAACTCTTCAATATTCTGCGGTCTATTTTGGTAAATTAAATTTTTTACATGACCCCACAAAAAAAAAGTCAAGCGGCGTCAAGTCGGGAGACCTAGCTGGCCATTCAATAGTTCCCCTGCGCCCTATCCATCTGCCAGGAAAGGTTTGATTCAGATATTCCCGTACCTCAATTCCAAAATGAGGGGGTGCCCCATCCTGCTGAAACCATATTTCTTCCGCTGGTAGATTTGGGTCGTTATTGTTCGGAAATAATCGACTTACGTCTGGAACAATTGATTCTTGCAAAAGTGTCAAATATCGAGCACAGTTCAAATTACCGTGTATAAAATAAGGTCCACCAATAATAGCACACCAAACATTTACTTTTTGCGGTCTTTGGGTGTGAATTTGTTCCATCCAATGTGGGTTTTCGTCTGACCAGTACCTACAGTTGTGTCGGTTGACTTGTCCATTCAAACAAAATGTAGATTCGTCGGAAAACAAAATGTGGTTGGCAAAGTTAAAATTTTGGCGTAACTTCTCCATAATAAGTTCACAGAACTCGATTCTGCGATCAAAATCGTCTTCACTCAGTTCTTGCAATAAATGAATTTTATATCGACGGAACTTTTCCCGCTTCGTAATCTTTTGAATTGAATATCGACTCATATTGTGATTTAAAGCCAATTGCTGTGCCGAAGTTTTCGGATTTTCCACCACATCCAATATTACATTCAAAGAATTTTCTTCATTTGTAACGGTTACTGGCCTTCCAGTTCTAGGTTTATCCTTGATACCGCCAGTTTCGTGAAAACGATGCAAAGTTTTCGAAACTGTGGATTTGGAGATCGATTCCCGCTCAGGATGCAACTCATTGAACATAATCACCACTTGAGCAAAACTTCGTGTTCTATCACCGTACCCTATCATCATTAAAATTTCGATACGTTCGGTTTCACTTAAACTTGCCATTTTGCACAAAAACTGTTGACACTAAATTACTAATGTTTCAAAACTGTTGACACTGAATGAATGTTTGACATTCGTTGTCCTGGAAACATTTTAAAACAAAAGAATAATACTGCGTTTCTTATGGGCATCTTATCTTATCTTGGGATTCCAAACAATGTTAAAAACATCGCAACCGGTTCTTTTCACACTCACAGATTGTTTTCAAGAGATATTCTACTTTTCATTTATTTTTGTTCTTCATCCAATAGATTTTAAAAACAGTAGCGTTTATTTTTAGTGAATTTTCTTAAAAAAAATTCACTAATGAGGAGATCCCGACTTTTGAATTTTGAAAAAATTTCTTCAAATGACCGCGAACTAGGCCCCCTAGAACACATATCCGGGGTCCGTTTCAATTTTTATATGTTTATATATATATATATATATATATATATATATATATATATATATATATATATATATATATATATATATATATATATATATTTATATATTTATATATATATATATATATATATATTATATATATATATATATATATATATATATATATATATATATATATATATATATATATATATATATATATATATATATATATATATATATATGTATCACACCGATAACTCAAAAAATAATAGGCCGATTTTGACTAAATTTGGTGGAAGAATTCCTTTTGCAAATGGCTTGGATAAGTTCGTTAGCCAGGAAAATCTGCCCAGGTTTTCCCGGAAAATTTTGTGTTTTATTTCGAAAAAAATTTATATCTCCGGAATTAACAAAGTAAGGGCAACCAAATTTGGTACGCTAGTTAATATCCTTATAGGTAAGCCACCTACCAAAATTTAGCTATGTAGGTCAAAAGACAAAAAAGTTATAGGCATTTAAAGAAAAATAAATTGGGGTTTTCCTCAAAACGTCAAAGTTGCGATTTAAAACGTCAAAATCGGCAACATTTAGGCAAAGAACTTGAATCTAATACGGGATATGGAAATCAAATGTCTCAAGAAGGATCTTTTACAAACTCTAAAGTCTTAGTTTCAACCGTCATTGTCCTTCATTTTACTAAAATGTTCCCAGAAAATTCATTTCAAATAGACCCTTTCTCTGATGCTTGGCAGTAGCCTTAGCTTTAGAGTTTATCGTTTAATGGTATATAATTTTTGTCGAATTTTCGTAAAAAATCAATAAAGCTCAATATATCCGTTATTATACAAGATATGAAGAAAATTTGTATATATTAATTATAGGGTGTCTTGAGCTACATCTTAAAAAAATATTTCTACAATCACAGGATGGCCCATAAGTCGTTGGTGATACAAATTTTCTTTTTTTTTAATCAAACACGCCTTATGTTATTGAATTTTTGAATTTTTCAGCGATGCATGTTTGTAAGAAAAGAAATTCGGGACGCAGCAAGTGCGTTATGGTAGCGAATTTTCATTAAATGCTTCAAATTTGAATAGCTCAATTTGCTATTAACCTATAAGGTTGACCAAGAAACGAGTTTTTCCGGGAACACTTTAAGTTTACTTTTGGAAATTTTTGTACATTTTCACACAATAAAGTTATTTTTATGAAACATGGCACATTGTTTTTACTATATAGGTTATACTGGTAACCAAAATTGATGCCTGCTTTCTTAAAAAGGAAACACATATTTGCAATTAAAAACATTTTTATGAAAATTCACTACCATAACGCACTTGCTGCGTCCAGAGTTTTTATTTATTTTTTTACCCCCGGAAACGATTGAGTTTAGGTACATTATGCTTCTCATAAATGTTGCTCAAAATTAAGAGAAGGATTGAAATATCGAATAATATATAGGGTGTTCCATTAAAAAAAAATTAATATTGGTGTGCCACGCCTGTATGACCAACCCTGTATAAATAAAATTATCACCGCCTAGTAGACATTGAAGAACCCAAAAACTTTTGTATAAAACCTTTTTCGACACCTTGTATATTTTCCCGGATAATCGACCGTTTCCAGACTTATCAGCGACCCTGTATATATATATATATATATATATATATATATATATATATATATATATATATATATATATATATATATATATATATATATATATATATATATATATATATACATATAAAAATTGAAACTGACCCCGGATATGTGTTCTAGGGGGCATTTGAAAAGTTTTAAGTAATAGTTCTAGAAAATTTGTCGATTGAAAAGTTAAGTTATAAGCATTTTATTACAAAAGTTTTCTAGAAAAAATTAATTATTTACAAAGGGGATGTACCTACCAAATCATAAGTATGGCAGGTATTTTCCTTTTACTTGCCTGGATGGTTTTGTTTTAGTCAACCCAGTCGAACTAGTTTTTTCAAACAAAACATAACATAATTTAGTCCACGCTGCATTTACATAGGTGTTACTATGATTCAAAATTGAAGATTCTGGCTTAATAGGAAATTCAGTTATCGAATTTCAAATATTTTTACTAAAATTCTCTCCCATAATGTATTTTCTGCACCCCAACCCTTTTCAACACTTATTTACTGTTGCTGTATCCACACTTTTTGAAAATGATAAAATATTGTAGCTCTCTATGTAAGACTGGCAAACAAGGCAACCTAGATTTCATTTTTGAAAAAATATTTAAAATAAATGAAATGGGATAACAATTTAAACATAAATTGAAAATCTTGCTTCGCTGCTTTGTTGCAGGGGTTTCCCTTCCCCTTCTGCATGCCTACAACCACTCTCAATGGATAAACAAGAACAATGCGAACAAGAACAGTTTTTTGGGAACAACCCGCAAGAAAGTTATGGGACATCCGGGGAATATAGGGGTTGTGGGCGGGAGAAACAGAATTTTAAGGAGGTATAGCTGCAAAATGGGATAAAGGCAGCTTATGGAGGTCCAAGTAACCTGGTTTTTTCGCACTTTCCGCTCACATTTCTTTTTTATCCTCTTCCCCGCCCAACACCCCTTTTCACTCCTGGTCCCGTAACTTTTATGGGGGCTGCAAGAAATATGTCTTGTGGTTTGTGCACCCAGAAGGAGATCTAAGCATGTTTCTGATTTTTTTTTAAAAGCCCTCATGTGCTAATCTGCAAATTTACTGAAAATTTAATTTTTATTTACAAAAAGAATGTATCTGCCAAATTATAAACGTGCTATTAGTGAATTTTCGTAGAAAAAATTCACTAATAGGGAGATCCCGACTTGTGAATTTAAAAAAAAATTTGCAAATGAGCGCGTACTAGGACCCCTAGAACCCATATCCGGGGTCAGTTTCAATTTTTATATAAATATATATATATATATATATATATATATATATATATATATATATATATATATATATATATATATATATATATATATATATATATATATATATATATATATATATATATATATATATATATAATCACACCGATAACTCAAAAAATAATGGTCCCATTTTGATAAAATTTGGTACATACCTTCCTTTTGTAAATGGCTTGGACAAGTTCGTTAGTCAGGAAAACCGGACGAGGTTTTCCGGAAAAATTTTGAGTTGTCATTCGAAAAAATTTATATCTCCGGAATTAATAAAGTAAGGGCAACCATTTGGTACGCGGGTTCACGTCATCATAGGTAAGCCACCTACCAAAATATAGCTCTGTAGGTTAAAGGATAAAAAAGTTACAGGCATTAAAAAAAAGGGTTTTCCTCAAAACGTCAAAGTCGCGATTTCAAACGTCAAAATTGGTAATATTTAGACAATTAACCTGAAATTAATATCTGCTATGGAAAGAAAGTGTCTCAAGAAGAATGCTTTACAAAGCCTGAACTCTTAGTTTCAATCGTCATTGTCCTTCATTTTACTAAAATATTCCCAGAATATTAATTTGAAATACACCCTTTCTCTGATGCTTTGGCAGTTGTGTTGGCTATAAAGTTTATCGTTTAATGGTATATCATTTTTGTCGAATTTTCGTAAAAAATCTTTAAAGTTCAATATATCCGTTATTATGCAAGTTACGAAAAAAAATGGTATACATTAATTATAGGGTGTCTTAAGCTACATCTTAAAAAATATTTCCACAATTACAGGGTGGCCCATAAGTCGTTGGTGATTCAAATTTTTTTTTAATCGAACACGCCCTATGTTATTGCATTTTTGCATTTTTCATCGAAATATAATACATCTTTGTAAGAAAAGAAATTCGGGACACAGCAAGTGCGTTATGGTAGCGAATTTTTTAATCGAACACGCCCTATGTTTATTGCATTTTTCCATTTTCCATCGAAATATAATACATCTTTGTAAGAAAAGAAATTCGGGACGCAGCAAGTGCGTTATGGTAGCGAATTCTCATTAAATGCTTCCAATTTAAATAGCTCAATTTGCTATTAACCTCTAAGGTTGACCAGGAAACCAGTTTTTTCGGGAACAATTTAAGTTTACTTTTGGAAAATTTTGTAAATTTTCAAACAATAAAGTTATTTTGATGAAACATGGCATATTGTTTCTACTATATAGATTGAGGCCTGCTTTTTTTTAAAACATGTTAGCTATTAAAATCATTTTTATGAAAATTCACTACCATAACGCACTTGCTGCGTCCAGAAGTTTTTGTTTCCTTATTAGTCGCTTGGATAATTCGTTTTAGCCAGCTCAATCGAACCAGTTTCTGCAAACAAAATAACAAAAATGGTTTTCTAAAACAAATTTGTCGTTGCCTGTGTTGCTCATTGTGTTATTTTTTAAATTTAGTACCTACGCTGCTTTTATATATGTTTTAGTATGTATCAAAACTAAAGATTCTAGTTTAATGAAAAATTGAATTATCACCATTTGGAATACTTTTACGAAAAGTCGCTACCATAACGCACTTGCTGCACCTAAACTCTTTTCAACACTTTACTGTTGCCGTATTCATACTTTTTGAAAATGAAATATATAAATATAAACAATAAAAAATTTTGAAATTAAAGTTTTGATAATTTACGCTGAACATCTGTTTATAGGTATACTTTAACCTACTGCATAATATAATGTAGTTCCATTTACCTTAAATTTTCGATATACGAGATGAAGAGTAAAGAAAGTCATTTACTCACAATTTTCATTTGTAACCATTGTCCAATATTTATTTTTAATACTTAATATGTATATCCATATTTTAAATATCTTAGGTCGGTTAAAAGTCAGTTGTAAACGCTACATAACAAGCGCAAGCCACGTAGTGTAGAAATAATGTGCTTGTCAAGCTTGCAAGCAACTTGCTACTTTGAAAAATCAGCGGTGTCATCTAACATCAACCAGCTATCAAGCGGCTTGTAGTCGCATGCTAGCGTTTATGGACGCATTAGGAAAGAAATGAGCCAGGGCTATTATTGTTAGTTGATTGTACGCAGTCTCCATTTATAACATTTTGCGTCAACTAGAGCAGTCGAAATATTACCTGGTTCCGCACCGAGATGGCGTCCGTGTCTGTCGTACATTTCACAATGTTATACGGGTCTGACATATTGCAATGCTGATGATGTAACTTCCATTGTTTATATTTTTACCTATCATTTATTTAAATAGCATAGCAGTGCAGGTAACGTCATCTATCTTTGTCCAACATTATAGATATTGCATTACAGAATCTGAAGTGATGTCGAGGATTATTTTAATATTAATTTCGAATAACTGTATTTTACTCTGATCAAAAACGTGAAAATTGGGACACAACTGCGTCTGCCTGTGTTCTCTTAAGTTGTAAATTTTCTTTTCAATCACTTAAACAATTTGAGAGATATTACGTTTAAAATTTTTCTTTTAATTCTTTGTTAAGAAAAATTGGCCCCTAAGATATGATGCCATTAACAAAATAAGGGTAATTTCCAAATTTGGTCCAAATCAGTGAAGTATTTTTTGAGTTAAAGGTTGGACACACACACACACAGATATATATATATATATATATATATATATATATATATATATATATATATATATATATATATATATATATATATATATATACAGGCTGATTCATAAGTGGTGACCAAAAATGAAACCCCATGTTCTTTGAACAATTTTAGAGAGGGTATGTCCTATAAAAATGTTTCCTATACTGCTTCATTAAAAAGATGCAGGGTGTTGAAGTTGAATTTAAAAAAATAAAATTTCCCAATTTTTTAAAAAGTAGCACATATATTTTGCTGAAACTTCGCATGTGTAGGCTGCTATGTAACGCGCGTATTCTACCGTAACAATTGAATCGGCTAATCCAGCAGTCGTGCGCGTACCCACATGTCATTGGTTATCACTCAAGAAAAAAACGGGTAAGCCAATGATATATATTTTTTTATTTTTCATTTTTTGAATCTTACTTTCATTCGTGAACAAAATGACTCTCTTGATAATTTTCTGTACGACGCTTATTTTACGAGTAAGCAATGAATCAGGTAAGTGTTTTAGAGCACAGTTCATGATTTTTAACCAGTCGTTGTTTGGTAGAAAATCGCAATGATACACTTTTATCAGGCTTATAGTAATTGATTTATTACAATAAATGTTCAAAAATGCCTCCATTGGCCTGAATACACGCACGACATCTTTTTAATATGGAAAATTTAATATCTTGAGGATTCATTGTTGCTTGAATATGACGAAAAGCATTATTTATCAGTTGTTGTAGCTGCTCTGGTGTATTTATTTGTTCACTGTAGACCAGTTGCTTAAAATCACCCCAAAGATAGAAGTCAAGTGGGTTTAAGTCCGGTGATCTTGCAGGCCAATGTATTGGTCCAGTTCTGCCAATCCATCTTTCATTATAATGTTCATGTAGCCATGTAACAACGTTTCGACTATGATGCGCTGGTGCACCGTCTTGCTGGTACCACATTATAGCTCTTGTTGCTAGTGGAATGTCATCTAGAATGTTTTCTACACGCTAAGTACGAAGATCCATTTAAACGTTGTGGCAGGACTTCCATGAACAGAGAGCCGTTAAAAATACCACACCATAAATTAATGGAAAATCTATGTTGAAATGTGCGAGTCCTTGTTGCATGTGGATTTTCCAATGACCAGACATGCTCATTATGTGAATTATAAATACCATTTCTTGTAAATGTTGATTCGTCAGACCAGAAGATTAGATTAGGGAATAAGATATTTTGATTGTTCATTTCCAACATCCATTCACAAAAGTCTCGTCGATGCACATTATCTCCAAGTAGAAGGCAATGAACATTCTGTCGATGATATGGATGTAAGGCTTCTCGATGTAAAGTTCTCCAAACAAAGCTTTGACAATATTGTAACTGCGTGGCAATCCTTCGAGTACTTGTAGAAGGTTGATTCATCACTGCATCCATCACTCTCTTCGTCTTCAAGTTAATGTTGTCATCTACCATTAGCTCTAGCGTCAGGACGTTGTCCAATACCGCACTGCCAAAGTCTTGAAAACGATCGAGAAAAAACCCTTGGTGTAGGTTGACGGCGAGTGGGAAACCTACGTTGATATTCCCGACAAGCAGCTAGAGCATTTCCATCAGCATATCTGTAAATAAAAATTATATCTGCATACTCTTCTGAGGTGTACTCCATTATAAGAAGTAAAAGAGTAGAAAATTTTGCAATTTTATAAAGTTTACCACATACACCTATTCAAAATAATAACTTGTTAACCTAAACGTCAAGTGACACTTAATGACAACTTTGGCAAACCAGACTTCTACTTACTAAAATACAACAAAGATAATCGTCGTACAAAAAATTATCAAGACATTAAATTTTCCATATTAAAAAGATGTCGTGCCTGTATTCAGGCCAATCGGGGCATAAAAGTGTATCATTGCGATTTTCTACCAAACAACGACTGGTTAAAAATCATGAACTGTGCTCTAAAACACTTACCTGATTCATTGCTTACTCGTAAAATAAGCGTCGTACAGAAAATTATCAAGAGATTCATTTTGTTCACGAATGAAAGTAAGATTCAAAAAATAAAAGATAAAAAAAATATCAAAAAATAAAAGATAAAAAAAATATCATTGGCCTACCCGTTTTTTTCTTGAGGGATAACCAATGACATGTGGGTACGCGCGCCACTGCTGGATTAGCCGATTCAATTGTTACGGTAGAATACGCGCCTTACATAGCAGCCTATACACATGCGGAGTTTCAGCAAAATATATGTGCTACTTTTTTAAAAACTGGGAAATTTTATTTTTTAAAATTCAACTTCAACACCCTGTATCTTTTTAATGAAGCATTATAGGAAAAATTTTCATAGGACATACCCTCTCTAAAATTGTTCAACGAACATGGGGTTTCATTTTTGGTCACCACTTATGAATCACCCTGTATATATATATATATATATATATATATATATATATATATATATATATATATATATATATATATATATATATATATATATATATATATATATACGTATATGTATAAAAACATCAACATTTTAATTCACCATGGAAATGGGTTCCAGAGGCCCTAATTCGCGCTCATTTGAAGAAATTCTCCGAAGGCCTCACCATCGACACCTCTCTATTAGTGAATTTTGTTAATGAAAGTTTACTAAAATAACTAAAACAAAGGTAAAATGGAAACATGATTTTAATTTTCAACACCTGTTTTTGTGTGATTTTTTTCTATTGCAACACCATTTTTTTGACATACCATTGTCTCAATGGCAATATTAAAGTTGTAATACTTTACATAAAAAACTTTTTAATTAGGAGTCTATTAACTAGTAAAAAACACATACATGTATACTACTGGATCGCAGTTCCACACCCATCTTTGGAATTTTGCAACATGTGTTTTTCAGATAAATAAGCATAAATTAATTGTTGACCTAACTCTAGTTAAAAAATATAATTAGAAATGTCTTGCATATAAAAATTATTTTTTCGCTCCAGATTTAGCTCCGATATTTTCTCGCGTTAACAGTAGCAAAATTATTAGTTGAAACATCAAACCATTATTACCAAATGTTGATCGTCTACTCAAAATGAACCCAATCATACAAACAAGCGCCTGGTTTTAGTACATTTACAAGCTTTTCTGCATAATTGTTAACCAGCCAGTTTTTATAAAAACCGAACCAAATTTAAACATGGCAAACGTTTTCAAACTGGCGTCATTGTTCTGCATGTTATTCGAGAAGCTGAACACGTTTGCAATATAGCAAAGCGATAAAAAAGATGCAGTGTAACAAGCAACGTACACGTCTCTATATGCTAATCTAATGATGCACCTAAAAGTATAAAACAGTTTTTACACTAAGTGACCTTTTTGTTCGCGCATTTGAGAGCCAAACTTCCTATTTAGCCAACAGTAAAAGCCATTTACGAGGAAAATTTACCTGGTGCAAGTTCAATTTTTATTTTGGTATAGTATAGTAGTAAGCAGTTTGGCTGTTCAAGTGTACAAACTATTATTAGATTTTGCCAGAAATATAGGGCGTGACGCAAGACTTTTAGTTGGTTATATACGGAAAATTATATATTATGTGTTTTACGATGTAAGACTTGTTAATTGGTTTGTTTCTTAAACCACATAGGAGAAGCGAATAAATTGAAATCTGCAGTTATATCTGATTTTTTATAAGGATAAACACAAAAGTTTTATATGGATAAATTTTATTACAGTCGCTGCCGTTTATCTTGGTGAGGTGTTCTTTTAAGTGAATTTTCGTAGAAAAAATTCACTAATGGGGAGATCCCGACTTTTGAATTTTGAAAAAATTTTTGCAAATAAGCGCGAACTAGGACCCCTAGAACCCATATCCGGGGTCAGTTTCAATTTTTATATGTTTATATATATATATATATATATATATATATATATATATATATATATATATATATATATATATATATATATATATATATATATATATATATATATATATATATATATATATATATATATATATATATATATATCTGTACCTTTCTTTTGTAAATGGCTTGGATAAGTTCGTTAGTCAGGAAAATCGGACGAGGTTTTCCGGGAAAATTTTGAGTTTTCATTCGAAAGAAATTCTTATCTCAAAAACTAATTAACCGATTTTGATAAAATTTGGCATGTACCTTCCTTTTGTAAATGGATTTGACAAGTTTGTTAGTCAGAAAAATCTGACGAGGTTTTCCGGGAAAATTTGGAGTTTTCATTCAAAAAAAAATTTTATCTCAAAGAATAATGGGCCGATTTTGATAAAATTTGGCATGTACCTTCATTTTGTAAATGGCTTTGATGAGTTCGTTAATCAGCAAAATCGGACGAGGTTTTCCGGAAAAATTTTGAGTTTTCATTTGAAAAAAATTTTTATCTTATAAATTAAAAATCTATGATAACCAAATTTGGTAGGTAGGTTTACGATATAAAAAGTAAACTATACGCTAAAATTTAGATTTCTATGTTACAAGAAAAAAAAGTTAAATAAAATATTTTGTGCCAGATAATTTCTATGAAAATTCACTACCATAACGCACCTGCTGCGTCCAGGCTTTTGTTTTCTAAAATGACTATTTCACCACAAGGTACATAAAAATAAAATGAAATAAATATTTCAAAATACATTATGTGCATATTATACATTTAACATTAATATAATTACTTCTTATAAGAAATTATAAAAAATCTCGGGACGCAGCAAGTGCGTTATGGTAGTGAATTTTTATTAAATGCTTCAAATTTGAAAAACTCAATTTTCTAGAATGTTGAATTTTTGTACGTAGTAAGGTATCTTCTAAGGCAATATATATAATAAATTTTATTAGAGCAGATTTGTTATTTTCGGAGAAAAAAATTTTTTTGAAAGAAAACTCAAAATTTTCACGGAAAACCTAGTCCGATTTTCCTGGCTAACGAACTCATCCAAGCCATTAATAAAAGAAAGGCACTTGCCGAGTTTCATTGAAATTGGTAGATTATTTTTTGAGTTATCAGACATATATATATATATATATATATATATATATATATATATATATATATATATATATATATATATATATATATATATATATATATATATATATATATATATATATATATATATATATATATATATATATATATATATATATATATACTGACCCCGGATATGGGTTCTAGGAGTCCTACTTCGCGCTCAATTGAAAAATTTTTTGCAAAGTCTCACTAGCGATACCTCTCAATTTTTATTTTAAAAAATTTACTAAAAAGGGAAAGTAGAAAAACAGGAAAGTCTGTGGGCCGTATTAAGAAGGACGAGCTGGACTAAGTACACTACAATATTCTTCCAAGTCACCTTTCACTTCCATGTTAAAAAATACCATAGATGATACATAAGTAATGTACGTACAATATCTGTCTTTATTACATGTTTTTCACTGAGCCATCTCAAGAATATTATTAAAAACGTCCAAATCGACATTTATTTCATTGTTGATTTTATTGTTTACCCAATTCCACTCATTTCTTACCTGGTCACACTCCTTGACTCTGTGAAATATTAAGTACACTTGGAGAACCCAAATCACCACAACACATATTTCCGAGACCTTACGATCGTTTCGTTGACCATGTCAACATCTTCAGAGGAAGAAAAATTCTAAAATAAACTACTAGCTACAGTGTATTTATATCGCGTCTAGGTAAACAAACTAGTCCGAAGTAAGATTGTCGTCGAAGACCCATCGTTTGTTTACTGTCTAGTGATACTACGAGGTCGAAGACCTGCTTTAATCTTCTGGTCGACAAATTTATTAGCCCTCATCTAATATAAGGGTAATAGGCTTAAAAGGAAAGGTACCGAGTTATTTAAGGAATCTGCACGTTCCCTTTCGATCTATAAATTTACTATGTGGATATTGGAGCAAGCCGACAAGCACATCTGGCGAGACATAGAAAACTAAACCCAGGTGTTTGGCTTACAATGTTAACTCTAACAAAGGATAAATAATTCAACTAAACTACTACATTAAAACGATATTTATATTGATTGTAATTCTTCGTAAACAGTATTTATATTGACTTCATAGATACAAAGAAAACGAAAGTCGATACAAGCGTAGAGATTAGTATATGTATAGACCGGACGAGTTATTGACAGTAATTTATTATTCTACCAGGCAAATTAGGAATGTTTAAGTGGTCAAATGCAAAGTGAAAATAAAGGGCTTGAAATTACAGGTGTCGCACGTTTCAATGAAGTTTTGTTCTTAATCGACCTTGATATAAAAATACTTTCTAATGAATCAAGCATAGTTTGATGTCTAACATTTTTAACAAGTTTCAAATTTTCTTTGTCAATGTGGTGATTATTATCCCATATATGTTGCGCCACACACGATTTGTCCACCGTACCATATCGTAACTGTGCGAGATCACGAAATCTAGTGGATATGTTTCTCCTAGTTTGACCCACGTATTTAAGATTGCAATCTTTGCAGCTAATCTCACAAATACCGGACATTTCAGTGACTTTATCTTTCGTATTACCCAACAAATTTTTTAAATTACTTTTCGTCGAAAAAGTGAAATGTAAATCGGCTTTCTTAAAAATACTTTCCAAACCCTTTGTGATTTCGTGGTTCATAAGGTAAACACACAAATGTTTTCTCTATTTTATCTTTCTTAAATGTCGTACATTCAGATATCATTTTCTTTGTTCTGTGTTTATTAACCAATTTGTCTATTAAACCATCCGAGTAACCGTTATACCTCGCCACATTTTTTATGTATTTTAATTCTGTATTAAATCTATTTTTACTTAACGGAAATTTAATCAATCTGTTTACTAGGGAATTTAAACTAGCCGGTTTTTTCACATATCTGTGAAATATGTTATACTCAGTTTGGCAGAGATGACATAAATTACTTATTGACATGTTGTGTCGTTTTAATCTTTCGGCCACTGGGCACACGTTATGTATAGCTTTATAGAAAACGGCACGCCAACTAGTACACACATAATTCCTTATTTTTGCTTATTTGCCGTATATTTGACCATTTGTATATATTCCCCTGTTTTTCTTCCATAGCTGGGATTTTTTTTCGGTTTTATTTAATAAAGTTTTATATAACTCCTTTGCCTTTATGATTTGATTTTTCATCAGATTTAATTTTTTCACTGTTTGAAATATTTCTTGCAATGTCTTGTGCACACTTTTTGCGTCACAGTTTTAATCAAATATATTATTTAAGGCGAATTTTTTATTTAGTTTCAAACATGTGTCTGACCAAGATATGAATTGCGTTTTGACAAAACAAGAGACTGCTTTTAAATGGACATTTACTAAGTATAATCCCCCTTAGTTTTCAGATAATTACAGTTGTTGCCTTCCTACTCTATATATTTGCCTTGGCCAGAGGTATCTTCCTGTAAGTAATATAATTTTCTGACTATATATTTTTTTGGTAGTAGGAGAACCTGCGCTAAGTACCACACTTTAGATAGAATGTATATATTTATATACTACACCTTCCTAATTAAATCTAAATACATAAGTTTTTTTAATATTACTTTATAATTTCTTTCATTGTTAAGGAGCGGAGGATTATTTCGGGAATAACTTGTCGGACTAGGCGAATTAGACTTAGTAACGAGGTAATAAACTTTAATAAAATAACTAAACTTTAACAATGCTTACAACTAATTTAACCGAATGAATTTTAAAGCCGAAATCTTTACATACTGAATCTTAATTGAAAAGTCTCTACTTCTCTCTACATAATTAAAATCAAAGTCTCTAGTCTTTACATCTTAAGAATCTAATGAAAAGTCTCTACAATGTTTATCAACAATACTACTTATAACTTTTACTTGGTTTACATCATACATAATTGCAGACCTCAGCAGTCAGCATTCCTGGTGCTGTACGCTGCAATTTCAACTTGTTTATTATTTAGATAAATATGCAATAGTTTTTCAATTTCAATGTTATTGATACCACTGTGACCTACTACTACATGAAAATTTACATTAATTGTTGTATGGCGAATTTTCTTATAACTGAATTTTAATTATAAATTGAATGATCTTAACAAATATATTTCCACGCCTACGACTGCCCTTCTGCAGAGCTTATTGTTCTCTGAACACTGATTTATAACCTTCTGCCAGTTTGTTTCACACATTTTCCTTAAATCTTGTTCCAAATACATTCCTATTTCTTTAGTTAAGATATTACACAAATTATTCCTAAAATGGTTGTTATCCTACTATCTAAAATACCTAAGCAAGTTATTAATTGTTGGTTTTTCTACACAAGTTGTCTGGTTAGTACTTTGTTTGTGTCCATCATGACTGTAGATTGTCGATTGTTTAATGACAACTTCGATAAATAAACAAATTTATTTACATAATTTTATTGAACGTATAACTGCGGTTTCGCTGAAGTTCTCAGGTTTGTCAAATACAGCATGATATGTTCAATAAAATAGTGTTAATCAAGTAGTTTATTTATCTAAGTTGACAATCTATTTACATCAAGTATCGGCCTTTACAATATCATGTTTAATGACACGTATAAGGCCTTTAGCTTTTCAGCGCTGCGACTCCAATGGGTATTTTGCGCATGATTATTTTTTTCTTATAATTGTCAAAAAAGTCCAGACTCTTTGTGTTTTTTGAGAGCTATTTTACCTATTTCCTGGGGTGTTAAAGTCAACTCTCCAAGGTATTTCAGCCAAAAGGCTTTCGATAAACATGTTATATGTGACTGCTTGACTCAGTTTTGTAAAACCAGAACTGAGTCAAGCAGTCGCATTTCAAATGTTCTGTTGTTTCTGCTGCTTCAGTGCAGCATATGCAGTTTTTACTGCCCACCTTACCCATCTGCATAAGGTGATACATTACTAGAGAGTGTCCCGTGAAAAGTCTTGTGATTATTCTCAGGGCGTTCCTGTTCAATTCAAGAAATAGTACAGACTTCTCTATTGATATGATTATGGGCTGTTTTTACTGCCTTAAGCCTGGCGTTTTCCTTTAGTATAATTGGTTCCTCTCCCAAATATCAAGTTTATTTATTTCCTTGCCTTTTGGTAATCCACAATAGGGCTCTGGGCCATGCAATTGTGTTGTTGCTACCCCTTTTGCAAGGCTATATGCTTCCTCATTTCCTTCAATGCTTTGATGCCGTGGGTACGCACATTTTTGTTACTTTGTAATTCGAAGCCGGTTGTATTAAGGATTTTTTGCAGTCACGGGTCAGTTTAGACTCGCTTTTAAAAGATTTTAGAACCTTTAGTACTGCCTGAACTGTATGAAAAGATTATTTCTGAGTTTTCTTTGTATGTATATCTGTATATGTATATCTTTATACAAAGCATTTCTGCTTGGAAGATGGCGGAAGGTTTTCCTAGAGACTTAGCGAGCCTAATTGATGACTGTGGTGAGAACCTAGTTCCTAGTACATCAAATTGCATGTCAATAATTGTGATTCAGCTCAGGAAATAATAATTAACTGTCAGTGCAGTTAAGAGACTCTAGAAAACGCAATAAAAATGATATGTTAAAAAACATATAACGAAATATTGAAGACGATTGGATTGAGGACAGGATAAGAAGTCTTTAGTATTTTTAATAAAAGTCATCGTTTTGCAATAAGACGTTCGACAGCGTCAAAAATGGAGCAATGTTTAATAAACCAAGTTACGTTCCGGATCATCTTAAGAGTATACGGCGTTTAGTATCGGAAAATACAGGTTCAAATAAAATTCGGGACGCAGCAAGTGTGTTATAGTGAATCTCCATAATAATTGTATACTATTAGTATGGCATATTACGAAAATTAATACTTTAAATGTAAAAAGACCTTAAAGACCGGTTTTAGATGTCCTAACACTCGTGCTTTTGAAGAACTTTATCGAAAGTTTTTTATCTCTCTATTATTATAAAAAATACTTTAATCTTATGTTCTAGATCCTTTTGGAAAAAATTTTAATGCCCAAAACTCACTTTGGTACGAAGCTACAAAATTAAAGTTTGGTACGTCTCCTCAAAATAAACTTGTATTACAAATTTCATTTAATTTACAAAAGCCTTCCAAAAGAAAACTCAATTCATATTTAGAAAAGGAACGCATCTGCTAAAGTCTAGCTGTGGCAGATATTTTTTCTTATTAAGCGCCTCGATGATTTCGTTTTAGTAAACCTAAGCGAACCGGCTTTTCCAAAAATAAAAGAATATTTTTTTTAAACAAGTTCTCTATGAGTAAGTTTTATTGATGAAATTTCACTAATGTCAATAAAAACATGCCTGCGGAAAATTATGATTTTAGACTCAAAGGCGAAAAAGTTATCCAGACATTTTAAAGAAAAATATGATCTACTTTCAGCAGTCATTTTGACGATACAATTCACGATTGTCACAATATATTATGTTTCAGTTAAACCTAGGTTTTTATTTGGGATTCAAAAGGCCTGAAATTTAGCAACCTTATTTTTGGATACCTATTCTAGGCAACGAGTGTTTTTGAACAAATTCCGTAACGAAAAATGGTCGAATCATGGTTTAGCAAAAACGTCATATTTTCTTTATAAAAGCGATATTTCATAAGAAAAAATAATTTTATGTCATATGTCATTCAAGCGTCGTAATTGTTAACAAACGACTCGATCGGTTTAAAGTATTTTAGTGGCCAAATTTTTCGATCACTCGCTCGGTTGGTTTAATTTACGCGGTTCAACTTTACGGTTAAGGCGTATTACTTTTTTAAACAAATATATATTGACTTATTACACAATGATTGCTTAAGATAAAAATATATAAGATTATAAAATAATTAAAATATCAATATAAGTGTGATACAAGAATATAGCATGCGATGTGCAGCGTAAAATGTAAGAAACAGGAATGAACGGCTCGCTGAAGGCGGGCTTGCTATTTATAACAATTCCACTCGGTATTGGCTCTATTGTCTTTTAGAGATGACCTGCAGTCTTGCTGACTCAGCTTCACACGGTTATTTTGACTTAACTGCGTCGTTCCCAGGGTGTCCTTTACTATGCTGACCAAGGTGCCCTCTGATAATTATGTAATTATGCTGACTCCTATGTCTGCGCTCTTGGATGGCTACAATATTGCATAATGGCCTATTATTGCTCTTGGTCCATTTATCTCCTCCGCCCTTTGAAGAACGAATCTACGGTTAGTTCTGGATTTTCATGAGAAATCCGGTTTCGATGGTTCTTCAAGTTTTCTCTTTGGTTTTCTTCCCTTTTCCATTCCTAGTTTGGCTATTGCTGTTATGATAGCTATGACTACAGCTTCATATGGTAAAATGGTTCGTATACTCAGGTGATAGATTGGTATATTAACCTTACCTGGTATATCGCTTTTTATTGACTGGAGTTGGTTCTGAATATGGTTGATGTCGTGCATCTGAACGTTGTCTAATTTTAATGCTGGTAGTTCTTTTATTGAAGCGACGGTCTTGTTAATTTTGACGGTTTCTTGTTGGTAATTATCTGTTGGTTTTTGGAAATTGATTAGCTTGATTCTGCATGGATTCTGGTTGTTGAGTGTAGCTGGACTATCGTTTTCGCAAAAATATAATCGATTCTTTAAATTTTGACATTCTTCGTTTCGATAAGGATTTTAATATGGATGTGTGGAATATTCCTAATTTTGAAAAGGTAATATCATTTTCTGTTGTCAGAATTATTTCTTGGAGGTTATTTAATGGATACCCTATTTTATCCTATCTGTGTTAATAATTCCAAGTGTTTTATTCTGTGGTAGTGTGTTAACTGTTCGCTCCTGAGGCTATCAATTGTGTATTCTAATTCGTTTATCCGCTTTAATATTGTTTCCTGATTATGTAGGTTTTCTAGTGGGCGATATTTTTCGATCGCTAGCTCGGTTGGTATAATTTACAGGACTTAACTTTACGGTTAATATTATGTTTCAGTTTAATCTAGGTTTTTATTTGGGATTCAAAAGGCCTGAAATTTAGCTACCTTATTTTTGGATATCTATTCTAGGCGACGAGTGTTTTTGAACAAATTCTGTAACGAAAAATTGTCGAAACATGGTTTAGCAAAAACGTCATATTTTCTTTATAAAAGCGAGATTTCATAAAAATAATTAATTTTATGTCATCTGTCATTTAAGCGTCGTAATTGTTGACAAACGATTTGATCGGTTTTTAGTATTTTAGTGGCCAAGATTTTTCGATCGCTCGCTCGGTTGGTATAATTTACACGATTTAACTTTATGGTTAAGGCGTATTACTTTTTTAAACAAATATTTATTGACTTATTACACAATTATTGATTAAGATAAAAATATATAAGATAATAAAATAATTAAAATATCAACGTAAGTGTGATACAAGAATATAGCATGCGATGTGCAGCGTAAAATGTAAGAAACAGGAATGAACGGCTCGCTGAAGGCGGGTTGGCTGTTTATAACCCTTCCACTCGGGAGTGGCTCTATTGTCTTTTAGAGATGACCTCCAGTCTTGCTGACTCAGCTTCACACGGTTTAGTTTAGCTTCACTGCGTCGTTTCCAAGGTGTCCTCTACTATGCCGACCAAGGTGCCCTCTGATAATTATGTAATTATGCTGACTCCTATGTCTGCGCTCTTGGATGGCTACAATGTTGCATAATGGCATATTGTTGTTGGTCCATTTATCTCGCGAGATAAATGGAGCCCCAACAATGGCCCTTTATACAACAAAGTTGCCTTCCCACAGTAAGGACTGTCGAGTCAGCAGTAGACTTACAGGAGCCCACAAGTATGCAGGCTCAGACTAGCAAGTTGGACGGAAGATCACTCGTGAGAATCTACATCAGCAGATTCTTTGTTGCACCCAGAGACAATAGTGCCACGCCTAGAGTGTAGTGTATAAATAGGCTGCTCACAAGGATACGCCCGTTCATTCTTGTTCCGAGTAGTTAAGACTCTGCACATCGCGTGCTAAACTTTAGATCACATGTATGTTGATCGTTACCTTTGTCATTATTTTCATTTATTCATTTTTGTATTAAGTAATTAAGTATTGATTGTATTAAATAAATTCTTTTAAAATTTTAAACGTCTTAACCGTAAAGTTAAGTGGCGCAGTCGTTAATATTGGTTAGAAAACCGAAAGCATATCGATTTTTATGCATATCGACGCCTAATAACCAATTCGAGCCAAGCAGAGCCAAGTTAAAGCAGAAACAGTAGTCAAGCAAAGCCAAATGGAAGCAGAAACCATCGTATTATGGTTCCTTGCCACGGGAATAACCGCCCAAATACAAGACTTGACAAACAATCCAGGCATGCTACCAAAGAAATTAGGAACAGCATACACTGAGACTAGCAGTTGGAATCTGATACACATACATGACTTGACACAATTACATAAGGACTACAACCAAATAAAAAGACACTACGCCGACGCCGTTACATTCATGACGAACGATTACCATTCTGAATATCAGATTTCATATTGACATTGAATTTCACCATAGACAATGTAGACGATATATTTTACAGGATTTTTCCAAATAATAATATAATTAATCGACAGAAACGTGGCATGATAGACGGACTAGGTTCTATATTTAAATCGATCACAGGGAATCTCGATTCACAGGATGGGGAACGCATTTATGAAGCAATAGAAGTCTTAGCGACAGACCAAAATAAAATC